>JAMPIV010022824.1:0-347927 GCA_024509875.1 Oreohelix idahoensis
CTTCGGACCAAATACTGAAAGCTCGGTCTAGGGGAAAGTATTACTTTAAAGATTATACATTACTTAACAAGAACAATCAACCCACACTTATTTTAAACTAGGTCAGAAATCTCGAAACGAGCTAACAATATATTTTGTCGTAATTTTTTTCTGAGAGGGCTCTGATGGATATTGGTACCTTTAGAGTGTAGAGTGATATTGTAGGCTCTGTTGTGAATAAGGATTTAGGAGAATGCGGTAGTAGAATTCACAAGCAATGGGCAGAGCAAGGACAGTCTCTTAATTACGACAATATCTGTTTTCTCACAGGACTAGTCCTATCTCTCTTTCTGAACAAACAATTGTTTGTCTGTTTACCAGTCGCCTCAGCGGCACTCACCGATTTGGTGTTTCTGTCGCACAATCGCTAAATGAATACAGTATACACAGACTCCCTACCAAAAATGGTGTGATGAATTCTGTCACTCTAGGAATTATTATACCACAGCAGGCAAATACGTGGAATAAGGATGGTCCTCTTATTTTTCGTGTCAGGCCCCAGATTTAAACGAAGGGTAACAAATAGGGTCTCAAAAAATCGCCAGACGTTGATGCGTAAGGCTACTGTTGGTTTAGATAATAGTTCCAAGTTGAATGGCAACAGGCAGTTGGCTTGGCGTGAGGTTTTGGTGTGGTCCTAACAATAGGACAAGCTGGTGGGAGATAACTTTTTTTTCCGTAATGTCACAAGTAAAAAAAAACATGAGGTAAGTTCTTATTCGGGGGGTGTGTTAAAATCCATGATTTTACTTGACAGACAGTGTTCAGGTAAGACCTATGTTTTTCTTCACAAAGAGGGCAGTGAATAAAATTTGTTACTGCTTCCAGTTTACTTTAAGACTAGACTATATGAACTAGTATTTTATAAAGTTTTCTTGAGGTGGAGATTTAATTCTCAGTTAAATTCAGAGGAGGGGGCCATTTCAGGTAGCCAAAGTTTAGCTTTAAAAAGGTTATATGTTACTGGAGTTTAGTTATGAGAATTGAGTTGGGCAGGAAATCTGTTTTTTTATTTATAATTGCTGGAGATGCAGGTTGAATGACGTTCTGAATGAATGATAATCAAAAACAAGAAATGCTTTACTATATTCATTTTATAATCTGACACGCGATTAAATTACAGTTTAGCCTATTTTTTTATTAGGCATCGTAAGATTAAAATTCAGGAAAACTCCCGTGAGTTAAAATATTTAAAAGAACATCTATCTATACTGAACTAAACTGTATTTACTAGTTATTATTCTTTTTAACGTCTGCAAAAATTAATTTACTCGTTAATTTGTATTAGGATTACTTTTAGAATGTCACATTTTAGATTTGCACTAGAACTTAGAAAAATGGGTTTAGTAATAAGGTTAAATTTACACCACAATCCAATGAAATAAATTGAATAAATTAGACGATTGATCACTCGACAGTAAGTTATAAATTACCGTTGCGCAGAAAGAATACACTCAATTGTAACGAAGGTAGATGAAATATAGCAGGAGATCCGACTAGGTATATGTAGTGCAAACTAGGATTTCTGTCAGAACGACGATAAAAGCTAGTTTTCGGAGGTCTTTTTTTATACTTCTCAATTGCTAATCTAAATAGGACGTGTTAGGTTTCTCGCCTTTCTTGAAGTTTCGAGCAGATCCGTGGTACTCGCCGTTGTGTTAAACGCTGCGATTCCTCCGTTTTCCCCCGGTCCTACCGATTTTCTTCGTTTCAGCTGGCCTCGCATGAGAGTGCGAAAAATGCTCGAGAAGCTAACTACGTTAGATGGGAGTTCCCTGATTTCTTTAGATTCGTATACGCCCGTTGAATTCTGAAAGATCAGGCTGGCTTTGATCCAGCAGTGCAAAATTCTCGTAGAAATGCTCATGCGGGTTAAAGATACAACGATGATCAGGGGTTCTAAAGTTATGAGAGGCCAATATTCTGTTTGTCAGCCAAGAAGTCAGGGAAAATTAGTTGTCATTCTTAGACTTACGTCCCACCCCTTTAAGCGCATACATGCATACACAAGATGTGAACCTACAAAGAATGAGAAGTCTGTGATCGACTTTGCATTGTTGGAGGAGTTCATTTCAAATATGTCCGGGATGCTAGAGTTGGATTGGAAATGATCACTACCTGCTTACCCCATCAAGGCCAGCTCCTTGACGTGGAGTTGGGGCTCAAGTACCAGCCATCAGCGGCTGAAAAACCAAGACTGGCCAGGGCCTCCTAGACTCGAGCAAGTCCACTGTCAGCCATAGCAAGTCAGGTGCTTGAGACGGAGGCAACCAGAATAAGAGGCGAACCACAGCAATTCAGGATGCCACGCTCATGCGCTATGGGAAGTATGCCTATATCTGCAAAAGTTATGGCACTAGCCCTGTGATGGACACCCAGGACGGCGCAGTGCCGGCCCTCTGCCCTCGGAAGGGGCCCAAACCCATACTACTGGGGGTCCTTTTCAATTGCACCGTGGAGCCAGGAGGGCAATGGAGAATAGAGCTACTGGCCAAGCAAAGAAAAAGACCATTAAAAAATAATGCACTTTAATGCTGAATTCATGTCAACCTAGTAAAAAAGTCTGCGTTACAGCAAAAAATAATAGAGCTCGAAAATATCTATGAATGAAGAGCTCAAGTAAAATGTAGGTTGATTGCTTGCCAAGAAACCCCACCTCAACTAAAGACATAGCCATCAAAATCAGAGGCTGAACCAGTGCTTACGATCTGACCGAATAGATACAGGCGAAAGTAAAAAGGTATGGTCCCACTATATCCTGACACTCGTGGAGTGGAAATACATCGTAGTGCATGTCAGGCTTGAAACAATATATATGGAGGGGGGCGGAAATACCAGATGGCTTCACATTCAGGACAGAAAGTTCAGAATTCCACCTGCTCAACTACTACTGTCCGAGCGACCGCCCACTGGCACTAGATACAATCCCAGCAAAAGAAAGACTGATTGTATGCGGAGACTTCAACAGCCACTCACAGAGCTGGGGCTATGATCACATGGACAGGAGAGGTGAGGAGCTTGAAAACTGGCAGGATGACAATGGGCTTATCCTGATTAATCAAGCCAATCGGACCCACCGAACCTTCTACTCGAGATCATGGGCACACCCACCTCTACACCAGGACCCTGGCATTCCACTCACCCAGCTTGGAGTGGAACACCACACGCGTTGTAGGGAAACAACTTGGAGGCAGCGACCACCGGCCAGTCTTCCTAATTGTGGAAAATGAACTTGTCAAGGAGAGCAGCACTCTCTCTACGTGGAACTACAAGAAGGCAGACTGGACAATGTACCAGCACCGTACTAGTATACTGGCTAGAGATCTGACTGTAGACAAAGACATCAATAAGCTAGTCGATGAATTCAGCAGATGCATATTACAGTCTGCTCGTGAAACAATACCTAGAGGGGCTCGTAAGCACTACAAACCATATTGGAATAGTGAACTAGAGCACGCTGCACAATGACGTGGAAACATCTCGAAAAGCAGGCAGAGACCAGTCCATGCCAAGAAACACACACATATACTACCAGCAAGCTAAGGCCCAAAATTTCATAGGTCCAAGTTGTAGGCCTCAGGCGAAGAAGCACTGAGGTAAGTGAGAAACAGAGTCCTTGAACTATGAAAGAAAGATACGAGGAAAACTGTGGAAGATGGTAAAGCAAACGTATAACGATGATGGTAAAAATTTAAAAAAAAAAAAAAAAGGGAGTGAATACTCAAGGAGTTGCTCTGTACAAGAAAGATGGACTACATTCCTCATGGGAAAAACAGGCAGCTGATCACTTTGGCAGACTCCTTTGCTTAAAGACAACAACATCGAAGTTAGCCCAGAGAAGAGAAGCACAAACAGGAGAGGACTCGTGACAAAACAACACGCAGGACGAGATTGGAACCTATACCTGAAGTTTTTTTGGAGTTTATGGAACGGCACCAATCCACTTTTTCAGAGAAACTGGATGCTTGCAATATCCAATTGAAAATGAGATAAGTCGCCAGGGACGTTGATGGAGTGGTCACTGAAATGATTAAGAACTCTAGGGAAAACCGCAGCATAAAACAAAGCTGCTGCATGATCTTCACATAATGTGTTGGATACTCCAGGCAGTGTTCCACATGTCCTGGAGGGAAAGCAATGCTCTAAATCATGATATCAAACTCCTTAAAACCAGGAATAGACAGTTCTCAATGCCATCCCAGAGCTTAGAGAAACTGACCAATCAGCCTTTACAAGCTGACTCTGCAATAACAATGGAACGTGAGTCATCAACCTCAGGCGTACAGGTGTGGTACCACTTGAAATGTGGGAAAACCTTCTTGTAGCCACAGCAGGGCTGGGCTTTAGGCATGTGTTATTCACACGAAGATCAGGAAATACTTACCTTTCCCAAGAGATTGAGGATGCGTTCCAAGATAAGAAAACTGGTACTAGCAGCATGGATAGATCTAAGGAAAGCATTTGACAAGGTTTGGGAAAAGAAGGGCTTCTGAAGAAAACTGAGGAGAAATTGTAGAGTGAATGGTAAGATGTAACAATGGGTGAAAGCTTACTTGCATAACAGAAGAGCCCGGAGTACAACTAGATGGCCTCAAGAGTAAGAAAATTCTACTGCGTCATGGCGTCCCTCAGGGAGGGGTTC
Source organism: Oreohelix idahoensis (assembly GCA_024509875.1). NCBI lineage: Eukaryota > Metazoa > Mollusca > Gastropoda > Stylommatophora > Oreohelicidae > Oreohelix > Oreohelix idahoensis. The sequence goes on from JAMPIV010022824.1 coordinate 4,682, forward strand.
TGTCTCCCACACCCACTTTTCCTAGTCTACATCAACGACCTGGTTGCCTGAACTTACCACATGGAATGAAAGTGGCAATGTACGCTGATGACCTGTAATTATGGTGCACAGATGAGCATGCAACAGTGGCCACCAAACTGTAAACAAAGAGCTATAGATGCCTTAACCTCATGGGCAAATAGATGGTGTTTCAGCATCAACACAGACAAGTGCAGCACTACGCTCTTCACCCTCTCTCCCAAACAAAAAGCTGGTGTCATCAAGATTAAACGAAGAGCTCCTGAGAGAAGATAAACAACCCACCTATCTCGGAGTTACATTCGATGATAGGCTGACATGGAAGCAGCACATCAACAAGGCAGCAACAAAGGCCAGGAGGAAGCTTATAGCCAATCCTGAGAAAACTAACTGGAACCACATGGGGAGCCAGCGGGAAAATACTTAGTAAAGTTTACCAGCAGGCATACGACCACACCTGGAATATGGGTCAGCTGCGTGGTGTCCAGCATCAAACACCACATTACAAAGCTAGATAAGGTGCAAAACCAGGCGCTTAAGGGTCATCACGGGGGCAATGAAATCAACACCCCTATAGTGGAGATGGAAAAAAATGGGGAGGGATACAAAGCACTGAGAGGAACGCAGAGACACGAAAGTGCTAACACAGCAGAAAAGTTTCCTCTGTATGCCGAGCCATCCAATGAAGGACAGATTCCAAAACCTAGCAATGGGGGCGACTTATGAAAAGAAGCAGCTTTATCCACCAGGCCAAAACGATTTCGTAGACAAACCAGTTCAGAGACCCCCCCCCCTGCCTGAAGTTAACAGCCCCCTAAAGTCTGTGCCAGAAACAAACCCCTTGGAGAGAGGGAGCATGGACTACCCAGTACACATCCAACACAAAAGTGAAAGGAAATATTCGACAAGGGATGAACAGAACAGCGTGCAACGTAGGACAGTCACTCTCAGTTTCCTGGATGATGAATACCCACAGGACCTCTGGGTCCGAGTATACACGGATGGGTCAGCACAGAATGCAGTAAAGAATGGAGGAGCAGGAGTGTACATAGAATACCCAAACGACTCTAGGGATACGGTCAGAGTACCAACGGGGAAATTCTGTAACAACTATGATGCAGAAGTCCAGGCAATCAAGGTGACAACTGAGAAAACTACTGAACACCAATCTCGGTCCACAGCCTGTAGTATTCCTGACAGATGCAAGATCAGCACTCCAAGCACTTCAGTCCAGAAAAATTGCCAGTTATACAGGCCTACTTTCTGAACTGTGCAACCAGCGCAGGGTCGCCATGCAGTGGATACCGTCTCATTGTGGAATACCAGGAAACGAGAGAGCAGACGGACTGGCTAAAGAAGGTGCTGCAGACGAACAACCGGATGTACCAGTTACGTACCATCAGAAGAAAAAGATGATCAAATCTATCAGAAAGCCTCCAACACCAACGCAGGAGGACTACCAAGCTATGAACAGATCAGTAAAACAAATAGTCATTCTGCGCCTCAGAACAGGACACACAACCGCCTCCGCAGGCCACATGTATACAAAATTCAAGATTGGCAATTCAAGCCATGTGTACATGTGGACAGGCACCCTAGACTGCGGAGCACGTACTGCAAGATTGCCCCGAATATGATATATTGAGGCAAACCCACTGGCCAGAGAAACAACACTGGAAGCAAAACTATATGGACCTCTGTATGAACTACAAAAGACAGTGAAGTTTATACAAGAAACAACATTGCAGATATAGACAATATATTTCAAGCGAACGAAAGAGAAGAAGAAGAAGAAAAAAAACTACCTGCTTACAGTCAAAAGAACAACTGAAAGAGTTGCTCAGACCTAGGAAACTGCCCAAACATCACGCAAGAAACTAAGTAAACAAACGGGAGAAATGAGCATTAAGACCTACAAGCTGAGAGAGCCAGAAATTAAGACCAGATATCAGGGGCTTATAGCTACAGCGGTGAGAAACACAGAAGAACAACCTGATGACTTGGAAACCCTCTGGCATAAATTCAAGGATATCATAAAGACAGCTGCTGCAGAAGCATGTGGTGATGTCCGACTTAGGAACAAGAGAAAGAGGACACCTTGGTGGACAGAGGAAGTCAAAGAGAAAATAAGAGAGAAGAAACAGGAATGGAAACAATACGTAGGAGCTAAAAACACAGCAGGACAAATATAGAAATATAGAGAATATGTGATACTCAGAACAGAAGCAAAGAACAAGGTGCTAGCAGCAAAACAGAAGTCATGGGAAGAATTTGGAGAAAAGCTAGAGAAAAAGATGCGCAAGAAAAGCAGAAACTGTTCTATTAGACCCTAAAGAACATGAGGAAGGAAAAACAATGCCTTCTCAAATTTATAAAGAACAAGCAAGGCAAATTGCTTACTGCCCCGAAGGAAGTAATGGAAAGGTGGAAAGAATATTTCTCAGAACTCCTTGGTGGGGAGCAAGGTCAAGCATCAGAAATGATAACCACTAGCACAGACAAGGAAACCATTGGTGATGAAAATGACATAAAGATGGAAGAACTGAGGGCAGCACTAGAGAAAATCAAGATGGGCAAAGCAGCAGGGCATGATGGTATAACACCAGAAATGGTTAAGTACATGGGAGCATCAGGCGACCTATTACTCTTAAGGTCCTACAGGCAGCATGGTGCAACAAGACCATACCAAAGGATTGGGAGATTGCCATCATAACACCAATTTTCAAAAGGGTGACAATCGACAATGTGGAAACCATAGAGGCATATCCCTTCTCAGTGTCCCTGGTAAAATCTACTCTAGAATCCTAGAGCAGAGACTCCGACGCCTAGCTGAGCCACAATTGGATGAGGTCCAGTGCGGATTCCGAGCTAACCGAAGTACTAATCTTCACACTCAGACAGCTGAGTGAAAAGGCCCTTGAGTATAAGAGTGAGATCCATCTTTGTTTCATAGATCTGGAAAAGACGTTTGACAGGGTCCCCTGGAGCAAACTTTGGGACTGTTTGGCAAGGAAGAATATTCCAGCACCTCTGATTCATGCTATACAGAGCTTCTACAAGTCTTGCAGAAATTATGTGAGGACAGCAAAACATAAGTCAGAAGAGTTCAGAACCACCACTGGTGTAAGACAAGGTGATATCCTATCACCTTACCTCTTCATACTCCTTATGGACGATGTCATCAAGGCATGTAAGGAGAGAACAAGAAAGTATTCAGTGGGGTACTGGAAGATGAGACAGGTCTGTTTTTTAGAGCTGGCATTTTTGCTGATGATGTTGCCCTGATTGCTAAATCAGAGGCACATCTCCAATCCAACCTGCAAGTCTGGAAGGAAGAGCTGAGAAGAGAGGATTGGTCCATATGCAGCTCTAAAAACAAAATCCACGGCGATATCACGAGAAGAAAGAACACCTCAGATTAAGTTGGGAGAACACGTCCTGGAGCAGGTCACCATTTTAAATATCACGGCGCTATTACAGACCGAAATGGAGGCATCAAAGAAGAGTTGGCCACTCGAAAAGCAGCAGCTGGGAGACTTTTTCAGGCCATAAATCTAGGATTCCTCAGCAAGAGAGAGGTTGGTAAAAAAACGAACATGCTGTATACAGCTCCACCTATGTCCCAGTTTTGACATATGGATGCGAGTCATGGGCAATGACTACACCCCCACAAAAGCCAGATCCAAACCTCAGAGGAAGGTGGTTGAAAAAAACAAGAAGAGACATGGTCCGCTAACCAGACGATACGTCAAGGCGTAAAATCATACCCCCTGCAGACCCAAGTAGAACAGTCCCAACTAAGATGGTTAGGCCATGTCTGCAGACTGGGAGACAAGCATGGGAAACAAAGATCCAGGGATCCAGACCCCCAGGACGACCCGGAGTCCGCTGGGAGGACAACATTAGACAATCTTTGAAGGACCGAGGACTATAATGAAACCAGACTAGGAGGAAGACAGCTGATAGGATAGTTTGGCGCTCTCTTTTCTAAACCTCTACACCTCACGTTAGAAAGGGAACGACTAAGTAAGTATATTCACTGCATGGTCAAAATGGTAAATATGTTATTTCTTTGATATCAATGACACAATATTACTTAAAGGAATGGTTGTTGCTTGCTTTTAGTTATTTCAACGTGTTTGTTTGCTTCGTGAGTCTCAGGCTGTTCAACGCAAATGTAAGAGCTCTGTACTATAGTGGTCTACTGTTGCATGTCAACAAGAATATCATCCATATTTCATACTTTCACTAAAGATGCCGTTATTGCATCGTGTATCATTCGTAAAAAAAGGCCAGATTTCTAGCAAACACAGATCGGTGAAATAGCATCCAACAAGGACCGAAGACGCATCAAAAGTGAGGAAAGCAGTAAGCGACCAATAGCTTGACTGCCTGCGTCAGTGGCAGCGAACCAGAGCTGACCAAGACCCTACTCCACCTTCAAGTGGTGGTCCAGGAAACAGGCTGCATCACTGCAGTCTGGCTGAGAGAGTAGGGATCGAAGAGGGAAGGCTAACCCGGTCCCAAAAATGCCATGCCGAAAACGAATGTGTCGGGCCGAAAGGCACAGATATCGCAACTTTGCTGTAAACTGCGACACAACGTACCAAACGTCCTGTTTAGGACGAACGCAGAAAAAAAAGAAGAATCCAACATCAAGAATATAATATGAGGTTAAAGCTACAAAGTTGAGATGGATAATACAGATCTTCAAGAACCATATGACCTCTACAGCCAGAAGTGCATTCATTTATCTCCCTTCAGTTCTCCAAGGAACATAGATCTTCTATCAACTTTTGCCACGTCTTCCTGCCCCATGTTATCAACTTTTGCCAAATCTTCCTGCCCCATGTTATCAACTTTTGCCAAAATTCCTGCCCCATTTTATCAACTTTTGCAAAATCTTCCTGCCCCATGTTATCAACGTTTACCAAATCTTACTGCCCCATGTTATCAACGTTTACCACATCTTCCTGCCACATGTTATCAACGTTTACCAAATCTTACTGCCCCATGTTATCAACGTTTACCAAATCTTACTGCCCCATGTTATCAACGTTTACCAAATCTTCCTGTCACATGTTATCAACGTTTACCAAATCTTCCTGTCACATGTTATCAACGTTTACCAAATCTTCCTGCCACATGTTATCAACCTTTGCCAAATCTTCCTGTCACATGTTATCAACTCAAGGTATTTCCATGTCTTCTTTATTCTTTTCATGTCTGTCTCCAATTCTCTGCTCCATGTGTTCCATAGTTTCTTCTCTCTCTCTCTCTCTCTTAGTCTTACACTAGGGAATGCTAGAACACGACCTACCTTGTAATACTATCAACAGATACCATCGGTGTGTTCTTTCTATCCCCAGTGTCTTCGTCTCATTATGTTTTCAGAAAATCCTTAATCTAAAACTTTGTGGAAAGAGAAGAGTCGAGAATTCAAAGTGAACCAGTATAAGGCCGGTAACAAATACGCCAAAGCTGCAAAGTCACGTTAAATTTGTTAAATAATTATGTCCCTTAAAAAGAAGGAAAGAAAGAAAGATTTAAAAAATTGACAGAAATATAAATGAAAAAAAAAAAAAAAAAAGATAGAGAAATAAATGAAAGAAGAAAACATGAAAGAAAGGAAACAGAAAAGAAAGACATAAAACAAATCCACAAATAGACATACTGATTTTAGCTGAGTCATTTAGCCTGTACTTCCATGGGATATCTTCTGAAGCAAAGACAAATATAGAACTACAGTTACCTCATGCATGTCGTAAAAGCCAACTTATACGAGGTTGTGCATGTAGCTGGTAATCCCATAATATAAACAGTTTTCAAAGAAACCACGGCTTTAAGAACACTTGTATTGTGTTTATTTATTTATTTTTGTTGCACGCTTCTCGCAGGGCGTCTAGCTGCGGTATTTCTTCTTCCTTTGATACAGTCAATGTGCATTTGTCGTGTTCCTTTTCTTTCTTTCTCCACTTTTTGATTTTCTTGAAATTTTATTTTGATCTTTTAATTCTGTTATTTAATTAATTAATTTACTGTCATCAGTTTCTTAAAATGGTCATTATATTGTACATACATTTATTTAGGGGAGAATTTAATTTCATTGAAGAACAGCGACATGCAATGAAAAGTGATTACAGAACAAATAACGTCTACACGCTACGTAAATTACACGGTAAACTGAGTAAAGACCAGACAATGCTGATTGAAACTAAACTGATTGAGGAAGAGACATAACCGATACACAGTAACTTGATTAACGAACACACACCACTAATGTAAAAATTTAATCATTTTGTCAATATTCTTCTTAGTGCATTGTTGCTTAGAAATGTGAATTATTGGAGAACAATACTTCTTCTTCTTCTTTGATCCTTAGCCGCAGGTTGTCAATACAGTCAGTGGTCATCACGCCAGGTGGCATCTTGTAGGGCAGCAACACACATCTTCCACTTTTTTCGGCCGGCAGCCATCCTTCGTACAGTGCCTCAACTTTGGTTCATTCTTTGCATCTCGGCCACCACAGTTCTCCGCCAAATTGTTTTTGCCTCTCTTTCGCTTTCCTTCGGGGGTCCATAGCATAGCTGTTCTTGTGATGGCATCGGGGTCCCTTCTGAGGACGTGGCCAACCCAACTCCAGCGTCTGCCAGCTATGACGGTGTGCATGTCCTTTTGGTTACTTCAAATAAGTAGTTCTTGGATTAAACAATACAGGGACAATAAAATAGTTTAAACAATACAGGGACAATAAAATATATTAAACAATACAGGGACAATAAAATAGTTTAAACAATACAGGGACAATAAAATATATTAAACAATACAGGGACAATAAAATAGTTTAAACAATACAGGGACAATAAAATAGTTTAAACAATACAGGGACAATAAAATAGTTTAAACAATACAGGGACAATAAAATATATTAAACAATACAGGGACAATAAAATAGTTTAAACAATACAGGGACAATAAAATAGTTTAAACAATACAGGAACAATAAAATATATTAAACAATACAGGAACAATAAAATAGTTTAAACAATACAGGGAAAATAAAATAGTTTAAATAAGACAGGGACAATAAAATAGTTTAAACAATACTTCTTCTTCTTCTTCCGTCCTTAGCCACCGACCGTCAAAGCAGTCAGTGGCCATTACGCCTAGTGGCGTCTTAGGGCAACAGCAGATAGGTTTTCTTTGCCATAGTTTTCCATCACGCCTATTGGCGTCTTTAGGGCAACGGCAAATCAATCCATCTGCTGTTGTTTCCGTAATCGAAGTGACTGGCAAACGGGTGATCAGCCCGTTGGTTTAAACAATGCAGAGACAATAAAATAGTTTAAACAATACAGGGACAATAAAATAGTTTAAACAATACAGAGACAATAAAATAGTTTAAACAATACAGGGACAATAAAATAGTTTAAACAATACAGGGACAATAAAATAGTTTAAACAATACAGGGACAATAAAATAGTTTAAACAATACAGAGACAATAAAATAGTTTAAACAATACAGGGACAATAAAATAGTTTAAACAATACAGGGACAATAAAATAGTTTAAACAATACAGGGACAATAAAATAGTTTAAACAATACAGGGACAATAAAATAGTTTAAACAATACAGGGACAATAAAATAGTTTAAACAATACAGGGACAATAAAATAGTTTAAATAAGACAGGGACAATAAAATAGTTTAAACAATACAGGGACAATAAAATATATTAAACAATACAGGAACAATAAAATAGTTTAAATAAGACAGGAACAATAAAATAGTTTAAACAATACAGGAACAATAAAATATATTAAACAATACAGGAACAATAAAATAGTTTAAACAATACAGGGAAAATAAAATAGTTTAAATAAGACAGGGACAATAAAATAGTTTAAACAATACTTCTTCTTCTTCTTCCGTCCTTAGCCACCGACCGTCAAAGCAGTCAGTGGCCATTACGCCTAGTGGCGTCTTAGGGCAACAGCAGATAGGTTTTCTTTGCCATAGTTTATCATCACGCCTATTGGCGTCTTTAGGGCAACGGCAAATCAATCCATCTGCTGTTGTTTCCGTAATCGAAGTGACTGGCAAACGGGTGATCAGCCCGTTGGTTTAAACAATACAGAGACAATAAAATAGTTTAAACAATACAGGGACAATAAAATAGTTTAAACAATACAGAGACAATAAAATAGTTTAAACAATACAGAGACAATAAAATAGTTTAAACAATACAGGGACAATAAAATAGTTTAAACAATACAGGGACAATAAAATAGTTTAAACAATACAGAGACAATAAAATAGTTTAAACAATACAGGGACAATAAAATAGTTTAAACAATACAGGGACAATAAAATAGTTTAAACAATACAGGGACAATAAAATAGTTTAAATAAGACAGGGACAATAAAATAGTTTAAACAATACAGGGACAATAAAATATATTAAACAATACAGGAACAATAAAATAGTTTAAACAATACAAGGACAATAAAATAGTTTAAACAATACAGGGACAATAAATTATATTAAACAATACAGGAACAATAAAATAGTTTAAACAATACAGGAACAATAAAATATATTAAACAATACAGGAACAATAAAATAGTTTAAACAATACAGGGACAATAAAATATATTAAACAATACAGGAACAATAAAATAGTTTAAACAATACAGGGACAATAAAATATATTAAACAATACAGGAACAATAAAATAGTTTAAACAATACAGGGACAATAAAATAGTTTAAATAAGACAGGGACAATAAAATAGTTTAAACAATACAGGGACAATAAAATATATTAAACAATACAGGAACAATAAAATAGTTTAAATAAGACAGGAACAATAAAATAGTTTAAACAATACAGGAACAATAAAATATATTAAACAATACAGGAACAATAAAATAGTTTAAACAATACAGGGAAAATAAAATAGTTTAAATAAGACAGGGACAATAAAATAGTTTAAACAATACAGGGACAATAAAACAGTTTAAACAATACAGGGACAATAAAATAGTTTAAACAATACAGGGACAATAAAATAGATTAAACAATACAGGGACAATAAAATATATTAAACAATACAGGAACAATAAAATAGTTTAAACAATACAAGGACAATAAAATATATTGAACAATACAGGGACAATAAAATAGTTTAAACAATACAGGAACAATAAGATAGTTTAAACAATGCAGGAACAATAAAATAGTTTAAACAATACAGGGACAATAAAATATATTAAACAATACAGGAACAATAAAATAGTTTAAATAATACAAGGACAATAAAATATTTTAAATAAGACAGGGACAATAAAATAGTTTAAACAATACAGGGACAATAAAATATATTAAACAATACAGGGACAATAAAATAGTTTAAACAATACAGGGACAATAAAATAGTTTAAACAATACAGGGACAATAAAATAGTTTAAACAATACAAGGACAATAAAATAGTTTAAATAAGACAGGGACAATAAAATAGTTTAAACTATACAAGGACAATAAAATAGTTTAAATAAGACAAGGACAATAAAATACTTTAAACAATACAACGACAATAAAATAGTTTAAACAATACAGCGACAATAAAATAGTTTAAATAAGACAAGGACAATAAAAGAGTTTAAATAAGACAAGGACAATAAAATAGTTTAAACAATACAGCGACAATAAAATAGTTTAAACAATACAAGGACAATAAAATAGTTTAAACAATACAGGGATAATAAAATAGTTTAAACAATACAGGGACAATAAAATAGTTTAAACAATACAGGGACAATAAAATAGTTTAAACAATACAAGGACAATAAAATAGTTTAAACAATACAAGGACAATAAAATAGTTTAAACAATACAGGGACAATAAAATAGTTTAAACAATACAGGGACAATAAAATAGTTTAAACAATACAGGGACAATAAAATAGTTTAAACAATACAAGGACAATAAAATAGTTTAAACAATACAGTGACAATAAAATAGTTTAAACAATACAGGGACAATAAAATAGTTTAAACAATACAAGGACAATAAAATAGTTTAAATAAGACAAGGACAATAAAATACTTTAAACAGTACAAGGACAATAAAATAGTTTAAACAATACAGCGACAATAAAATAGTTTAAATAAGACAAGGACAATAAAAGAGTTTAAATAAGACAAGGACAATAAAATAGTTTAAACAATACAGCGACAATAAAATAGTTTAAACAATACAAGGACAATAAAATAGTTAAAACAATACAGGGACAATAAAATAGTTTAAATAAGACAAGGACAATAAAATAGTTTAAACAATACAGGGACAATAAAATAGTTTAAACAATACAAGGACAATAAAATAGTTTAAACAATACAGGGACAATAAAATAGTTTAAACAATACAGGGACAATAAAATAGTTTAAACAATACAAGGACAATAAAATAGTTTAAACAATACAGGGACAATAAAATAGTTTAAACAATACAAGGACAATAAAATAGTTTAAACAATACAGGGACAATAAAATAGTTTAAACAATACAGGGACAATAAAATAGTTTAAACAATACAAGGACAATAAAATAGTTTAAACAATACAGGAACAATAAAATAGTTTAAACAATACAGGGACAATAAAATAGTTTAAACAATACAGGGACAATAAAATAGTTTAAACAATACAGGGACAATAAAATAGTTTAAACAATACAGGGACAATAAAATAGTTTAAACAATACAGGGGCAATAAGATAGTTTAAACAATACAGGGACAATAAAATAGTTTAAATCAGACAGGGACAATAAAATAGTTTAAACAATACAGGGACAATAAAATAGTTTAAATAAGACAGGGACAATAAAATAGTTTAAACAATACAGGGACAATAAAATAGTTTAAATAAGACAGGGACAATAAAATAGTTTAAATAAGACAGGGACAATAAAATAGTTTAAACAATACAGGGACAATAAATAAGTTTAAATAAGACAGGGACAATAAAATAGTTTAAACATAGCAATAAACGAATTGTTCTTCGTTCCTAATATATCTTTCTTTGTCTCAGCTAGCCCCTCTAAAGCCTAGTACCACTATTGTAGTATCGGCCATGACAGAAGTCTGTACAGGAGCACTTATATCCTCTTGTAGTGATTAGTGTTGTGTAGCAACTTGTATTCCTTGGTGATGTGGCTAGCTCCATGCTCACTTTCATCTTAGCTGCCTCGTTTGACCTGCCAAGTGGGAGTAGGCTCTCTCTTTCTCTCTGTTATCTGATGTCTTTAAGAAGATGTCACTTCGAGAGTGACACGAGGTCGGAGTGGCTAAAAAGTATGGTTTCCGCCTCGAATTCCTGAGGTACCAGATTTAAATCCCAGTTGAGGGAATATAATTTGTGGACATATTTTTTCAGAACCCGTGGTCCTAATAATGCCATACTCCCCCCCCACCCCCCCCCCGGTCTCTTTGGTAGTGAAATCCGATGCCTAGCCTTCTCGGATAAGGGCGAAAAAATAGGAGGTTCCGTGTGCAAGTTACGCACGTTAAAAATCCCACGGCAGTTGGAAATCGTAAAGAGTAGGCCTATCAGGCCGCTGCCCTGGCAAGATTTAAAAATAAGAAACCTGCCCACCACAAAAAATATTCAATAATTGTGTGATTCCTTTATATACCCACATTGGGATTCTCGCCGTGCTACGGAGTTCGTGCACTGTGCTGAGACCCTCCTTATGTGATTTAATGGAGGAGATCGGAGCTCTGATGTAGTTTTCTATGTCTAATGAAGATAATCCTAAAAACCAAACCATTTCGAGACTAATCTAGGGTGACCATATAATTTTTTTTTAAAGGAGGAAATTTTCTTATTTTTCGACTTAAAAAAGGAAATCAATTTTTCAGAAAAGGAAGACACAAAGGATGATACATTAATTTCACTAATTAAATACTTTTATGTAAGGAATCATGATAAAATATATAGAAATACTTGAACAAAATCAAAACAAAATTGTAAATCTTCATAAAATACATGTTTTAATAATTTTTTTGTTTCCATCAAGGATTATTTATTCAACATCACTAAATATTTTAGTCTTTAACATTGTACTTTTCACTTGACATTATTTTTCTCATTAAGTCTGAATTTCCAACTAAATGCTCATGGAACTCTGTACATGAAACATTCTTATAATTATACTGAACTTGTAATATTCCTTTAATACATTCAACAGGTTTCTGTCCTTTGTCCACTGACTTTCTATTAAAGATAAAAACCTCTCAATATTAGCATTATGTCCTGGAACAGGAAAAAAACTAATATATTTAGCAGTTAGCAGTAGTTTAATAACTCTACACATCTTGATTGTTCAAAGAATTTGATCCAGTTTTCATGTGCCAGTAATTCAAATAAAAGTATTATCATTAAAATTATAGTATTACTTATTCAATGAACAACAAGAATAACACTACAATTTCAGTCGATTGATGTAGATAGAGGTTAGTTATATCATAGTTCAATGTAGAATCAATAACGATGAATCCTTCTATCAAATCTGAACGGATGTCAACATGGTCAGATTTGACCAAATTTCATTTTTATGTTTTTCTTCGCATTAAAAAAAATTGATTTTTTCTTCTGTTTCTAATTTTGTTTAAAAACCGGACAAATCGCAATTTTTTTAAAACGCCGACCGGACGCTAAATTGTGATGCTGGAAGCCGGACAAATGCGGACGTATGGTCACCCTAGACTAATAAAACTGAGTTTCTTAAAGTAATGCATGATTCCAGATACCTCATTGTTATTAAGATTACCTTTCAGCTGCCCACGGAGCCTACACCTTCAACAAATGTACACCAAATCCTGAAGTCACGTGTCATCCCCTCAAGGTCATTCCATATCTTTGGTATTTCTGTGCCAGTTCTCTTCCCCGTGTGTTTTTCGATCTACCTATATTTGTCTTACCCTGGAGATTCCATTTCAAGAACTACCTTGCAAATGTTTTCAATAGGATTCCTGGATGTGTTTTTCATCCATCGCCAAAGTTTGAGAATACACAGATGACTATAAACGAGAGAGGAGTGAGCGTACACATATGACTATAAATGAGAGAGGAGTGAGCGTACACAGATGACTATAAACGAGAGAGGAGTGAGCGTACACATATGACTATAAATGAGAGAGGAGTGAGCGTACACAGATGACGATCAGTAACAGATAAGAGCTGATGTTACCAAGACAACCACCAGTATCATTGTATCAGTAACATATAAGAGTTGACAGTACACATGTGACAATTTGTAAAACATAAGAATTGATGTTATCAAGATGGATATCAATATCAACTTATCAATAACAGATGTGTGATGAGAGTACACAGATTACTGTCATAATCAGAGAGTATACAGACTACTGTCATAATCAGAGTACACAGGTTACTGTTATAATCAGAGAGTACAGACAAATCTGACGTGAAGTAGCTAAGCTGAATCTCTCCTTTAAACAAATAACAAATAAATAAAGGTAATTAACAGGTACTCGTTGGACATAAAGGATGACACCAGACAACAGAAAATAAAATATAAGTGATAGGCTTACCGTGAATCGAACCTAGGACCAACCAAACGGCGCCATCGCCTAGCTGTGACAATACATCGTGTAAGAACGCTCAGCGAATTTTGCAACGAGTAACTGTTAATTACCTTAATTTATTTATGTATTTACTGTTCACAGGACTCAAGGTTTCCTCCATTATTTATTCCTTTAAACAAATACATTTTTTTTGCTGCTGTCTTGTCTTTTTGTATTTCAACCTCTCCCTGATTTCTTTGAATTATATACGTGTAGTAATTAAATACCCATGTAGTTTCCGAGATTCTCTGAAGAGACAAGAAAAGACGCGCACTATTGTACCCTCCAGCATGTCGTAGAAGGCGACTACTGTGAGGTTTTGCATAGGCTTGGCAACCTCATCCTGACAAACATATTACGACAGGTACCACCACTGAATGACCTGGTAACCAGCTACAATGGTGACCCCATGCTCTGTAAGGTGTGCAAAGAATAATGACTATGATGAGTAAGGAGAAAGGCGGGGGTATAACATAAAGAGAGGTATATTACATTCAAATTTCTATTAATAACTCCGGGAACTTTTACAATTACAGAAAGCCACACCACGTCAGAACGTTAGTAAACTTCTCAGAATGTAAGAAAAGAATTTCCCGATTTTCATCTATCGTTACAGACTGCACTAAGGAAAAGTACTTGAACCTGTTTATAAGCATAAACTATGAAAAAGCAGGGCCGTAGATAGGACTTAATAAGGTGGAAAGGGGGGAAGGGGGGGGGGGGTTATTGGGGTTAATAAAAAAAATGTTTAATGCACTATTTTGGTGCAGTATAAATTTCCCACAAATGTTTTCACCAAACGCTAAGGGTGGGTGTTTGCGTTCCCCCCACCCCCCTTCCTTATCTACGGCTTGTATATAATGAGTATGTTTGAAGTTAAAAAAATGGATGGGTTTGAAAAAAAAACCGAAAAAAGTTGATTCGTCTTACGAATCTTTCTTTTTCTTTTTCTTTGTCTTTTGTCCTCGTAAGACGAATCACCTTTTTTCGATTTTTTTTCAAACCCATCCATTGTATTCCACGTCTTACCGCAGTTTCCCCTCCACTTCCTCGAAGTTAAAAAAAGAAAGAGCAACATTAACAAATAAAACATAAAGCGGCCATTAGTAGTCATCATAATTTTCCTTTGCCCTCCCTTTGAAGCATAGACCCACCACTACATCTTGTAGTAAGCCTTGACAAATCATTCACGTGCTCTTGGAAAAGTGGTTTCTGTAGAAATGTGTTTACATGGTGAAGTCGCCAGACCCGAGCACAACCTTATATAAGTCGCCTTGTACGACATGCTTGATGGACTAGTGACCCTAATCTTTCTTTGTCTCTTCAGATACCCCTCAGAACTACATAGCGTATTTGTACTATCAAGCTCTCTAAAATACACAAAGCGTCTATAGATATAAAAGCATGTTTAGAAACTTGGCACATTTGAAGTGGTATAAAGCGCATTAATGTATATAAGCCATTTTTATTCCCAGGGGATTCTGAGAAGACGGCTTATTATGGGATGTTGTGATATGCGACTTATATGAGATTGTGCATGAACCTAGCGGTATCATCACACTGTCCAAGATCTTTCAAGGCCCGCATCGGGCTCATCAGTCACCTTCGTACCCATAGAGTAATCTAACATATTCCTAATAATTGGATGAACAGAGTGGTCTTCATCACCCGTGATGGACGAACAAACAACAACATCAATATCATCATTTTAAAAAATTGTTACAGACACCATTATTACATGAACCCATGAATGTTATATGCACGTGTCCAGCAAGGGGGAAAGTGCTGTGATTGCTCCATGCTCCATAAGGTGTGAAAGAGGAATATTGATAATACTGTAATACTATTCAAATACGTAATCAGTGAATATCAGTTCCACATTAGTTGTTGCTGATAACTTCTCCTTTTAAGGTTACATTTGAATTGAAACGGATGTACTCTAAGAGTAAATTCCGCAGCTACATTTCTTAAATTATTGTCAGTCCTCTGAAAATAGAGATAATTGAGGCTTGAATGAAATTTCATAATTGTATTGTATACACGTTCACAAAGCCATCGTTGGAAGATCACATAAAATGCTTTCATACAGGTTCCTTTCATCGAGACTAACTTCAGCGGGACGGTATGCTGGATAAGGAGCTTAGACAACAGAACATGTCAACGGTAAGCTACAACAACAACTGTGAAAAGTTTCTAAGTTAACACAACAGAAACAATCAAATTAATATCGAGGGGGGGGGGGGGGGGGGATTTAACGCGCTACACTTAAAACAAAATCCAGGTAACTACGTAGTAGAGACAGGGTGGTATTTTATTATGGTGTACCATAAGTGAGACCTAATACAAATAATAAACGGTGAAAACAGAGCCAACGTTACAGCATTCAATAATTGTGCACCAATAAATTAATGATTTGTTCAAGATTCATATTTCCCCCCCTTCCCCCAACCTCCGTTCCTTTTAGCCATTTCTCTTCAAAAGATGCAGAAGATCTTTGTGACTTACCAGCAGGCCTAATGTACGTTCATTCAATCGCTGATCTGCTCACACTCAACATATTATGTCTAATGTGTCATATAAGGATGAGTGATAAAGTGGTTCTTTATTCCAGTTAATGATATCCACCAAAAAATAGATATAAGTGGATGGAAGCAGACATCATCATCATCAGTTGATAAGATCTCTATGGTGTTGTTTGCTCCACTGTAGTGTATGGAATGTCAACTTGACCTACGCAGTGGTGTGTAGACATGGATTGAGTGTATAATGTGCGAATGATAATAAGGGTTCGTGGTGTTGACAAATGTTCTTTTCTCACACTCATGTATGGCTGGAAGTCATCGACACCAACGACTGTGTACCTTTACTAAAGTTTAATTGGACGTACACACTCGACAGCACAGATAGTGACAAATCACAGGTTGGCATAATACATCATGGTACAGTGGATAAATGGTCTTGCAATGTTACATGGGCACTCATGTAGAATAATAGTATAAAGGGCTGTCAGTAGCCAAGCCCTCAGTATCGCCCATACATATATATCATCTGACTTCACTGACTGAGCACGTCAGCTTATAAACAATATTTCAGATGGCTTCTAAACCTAATCTCGTCTAGCGACGATTCTCCAACATAATGTTCAGCACATATTTTTCCATATAATAATATTGAACCGCTAATAAAGGGTTCTCATGTGTAGCAGTGATCTCTGGACTAATCAAGCGATAATACGGGCATCCCTTTTCTCTTCTTGAAAGTCACTACATGTTTGGTTCCAAGATGGCTTCACTCGTGAGCTGTCACTCACGTTTGGATACAGATAATGAATCTGTCCTAAAGTTAGTCATTCATAAAACATTTCATCATCATCATCATCAGTTGCCATCTCCACAACGGAGGTTGGCTGTAATGGATCTCCAACGTCTTCTGTCTCTTGTCTTGGTGGTACACTCTGATAGACTCTTTCCCGTCCATCTCTTGATGTTATCTTCCCACTTATAGCGCTGTCTTCCCCTTGCACGTTTACCTTCAACTCTCCCTTCTGTTATGGTCTTCTGCAAGGTGTTATGCCTTTTTATGTGGCCAAAGTATTTTAGCTGCCGAACTTTGACCTCTCTCATTAGTTCTCTTTTCATACCTAGATTTTCTAGGACCTCCTTATTTGTTTTCATCTCTTTCCATGAGATACGCCCCATTCTTCTATATATCCACATTTCAAGAGCCTCAATTCTTTCTTCCAAATGCTTATTCATCGTCCATGTTTCTGCACCATACAGAAATGCAGAATATATATAACACTTTATGATTCTCAGTTTTAATTTATGAGATAACTGTTTGGATGTCAGTATATGTTTCATGTTGTTGAATGTAGCTTTGGCCATTCCTATTCTCTTCTTGATTTCTGTTTCACATCTGCCATCTTCTGTTATTATATGACCAAGATATACGTAGCTCTTGACTTGTTCCAGGATTTTCCCATTTACGCTTATCTTTAATGTGGGTTTATCGTCTGTTTTGCTAATTATCATAGTTTTAGTTTTCTCAATATTAATGTCGAGTCCATATTCATGACTTATACTGTTCACTTGCTTCACTAGTTCTTGTAACTCCTGTTCGCTTTCAGCTAACAACACGGTATCATCTGCATATCTAAGGTTGTTTATTGATCTTCCACTGATGTTCAGTCCTGGTATTTCCTGTATCTGTTTGAAAATTTTTTCGGTGTATAAATTAAATAGGCAGGGGGACAGCACACAACCTTGTCTGACACCTCTTTTTATGTCTATGTATGGTGAATAATTCCTTCCCGATCTTACTGTGGCAGTTTGCTCCCAATAAAGGTTACTGAGTATTCTTATATCTTTTCCATCAATACCTATGTCTTTGAGGCATTCAATTATTTTCTCATGATGGATTCTGTCAAAAGCCTTCTTATAGTCAATGAAGCACATATACATACTTTTTTGGACCTCTGTATATTTTTCTGCTAATCTTCTTAGGCAAAATATTGCCTCTCTTGTTCCACTGTTCCGTCTAAAACCAAACTGTTCTTCTTGGATTTCGCTGTCTACTTTACTTTTTATTCTTTCCTGTATGATTTTGAGCAGTATCTTAATTGCATGACTCATCAGGCTGATTGTTCTGAAGTCTGAACATTCTGTTGCATTTGGTTTTTTGGGCAATGTTATAAAAACTGATGTCTTCATGTCGTGTGGTAAATATCCTGTATTGTATATATCATTGCATATTTCTGTGATTGTATCTATACCAAAGCTCTCCAGAGCTTCTATCATTTCAATGTTTATGTTATCCATGCCTGCTGATCTTCCTTTTTGTATCATATGAATGGCATTCTCTACTTCTGATCTGAGAATGTGTGGGCCTTCATTAGAATCTGGTGATGTTTTTTTTACCTCTGTTGTCCTCGAATAGTTCTTTTACGTATTCTGCCCATCTGTTTGATATGTCTTTCTCATCAAGTAATATTACACCATTTTTGTTCTTGATACAGCTTCCTCCTTGTGCAAACCGCGACCGATTTGATAATTTCTTTATTTCTTCATGCATATCTCTTGTCATGTGCTTCGCTTCCAAGTCTTCTATTTCCTTACATTTTGTTTCTATCCACCGTTCTTTTGCTTCTCTACACATAGTACGTATGTCATTGTCTATTGTTTTATATTCTGGAGTATTTTTTGCTTTCTTTCTTTCTGCCATTTTATTCAAGATGTCATCTGTCATCCAAATTTGATTTTTCTTAGACTCCTTTTTAGGTAAATTTGCATTTGCTGATTGTATGCTTGTTTTTAAGCATTCCCATTTTGCGGTTGCTTTTTCTTCTGGGTTTTCTCTTCTATACTGCTCCATGCTTTCTGTCAATAACTGTTGGTATTTATTTTTGACTTCGATTAAATATTTCTGTTTTATATCTGGTTGTTTCAGCGCTGATATTTCTATCTGGGGTTCCTCCTGTCTTCTGTTTCCTGCTCTTTTCAGCTTTATATTTACTTTGATGACAACTGGATTGTGATCTGAATTTATGTCGGCGCCAGGATGTGTCTTTGCACTTGTGACACTGTTCTTAAATCTATGTTTTATCATGATATAGTCGATTTGATTACGTGTTACATCTCCTGGGCTTTTCCATGTGTATAATTTCCTTGGGTGATGTTCAAAAAAAGGTGTTACATATGACCAGCTGGTTTTCTTCACAGAACTGGATAAGTCTGTCTCCTCTATCATTTCTTGTCCCTAATCCATACTGTCCTACTATTTTCTTGTATTTTCCTTTTCCTACTTTTGCATTCATATCACCCATTACTATCAACACATCTGTAGATTTGACTGGTTTAAGTGTGTGTTGTAGCTCTTCATAGTATTCTTCTATTTCTTCCTCGCTGTAATCTTTAGTTGGTGCATAAGTTTGTAAGATTGATATGTCGAATGGCTTTGCTCTCATCTTTAGTAACATCATTCTGTCATTGTGTGTCCAGTATCCACATACGTATTTTTCTAACTCCTTCTTTATCAACATTCCTACCCCTCTTTCGTGTTTTTCTCCTCCTGAGTGTATAAGCGTGTACTGGTCTCTTGTTATGTAGCCTGTATCCAAAAGTCTTGCCTCTGCAACTCCCAGTATATCGAGTTTCATGTCGGTTGCCTCTAATATAAGATTGTCCAGCTTTCCTTCTCCGTTTAAAGTTCTAACATTCCATGTTCCTATTTTTAGGCTTCTCCTACTAGTTTTTAGGTGGTCTTTCTCAGAATGCTCCCTTTCAACAGAATTTAAGGAACACTCGTCATTATGTACTTCCTTACTCATTAGAGGAGTTGCCTCTTCCCTGTTAATTTGTACAGTAGATTCTTCCCCAGGGGACAGAGAGTTCTCTACATATCGGTTCTTATCTTGTTGTTGTGATTCCATTACTTTCTGTAGGAAGTACGTGGTAAGGCCCCAATCTCTTCCACGGTGGCTAGCCATTGTCTTTTTCTATGTCCGACATGCCTCTAGTGCGCCACACACTTTGCTGTTTCGCTTTGCGAGCCGTTGATCTTCTCAGATTCCTCCGCCTCACTCACCGTCTCAGTCTTTGTGTACTAGGGATGGACATTCCCTTGAGTAAGATTGCTCCTACTCCACCCATGTAGTTTAGCCAGTCAGCCAAGACTGTTGCCCGGGATGTGGCCACCGCCGTACACAAGCGGTATTCTAGGAGCCATACATGAGCTAGACAAAGAGAGGAGAACCAAATAGGATCCTGACTATCCTAAAAAGGACATAAAACATTTCATTGCTCTGTAAATTTGATCATGAACAATTGACTGCATTCTACAGGATATAGTGCTGCTAGGAATCGAAGTCGTTTTCATCGAGTCAAATATATTCTCTTAGACATTCAAATCGTACCTATCGAAAATGGTGGCTTCGTACGAGAGTTCATAAGAGTATCTTTGATTACCTTGGTATCAGAAATATGATTCTGCCATTCCTTGGCAATACGAATAAACACTGGGGTAAAGCATACACGATAGGTCTAGACGACTATCACTTTCCCCACAAATACTGAGATCACTTTTTTTCCGGCGACAAGCCGACATAGGAAAAAACACAGTCCCCATCAGGACGAAGCCAAATCACACCACTCTCTAGCGGCACATCCGCCGAATAGCGTTTGACCTCCCTAGAGACAACAGAACATATAGTTCGACTTAGATATGTAAAGATATACAGATATAAGACAGACTCGTCCTACTCAGACAAACAATACACATAAATTCAGGCCATAGATATTCTGAAGCAAGAACAATCTATTATTACCCAAACAAAGAATAAATCGCAGAAAACTGGACTCATCCGCGGAGTTCGATCGAAAAGACGACACAACTTTCAAGGGAAGTAACTCAATAATGACTTTTCCTTAAGCACTATTTTGTTTACAAAATATTTGCGAACATAACAAGTATACCAATGTATAATATTGTAAGATATCAAAGACTGCACGTAACAGTCTTACCACACCTCCCGGGAAAAAAAATGGAACTTTTTTTTTTTTTTTTTTTGAAATACATCTAGGAGCAACGTACAATAGGCTCACAACGCATGAATAATGCGCAGATGAAAATATCAGGAATACCTATAACGCCTAATATGAGGCTAAGTCGACTTATGGAGCGACTGGTGAGAATGTGTCTCATAAACTGAGAGAAATTATTTCTCTACAAGTATATTTTTCCAGGAAGGTGTCATCAAAGTATAATACAATTCTGGCAATTACACAATGCCTAAAAAATTCATATCATCATTTCGTATTAGATATCTTAAATTTATGATTTATGAAGAAAAAAATCATCAAAGCACAGCGGTGAATAAACATCAATGAACCGCTATGTAGTGATACAATCATTATATTATTAAATTACAAATGTGTATCTATCATGATATAGAAAAGGAACTACTATAGAACTAGACATATCAAGAAGTCTAAGCCCTAATAGTTATGTGGAATCATGTGGGCATCTTGACAGAATGTCTGCCATCACATTATCTGATCCACGAATAGCTCGCACAGAGAAATGAAAAGGTTGAAGAGCAATTGCATATCGAGTAGACCTCGAGCTCTTCAAATTCTTACTCTGTATAGCAGTAAGAGCTTTTTGGTCGGTTTCTACTATGAAATGTGCGCCTAGAAGGAATCTCTGTAGTTTGAGGATCGACCAAACCATAGCTAATAGCTCACGGTCTAAAACCGAATAATTCCTTTCTGCCGCATTCAGTTTTCTGGAAATATACATTACAGGATGCAGAGTTCCAGAGTACTCTTGCATTAGTGCCGCTCCAATCCCAGTGGATGAAGCGTCACTACGAAGAACGAATGTCTTATCTTTAGTAGGTAGCACTAAAATAGGTGGTGTTGAAAACAGTGTTTTAATCTTATCCAGAGAGCATTGGCATTCCTGAGACCAGTGGACCACATTAGGCGAACCTTTCTTTAGAAGTGTTGAAAGAGGTGCCATGATAGAGGATAGATTCTGAATGAATCTGCCATAAAATTGAATAAGACCTAACAGACTTCTCACCTGTTTTTTTAGTCTTAGGGATTGAGATGTTAAGTATCTTACTAGTATTATGGTCCTCTGTCTTTAGGAAACCATGACCAACTCGGTGGCCTAGGAAAGAAATTTCGCTAAAACCAATATAGGCTTTAGAGGGTTTCGCTGTCAGGTTGTGCTCACGCAAAGTAGACAGCAATTCATCTAACCCTGAATAGTGATCTTCCCAAGTATCGCTGAAAAGACAGATGTCGTCTAGATATGCAATGACATCTGACCGATAAGATAGGATTCGGCGCATCATGCGTACGAATGTAGCTGGTGCGTTCATAAGACCGAAAGGCATAAAATTCCATTGGAACAAACCTCTAGGTGTTGAAAAAGCCGTGAGAGGTTTGGCGCGTTCAGATAAAGGAACTTGCCAATATCCTTTAGACAAATCAAGTTTAGTGAAAAAATGAGATTTGGAGAGTCGAGTAAGTAGCTCTTCCAGTAAAGGCATAGGTTCGGCATCGAACTTCGTTACTTGATTCAATTTTCGATAGTCAACGCAAAGACGTATGTTATTGTCTTTTTTACGAACAATAACCATCGGCGAAGAATATGCAGAGGTGGATGGTTCGATTATTTTCAAATCTATCATCTCATCCAACTCTTTCTCGACCTGTGCTTGAAAATGTATAGGTATAGGATAAGGTCTAATCCTAATAGGAGTATGGTCAGTTAGAACAATGTCATGTTCAATGACATGCGTTTGTCCAGGGATGTCAGTGAGTACATCCTGAAATGTTTGCAACATAGTTGAAACTTGTCGCTGTTCTCCTAGAGACAAATCAGGAGAGACAGTAACGTTCTTCCATGATTCACTAGAATGAAGTGGGATCATTGGAAGAGGAAGATTTACATCTGAAAAACTTGTTTCCTCATCCTGTATCACGGACAGTGATGAGTAATGACCATGTTGTACTGGAGAATTGTCCGTTGCTTGGAAAATGGGTTGCAAATAATCCGGACGTTCATGGAATTCAGTAAGCATATTGATGTGGAAGGTTTTATGTTTCCCATCAATATCGACAATATAGTCGACATCGGAAATTTTCGATATTATATCGTACGGACCTTTCCAAGAAATAAGTAATCTGTTTTCCCTACAAGGTAGTAATACAAATGCTTTGTCACCAGGACAAAGTTGTCGTAAGCATCTCTTCTTATTGGCAAATTGCCTTGCCTTCTGTTTCGCAAATTCAGAAGAAGAAGTTGCTAATTTGCATGCTTCGATAATTTTTTGTCTCAACGCGATGACATATTCGTAGGATGACTTTGTGTCATCGTCAATATTGTCAGATGTAATGAGATCGTGAAGCAACGACATAGGGCCACGCGGACGCGCGCCAAAGACGAGGTCAAAGGGAGAAAATCCTGTATGTTCATTGGGTACCTCTCTGTAAGCGAAGAGGGCCGCAGGTAAAACTCTGTCCCAGTCTTGAGGATGATCCTCAGTTATCTTCCCCAGTAAGTTTTTTAAGTGTTCTATTAAGGCGTTCGACCATACCATTAGACATTGGATGGTAGATACTACTTAAAGATCTATCTATCTGCAGAGTAGACATTACTTGAGACATGGTATCTGATATTAGTTGGGTGCCATGGTCTGACAATATCTCTCCGGGGAACCCCAGACGAGAAAATATAAGCCAAAGAGCATCTGCAATATCAGCAGTAGTAATGCTCTTCAGAGGAATAGCCTCTGGCCAACGTGTGCACATATCAACACACGTCAAGATAAACTGATGTCCTCTGGCAGACTTGATCTTAAAATGGACCAATTATGTCTATGGCCATTTTTTGGAACGGCCGAATAGGAATGTCCGCCGCCTGAATGGGTGCAGCATGCCGTGGACCTTTGGATTTAACTTCCTGACATACTTTACAAGATCGACAATAAATCCGTATGTCCTTGTTTACCAATGGCCAAAAGAAAGCCGCAAGGACTCTTGACTTAGTACGGGAAAAACCCATGTGTCCAGCACACTGAGAGTCGTGAGCGTGCTGCAAAATTTTAACTCTCAAATTCTTGGGAACCAGGATTTGAGAATGACTTGACGTAATGGAGTCTTGAACCATACGTACAAGTACGCCATTCTTCTTTGTAATCCACGATTTACGACTTGTGTCTTTATTCGGATCACCTTTAGTTGCAAGAATGAAGAATTTCTTCAGAGTGGGATCATCTTCTTGCTGTTTTATAAACGAGTCACGAGAAATTACCAAGGGATTATCTTGGTTATGCACTTCATTATCTTCAGTAGATGAAGTTTGAGGCATATTAAGAGCCTGAGCTCTAGTGACTACAGCGTTAGCAATCTGCATGTTTTGCCTTTCCCACGTGGAAATTTGTTGCGGAGTGCATTCTTTGACTCCATGAATGCGACCAATGATGAGGTCCCTGAAATCTGTGTGAATAATTGGGATTGTATGGTGTTGCTGAAGCAACTGGCATACTCTCCTTAATCTTAGTGTTGCCAAAAGTCACGTCGGGGTGTGCAGTGACATATTGGGAACAATATTCTTCCATTTCTTTTAGAGATTTAGGTTTACGCTCATGTATAAATTCAAGGAAAGGTTTGTTCACACATGACATAATCTTATCTCTGAGCAACAAATCCATAAGTCCTTCATACGTTTTTTCTGTTTTGGAAAGCTCAATCCAACGATCAACTGTGAGACGTGCCTTTGCAGTGAATTCTGAGAATTCTACACCCGTCTCAGGCACCATCGTTTTAAATAAAAGATGATAGCCTTCCTCACTTAGCTGATATTTTTTTATCAAAGCCGCCCTAATGACATCATAATTATCCTTATCTGCTTCTCCTACAAGGCATAATCTAGTCAAAGATTCACCTTTCAAGTTTTCTGCTAATTGATTAGCGTATTGTGATTTATCCACATTATGTGTACGACAAGAACGTTCAAATCTATCCAGCCAGAATGTAATATCGTCACTGGACTGATTGAACGGTGGAACCTTAACCTTGTAAGTAGAAGGTTTACCATTACCACTAGATGCCTGATTTACATTACTCATACTTGTCAATCTCAATTTCTCTAACTCAAATTCATGTTCTCTTATTGCTTTTTTCTCTTCAGCATCTAATCTTTTTTGTTCAGCTGCAGCTTCTCTTTCTAATTTTTTTTGTTCAGCTTCAAATCTCCTTTCCTCCACCTGCATCTGCAATTTCTTTTGTTCAGCAGCAGCCTCAGCTTCTCTTTCTAATCTTTTCTCTTCCGCCATAGCTTTTCTCTCTTCTGCAGCAGCTTTTCTCTCCTCTGCAGCTAATGCTTTGTCATATTGAGCAACAGCCCATTGTTCTAATTGTTGACCAGTCTTATCAAGGGATTTCCCTTGTGTAATGAAATATTCTAATGTAGACATGATGTCTAACAATAATACTAATCACCTGAACTAATAATAATACCACAAGTTCTTAATGACTTGATTAATCAGTATACTATCCCAATATCTGTGGGTCACAAGCCTTAATAAGGTCTTGTATAACAGTAATAATAATCAGGTACTGGTTTATACCATAATCCAAGTGCAGTGCACAGGCAATTGTGTCTTATGAAATATACCTATATAAAACATATGTCAACCAACAGAATACATAAAGTACAAATAGGACTGACAATACAAGAACGTTTGCAGAAATCAAAATAAATCAAATAGGGAAATCAATGAAAATAATCACTGAATCTGCAAAGAATAACAACACCAATGACGTCACAGTATATGAATATAAATTGTGAATAGAACTGAAAGATAGAAAAGGTTAGACCAACAAATTACAAACAAATCAAAACAAAACTAAAGAACAAAGAAATATTACAAAAATAACAATAATTACAGACTTCACAGCTAACACAAAAGCAACAGTTGTCGCAGCAAATTTTCAATCAAGAAAATTGCACCTATAGAAAACGCCCACAACGGACCCTCTATGACGTGGGATATTCTGTTGTGAGGACGCCGCCCAACCTTAAACACAACCCGCTGACATAGAAACTAACATACTATACAAACAAATAACATGTAAACATAAATATATATAAATTATGTGTATGATAGTATGTGTTGCAAAATAGGCTCAGTTTTACAGTAATGGCAAAGTTATTTTTATGAAAATAAACAAACTGCCACTTTATTCAATTAAACATTCTGGCCTTAAATATTAAAGTTCATATATAGAAAACAAGAAGATCCAACGATGAAAATAGGACTTCTTAGTTCACTAATACTGTCTTCCTGTTAATATAGACAAGAATTGATCCAACTGTTCTGTGAAACTCTGTAATGTCTAATGTAAAAATGTCAACAACGCTGACCTACATACTGCATTCACTTGACAGGTCACGTGACGAAGTGTTGACAAAGAGCAAACCAATACTGCAAGTGTGTCGTATCAGCCACAGGAAACGGTCTGGTATCGGTAATCTGTTGACTTCTGAACTTCTGCGAGGTCAAACCCAGAAAGCTGGTCCACCAGTTGATAAAGTGGTTCTTTATTCCAGTTAATGATATCCACCAAAAAATAGATATAAGTGGATGGAAGCAGACATCATCATCATCAGTTGATAAGATCTCTATGGTGTTGTTTGCTCCACTGTAGTGTATGGAATGTCAACTTGACCTACGCAGTGGTGTGTAGACATGGATTGAGTGTATAATGTGCGAATGATAATAAGGGTTCGTGGTGTTGACAAATGTTCTTTTCTCACACTCATGTATGGCTGGAAGTCATCGACACCAACGACTGTGTACCTTTACTAAAGTTTAATTGGACGTACACACTCGACAGCACAGATAGTGACAAATCACAGGTTGGCATAATACATCATGGTACAGTGGATAAATGGTCTTGCAATGTTACATGGGCACTCATGTAGAATAATAGTATAAAGGACTGTCAGTAGCCAAGCCCTCAGTATCGCCCATACATATATATCATCTGACTTCACTGACTGAGCACGTCAGCTTATAAACAATATTTCAGATGGCTTCTAAACCTAATCTCGTCTAGCGACGATTCTCCAACATAATGTTCAGCACATATTTTTCCATATAATAATATTGAACCGCTAATAAAGGGTTCTCATGTGTAGCAGTGATCTCTGGACTAATCAAGCGATAATACGGGCATCCCTTTTCTCTTCTTGAAAGTCACTACATGTTTGGTTCCAAGATGGCTTCACTCGTGAGCTGTCACTCACGTTTGGATACAGATAATGAATCTGTCCTAAAGTTAGTCATTCATAAAAACATTTCATTGCTCTGTAGATTTGATCATGAACAATTGACTGCATTCTACAGGATATAGTGCTGCTAGGAATCGAAGTCGTTTTCATCGAGTCAAATATATTCTCTTAGACATTCAAATCGTACCTATCGAAAATGGTGGCTTCGTACTAGAGTTCATAAGAGTATCTTTGATTACCTTGGTATCAGAAATATGATTCTGCCATTCCTTGGCAATACGAATAAACACTGGGGTAAAGCATACACGATAGGTCTAGACGACTATCACTTTCCCCACAAATACTGAGATCACTTTTTTTTCCGGCGACAAGCCGACATAGGAAAAAACACAGTCCCCATCAGGACGAAGCCAAATCACACCACTCTCTAGCGGCACATCCGCCGAATAGCCTTTGACCTCCCTAGAGACAACAGAACATATAGTTCGACTTAGATATGTAAAGATATACAGATATAAGACAGACTCGTCCTACTCAGACAAACAATACACATAAATTCAGGCCATAGATATTCTGAAGCAAGAACAATCTATTATTACCCAAACAAAGAATAAATCGCAGAAAACTGGATTCATCCGCGGAGTTCGATCGAAAAGACGACACAACTTTCAAGGGAAGTAACTCAATAATGACTTTTCCTTAAGCACTATTTTGTTTACAAAATATTTGCGAACATAACAAGTATACCAATGTATAATATTGTAAGATATCAAAGACTGCACGTAACAATGAGTAGCGTATTTAAATTTAAAATCATGCTTAGATTTCTTAGTTGGTGTTTTTCTGCTTTCTGTGTGATTCAAACTATTTTCCTGTGTTTTAATAACTTCAGGAATCCCGATAGCGTCGCGACAGTATCCAATAATAATTTATGTACTATAAAAGAGCCCTCTGTGCTTCCCTAGACCGCATTAGAGCCACCCCTTCACTGTTGTGGGCACTTTCCTCGTCATGTCATGGGACAAAACTATTTACCCTGTGACAACCTTCTTCCTCTCTACATCTTTTCACCGTGTTTCGCATAAACTCAGGATATGAAGCGTCTAATAACACATTTATGCTGCTACCTGTGCAGTTTTCCCTTGTTCGCGCAGAGTGCCAACAGTGCATGTGCCAATCCTTTAGATTTTTCAAGATGAAAAAAGGTTAGCCGGCAACCCAGACTCCTTTCGGCTTTCTCTGAGTTGCTGCATGCGCCGCCTTTCCAGCGGAGCATCTTCTGTCTTGGGCGGCTGCTGATTTATATTCCATATTTGACTTATCCATAGTGTTTTGTAAACTTTTTGTGGTTAAACATTTTTAATCGGATGGAATAACCAGCCCCTTTGCCCAACCCTCTTAGTAGCTTTTTACGGCATGCCTGGTAGGGTACAGTGTTACTAATCTTTGCTCCACTTTTGGGCCCTGGTAACACAAGGGTGATTATTGGACAGCGTAGAATAATTACTGCAAATTGAATTGAAAGAGCTTTCTAGCTCGGCTGGCAATCGTCATTGCTGTGAATAATTTGAGTCAAGCAGATCACAACTTCAAGGTGGCGAAGATTTGACTGAAAAAATTGGCGTTGCTCGCCAGAAGAAACACATGGCGGTGATTTTTTTTCCAGTGACATGGCTGTGTCACGGGTTAGCAATTCATGAGAAATAGGTTTCTTTCTTAAGTCTTGTCCGCCATGTTACTTCTTCATAGGAAATTTCTCCACTCCTGATTTGAGACTAGCACTAGAAAAATATCAGGTTTATTACACCTCACAGTTTGAAGGATCTCTGACGACAATGGAACAGCTCGTAACTAATAACTTTATGGTTCCAGATTATATTGTCTGCCAGTCCCAAACGCTCAAGGCGTCAGCCTCTTTTTACGAGAAAAACCGGTATATTGCGATAAACGAGAGCAAAGTCTTATCTCTGTATCTTTTCCTACATCTTTCTTATTTTAATTTCTCCCACATTGTGCTCTTTCATCCAACATTTGCTATTTCATCGTATTTGATTACTCGCATCTGATGCTTAAAGAATGTTGCGCACATATTTTTGACGCACAGATTACGACATGACTAATTGATATGAAAAAGAGATGACTTTTGTTACAGTCAAAGTTATATCATCCATGATTTGATTTATACTTTTGATTATGTGGATGATCTCCCCTTGAATATTGATTTCGCGGATGAATACCGAATTTATGTAATTTCTCATTTGTTAGGGCCAGAAAATAGATTGATCTTGTTCAATATGTTTATGGCCTGAATTTATATGTATTACTTGTCTAGTACAAGAAGATTCAGTCTTATATTGTATATCTTTGTATGTTTAGGTCGGACTATATTCTTCGTGCCGAACACTGGGGCAGGTATTCGTTTTTCGAGGCATGCGTAGTGAGTCTCGATAATGCCGCCTGATAAGGCTGAGTGTGTTTTTCTTGGGCTGGTCCTGTTCAAGGTTGAAAAGTGATTTGTGCATGTTTTTTCAGGAGAAGTTAGTGTCTCTGCAAGAGTCTATTTGTCAGAGATTCTCCTCATGTATTTTGTTATTAATTCGGACTCCAGGTAATACCAGACCCTTCTTTTTGATGATCTCTATGTGGTTAGACCGAGATGGACTTCGTGTTTCGAACATCGTTGGTCGTTGATATACCATTGAAGATGACAGGTTTCCCAACAGAGCTTATGTCTACATGTAACAGCCTTAGTAATGTGGAACTGAAGGGAAACTATAGGAAATTGATATTCAAATTGTGAATTAACTTTGGCTTGTCATTAGCCTTTTTCTGGGTGAGTGAGCAAAACTCAGGAAGGCAGCCATCTTGTTTTCTTGTCATCATTATGGATCACTGTCATGAGAACAGTCTATCAACCTTATTATCGGACAGTGATATGGAGAACTCACTAATATGAAAACCCCTATCGTGGTTTAACTTTATTACATAAATATTTGATATATGTCGCTGGAGAACTTAGCCAAGGAAAAGGTTCGGCCAGTGAACTCTTTATATGTTTACACACCCACACCCACTGATGCGTTCAGTCAGTTAGGGGATGTGGCAATAGTCTGCCAGAACATTGAATGATTACCTTACATCTTCCATCATATTTGAATGCTGCATGAAATATGATCTACTGTTCAAATGCCTAATGATATATATGTCAACATGTTCCTATGACTATGTTCCGTGCTGTCCTGATGTGTGCGTCCCTATTAAACGGTGTGAAATGCCAGCTGTAGTTCAAGTCGTCATTGCCTTACATAAGAGTTTGTGAATAATATTATCAAGTAGTCCGTTACACAGAACCAGTACACCATTCGCGTTACTTGACACTCCCACTCAATGTCAACATGACAGGTTGATTTAATGGTGCAGAAGTAATCTAAAGAAGACCTGCTTCTGTGATGACCAGTATACGACTCTAGAACATAACAGACACGCATAGCATTCAAGACGTTATCAGTGGCATCATTTTCACATGTTATCAAAGAACCACATTTGTTCTTTCATCAGTGCTCTTTTGATTCAGTTCTCCACCTTGTTAAACACACCTGTATTTATCCTATTCTTGCGAAACCCCAGCTTGGACTTCATAAAAAATTCTTTGATAACTAGTCCCAGTGTAAATAATCGTCAGACATGCCAACTTGGACTATTGTTTAGACGCGCGGCTAACACCAACTGGTACTTTATTCAGTGCTAGCCGCTGTGCAAACAATCGATTGATTACTTGTAAATTCTAAAGTTGCCCAAATACTCGATCTGTCACTTATAATTACGGAGTTCTAAGTCCGATGTCTCATTGGCTACTGGGTGTTTGCTCATTTGATGATGGATTCAGTCTCTGATCGATACAATGGCCACGCAATACAATGTACGCCAGGTGTGGGATAGCAATGACCCGTGACGCGGCTCCAGATGGAGCCGGCACGACTAAGGAACTAATTAGCGAGAATACGGAGAGCTGTCTTACAAACGGTGGCAGAAATTTCTACGTGGGCGACAATGGACAGCGAGTTTTGTAACAGGTAGCGGACAAGTGAGTTTATCTAGCTGGTCAATCAGCAAACACCGGGAAGTCTGACACAAACTGATAGGCAACGCACACGAAAGTTGGTGGCTTATAGTCCAACCCACTTTAGCCCGTGACCCGCGCTGACAGGAGGAGCAAGCAGATGGCCTCTTAGCTAATGGGGAGAGGCGGAGATTCACATCCCAGGCAAGATTTGGTAGCATATGGGAGTCTTAGAGATATAATATACCGCGCAGCTCGCTTGAGAGATGAGTCAAGATTTGCAACAGCGTGGAGTAGAGAATAAATCCCTAAACGCCTAGCATTAATGCACGTGTTTATTCAGAGTGGATAAAATAATTCGTATCTGTAGTGAATTGTCTTCTTAAAAGATTTTGAGAAAGGAAAAGAAGGTTAGTAAATCGTATACAGATTATTAATATTTTTTATTATTCTTTATTCATTTTAGCCTCACAGCGACAGATAGTTTTATATATATAATATATGCGAAAGATAGTTTTTCAATTAATTCTTCTATTATATGACTAAATAAAACCAGAAAATTTTCATCTAAGATGATAGGCTGATCGGAAGTAA
This sequence comes from Oreohelix idahoensis, assembly GCA_024509875.1. NCBI lineage: Eukaryota > Metazoa > Mollusca > Gastropoda > Stylommatophora > Oreohelicidae > Oreohelix > Oreohelix idahoensis. The sequence goes on from JAMPIV010022824.1 coordinate 36,814, forward strand.
TTAAAAGATCATACTTCACCTTTTACTTTACCTTCATCTAGATTGTTAAATCATCATCACAGTCTTCCATATGCACACGCTCTCATGCACAATATATTTAACATCATTAGAATCGAACTCATAGAGATCAAGAGTGGGATGCAGAATAAATGAAAGTCAGCCAGTATATATTAAATGTGAAAACTTACGAAGACTTTTGTGTGTCTTCAGTCAATCAGAAGTCTGAGTCTACATGCTACGTGTCTGTCGTCTAACCAGAAATAAGTTATCAAAACAGACATTTGGTTTGCAGAATTCGCCATAGGCCATTCTTCGTTCCTCGGTTTAAAAAAGGAATATTTCTCGCCCACGATAAAAAAAAGTGGACGCGGAATTTTTCGTCAACAAATATCACATATGCACAAGTTCATTACATAGTTATAACAAGTTCGAGTTAAAGCACAGGAGTCAAGCTAAAAGCTCACAGTTGATTACTCGTATCAAGTTCAGCTCCATCGGAAGCGTACTATCTGAAGTCAAGCTAAAGAGCTCAAAAGTGTAATTTCATATTTATACCAAGTGCAACTCACTGGAAGCATTTTTACGGTCACTGACAGACCAGAAGGCTGATGAGACAGTCGTCTCAACATTCAGGTACGTATCTGAACTAAAGGATCGGTTACAATTAGGATGCGACCTAGCAACAACCAACCTTAAGCGCGCACGCATGAAGCACGCTAAAAGATATGACAAAGCAGCGAAAAAGAGAGAATTGCAACCAGGAGAGACAGTTTTATTGTTACTTCCTACCGGAAACAACAAACTACGCATCGGATGGCAATGGCCGTTTACCGTCCTTAAAAAGATCTCGAGAACAAACTACAAGCTCTCTATACAAGGTAAGGAAAAAGTCTACCACATAAATCTGTTAAAGAAATATTTGGAAAGATGGGTGCCTTCCCTTGAACATCTATTGGCGGTCGCTACAGCAACCGAAGATGAAGAAGATGACGATAGTTGCATGGAATGCATGTTAAGATGGCCGTAGACATTATCGATCCTCTTTCTGTTACATCTGCTAGAGGACACAGATATGTCCTCACGTGCATTGATTTATGCACTCGTTGGCCTGAGGCCATCCCTCTTAAACTCATCACAACTTCTGAAGTGGCTGATGCACTTTTGCTCATCTTTTCAAGATTGGGTTTCCCTCGCTAACTCCTTTCTGATCATGGTTCCCAATTTGTTTCTGAGATTATGACATCTGTCATGAAGACACTTAATATAGATAGGTCTCTTAGTAGTATATATCACGCCATAAGCAATGGTGCAGTTGAGAGGCTCAATAGGACGCTAAAGCAACTGTTACTCAAAGTAACTGCCAAATATCCTCAAGATTGGAACAGGGTCCTGCCGGCTGTATTTTTCGCTTATCATGAAGTACCGCACGAGCAGACAGGCTTTTCGCCATTTGAGCTTGTTTTTGGAGCTCAGCCACGAGGTCCTATGGGGTTAATTAAAGAGCTTCTTACTGACTCTGAGATGACTCAGGACACTCAGTAATCTTACGGGTATGTGGTTAATCATCGTCCGAAGATTGTAGACGCATGTCAGTTGGCTACAGCTTCGTCAGAGGCTGCCAAGCAGAAATCTCGTCTATTTCAAAACAGAAATAGGCGTTTACGACAACTTTTTCCGTGTTGTGAAGCTTTTGTATTGCTCCCTCGGAAGGAAAATAGATAGCTAATTGCATGGAACGGCCGTTTCATGGTAGTATGTCGTATTTCAGACGTTGACTACGTCATAGATGTTAAGGAGCAAAGAAAGATATTCCATATTAATATGATCCAGGAATATCATACAAGACCAGAGCATTTACATGCTATCTTCCATGACATTGATGACAATATCGGCAATTCTTGTCATTTTTCTAGCTTATAAATGATTCGTGAGGAAGAATCTTCCTTCCCTAAAATTCACCTGTCTCTACCTATGCTTCTTTTGGATTCTACAGAATCTTGGCGTGATGTTTCTATTTCTTCTTCATTATATTCTGATCAATATTGCCATGTGTCCAATCTTTTGGAATCCTTTGCTGATGTCCTTACGGATCTTCCTGGTCATACATCCATTATATTTCACGATATCATCCTTACTGATGATAGACCTATGTGTCTTCGTCCTTATCCTGTTCACCTTCATTACCAGCGCCAAACTGAACTCGAGTTAGATCAGATGTTGCGTCTTGGTATTATTGAAACCAGTATTTCACCCTACTTTTCACCCCTGGTTATTGTCCGAAAAAAGATAATAATATTAGATTATGTGTATTTTATCGCAAACTTAATTCTCATACTGTTTCGGATGCGGAACCACATCATTTGCTTGATGATCTTTTATTTCGCCTGTCTACAGCTCACCTGTTCACTAAGATTGATCTCACTAAAGGTTATTGGCAAATACTTACCAAACCTCTTACTGCTTTTTCTACTTCACGGGGGTTATACCAGTGGAATGTTATGCCATTCGGGCTTTTTAACGCCCCTGCTACACTCATTCGAATGATGCGCAGAATACTTTCTCACAGATCTGACATCATAACTTATATAGATGATATATGTTTGTTTAGCTCATCTTGAGAAGAGCAATTGGTGGTGCTCCGTTCTCTTTTGGACACTCTTCGTTTACATAACCTTAAAGCTAGGAGTACTAAAGTTCAGATCTCTTTTATGAACTTTCCTTCCTTGGTCACACTGTTGGTTCCGGTCGACTTCAGAAAATCTAAAATTTGTCTTTTCCTACTGCAAAAAAACAAGTGCATAGACTCTTGGGACTAATTCAATTTTACAGTCGTTTTATTCCTAATCTGTCGGACATCACAGCTATTCTATCATCTCTTTTACGAAAGGGTTTACCAAGTAAAGTACTCTGGTCAGAAAAGTATCAGGCCGCTTTCGACGACATATTAAATATTTTTTTCCACCTCCCATTTTGAGGTTGCCAAATATAAATCGTATTTATATAACCAGTACAGATGCTTGTAATCTCGGATTGGTAGCTTGTCTAATGCAAGAATTTGACCACGAGTTACACCCTACATTGTATATATCTCGAAAGCTTTCAGAAACAGAAAGAAAATACTCAGTGGTGGAGAAGGAATTATTGGCCTCGTTTGGGCCATCCAGAAACGTGAATGATATTTGCTGGAAACACCGTTTATTATTCAGACTGATCAGAAGTCTGTCGCAGCTCTAAAACGTGCTAAACGAAACGCCAAGCTCGCACGTTTTTCCATATTATTGCAACCCCTCCAGTTTGACATCCAATCAATACCTGGATCAACTAATGTGGTGGCTGATTCACTTTCGAGATGTCCACCGTCTGTATCGGATATTTCAACTTCCTTATTGCTGCAGAACGTTGAAAGATTCTTTACTGCTTATGAACAGTCAGACAAGACGTTATTGCTTGACATGTGCTCATGTTTGAAACTTACCGTGATGCATAATCATTACTTTGATGGTTCAGATACATTTTTTCAATGACAAATTCGTTGACTATTATGAGGGTATCTACCGGCATTTGCTCATCGAGCTTTGGTTGAACTGCCATGTTTCAATGATATACCTCTTCAAAATATTCAATCTGCTTGCCAGGATTACACTGAGTTGGATCAGAACTTTATGAACTACAGATTTTGTTCTAGATATTGACTTAATTAAAAAAAACACTGCTTTTTTGTCGTGAATTTATTGAGTACACGACTAGTGATTTTATTCCACTGTGTAATGACTATATATATATATAATATATATATATATATATATATATATATATATATATATATATATTTATATATATATATATATATATATATACATATATATATATATATATATTTTTTTTTTTTCCTATTGCGTGCACATAAAGTTTTATAAAATTTTCACTTTAGATTATTCCATTAGGGGAGATAACTCATGTTTTTTTTAACCCCTATCCTATTATCAGTTACTTCTCTTTTCTTCCGATTTTTCCGTTCTATTTCTCACACATCCTCATTATAATAACATATTTTCTTGTTCGTTAACATTGTAATACTTTTCTTTACTTCACACCCTTATATTGTTCCCCACACATTGCATTGTACATATGTATACACACGACTTTGTTTCACTTTTATTACAAAACTATTACTATGCCTAGCGCTCACATTTCGCCAATATTATGTTCTCTCATTTCTCATGCATGCACGTCTTGTTTGTTTATGGTGTACTATTTTCTTTTCTTTCCTTGGCTGTTGACGAATGTCTTTTTGCTTTGCATCTTTGATTCCATTGTTACATATACATGCACATTTTGACTCCAGACGACCATTGTCATTTTTATGTGATCAATTTTGGCCGTTGGTTTTTTTTCTTGATTAACTTTGTTAACTCCTTGCGATTTTACATCTCATTTTTGTGAATAAAATCAAATTAATTTGATTTTTTTTTAAAACCCAACCGACGGAGGTAAATGTTAAGTAAGATTATTAATGTATTTTTGCATGTTGAACACACTTAGGCTATTAGCAGTTAATCTACGCGGTAATATGTCTATCGGTGGTTAATCATGTATTTGCACGGGTTTTCATTGATATTGAACACGATATATTTAATACGTCACTGGGAGTTTATGACGTAATCCGTTTTGCACTAATGTATGCAAACGGTTGGTTCTTGACCTTTTGAAATTTGTATTCGTCAAAGAAGGACGTGCTTCTTTAGCTCCTAGTATTGTTTAGGAATTATGTAATTTATGTGGCATTAAGTACTTCGAAGGCCGCCACTATTTATTCATGAAGAATCAAAATTAAGCGAGAAGGTTCGTGATAATCTAAGAAGGAATTTATATAGATTTCAACATCGACATTATATGTTTCACATTTCTTGGGTGATCACCGTCTGGATGCACCCCTAGGACAGCGGCCAGAAATGTTTTGATGAGACGAGACAGTTGGAGGATTCTATAACATGTATGTACTGATGCTTTGCACCCGTGTGTTACCGGGGCCCGAAAGTGGAGCAAAGAATAGTAACACCGTTCCCTGCCAAGCATGTCTTAGAAAGCGACTAAGGAGGGTTGGGCATAGGGCCTGTTACCCCATCCTGTAAAAAAATTATACCACAAAAAAATTTCAACAAACATGGACAAGTCAATTAAAGAAAATAGAACACAACCATCCAAGACAGGGGAAGGTCCTCTCGCAGGGACGCGTATGATGCGACACAGAGAAAGCCGAAAGGAGTCTGTGTTACTGATTAACCTTCTTTCTTCTAGGAGAACTTCTAGATTTGGCACCTGGAATGTTCGGACATTAAACGAACAAGGGAAAGTAACACAAGTAGCAGCAGAAATGAGGGAATATAAAATCGAGGTTCTGGGACTGTGTGAAACAAAGTGGAAGAGGGTAGACAGGAAGAAACTCATCACAGGTGAATTGGTGCTGTCCTCAGGACATGAAGACGAAAGTTCACTTCACAGTGAAGGGGTAGCTCTTATGTTATCTAAAGAAGCACAGAAAGCACTCATTGAATGGGAAGCTGTTGGATCCAGAATAATAACAGCTACTTTTAAAACAGCTAACAAGAAAATAAATGTAAATGTCATCCAATGTTATGCAACAACTAATGACAAAGAAGAGTTTGCGAAAGAAGCATTTTATACTAGACTACAGGAAATTATGGAAAAAGTAAAAAGAAGAGACATCACAATTTTGATGGGTGACATGAATGCAAAGATAAGTAAAGTCAACACCGGCTTTGAAGAAGTCATGGGAAAACAGGGGCTAGGAATAATGAATGAAAATGGGGAACTATTCTCAAACTTCTGTGCTTCAAATCAACTGGTTATAGGAGGAAGCATGTTTCCACATAAGAAAATACATAAGGCAACATGGATATCACCAGACATTAGAACAGAAAATCAGATTGATCATGTATGCATAAACAAGAAGTTTAGATCATCATTACAGGATGTAAAGGTATATAGAGGAGCAGATGTGGCATCAAATCACCACCTTCTGATAGTCAAAGTAAAATGAAACTCAAGAGATATACAACAATGCAAAATTATAGACAACAATTTACTGTAGGACATCTAAGAAATCAAGAAACAAGAGACACATTTGCGGTCACAATATCCAACAAATTCCAAGTGCTCCAACAGCTGGAAGATGTAGAGAATACAGAAGACTATTGGCAATAAATCAATTCTGTATGGAATGAGACATGTGAAGAAATACTTGGGAAAAGGGAACGACAACAAAATGCATAGATAACAACAGAAACCATCAATAAGATAAAAGAAAGGAAAAAACAAGAAAGCAGATTTAAACACAAGCAAAACCAGAAGTTCCAAAGCCAAGGCTCAAGAAGTGTACACAGAAGTAAACAAAGAAGTAAAAAGAAGTATCAAAAGAGATAAGAGGAAGTATATTGAGGAGTTGGCAAGAGAGGCAGAAGATGCTGCAGCCAAAGGAAATATGAGAGAACTGTATAACTGCACAAAGAAGCTAACAAGGAAATACAAGCAAACAAGTTGCCTCAAAAAAAAACAAGAATGGAAAACTGCTCAGCAATATTCCAGAGTAAATATAGAGGTGGACAGGATATTTTGAAGGCCTTCTCAATAGACCAGCTCTAACCCCCCCCCCCGCCCCCCCCCCCCCGGACATCCAGCCAGCAGAAGAAGAGCTACAAATTAACGGTGAAAGACCAACGAAGGAAGAAATATAAAAAGGCATAACGCTTCTAAGAGATGGAAAACCGTCTGGACCTGATGGCATTCCTGCAGAGGCCATCAAAGCAGATATCGACACTTCTACAGAGATGTTATATAAATTACTTGGTAAAGTCTGGGAAAAGGAAGAGATACCAGCAGAATGGAAGGAAAGATAACTGGTTAAGTTGCCTAAGAAAGGAGATTTACAAGAGTGCACAAATTATATAGGAATAATGTTACTATCAGTGCCAGGAAAAGTATTAAACAGGATTATCCTTGAGGGATTAAAAGAGTCCATAGACAAGAAACTGAGAGATGAACAAGCAAGTTTTCGGCAAAACAGATCCTGTACAGACCAGATAGCCACTTTGAGAATAATAGTTGAACAAAGTCTGGAATGGAATTCACCATTATACATCGCATTTGTGGACTACGAAAAGGCATTTGACAGTGTAGACAGAGAATCACTTTGGAACAGGGATGCCTCTTGTCTCCATGTTTTTTTCTTATTAGCAAAAGACTGAGTTATGAGAACATCAACAAAACACAACAGAAATGGAATCCAGTAGACTCTGACTAAGCAGTTGGATGATCTGGATTTTGCTGATGACTTGGCTCTTCTGTCCCATAACCGTAATCTGATGCAGAACAAATTGAAAACACTCAATGAGAGGTCACAGCAATTGGGTCTGAAAATACACAGGGAAAAGACAAAGATAATGAGAACAAACGCAGGTAATGAAAATAGGGTTGACCTTGAAGAAGCACCAATACAAGATGTAGAATCGTACATATCTTGGCAGTAATATAGATAAAGTTGGAGTGACAGACAGTGATATCAAAATAAGAATACAAAAAGCAAGAGGAGCTTTCATTGCATTGGGAAATATATGGAGATCAAGAGAAATCGGATCCAACACGAAAATAAGAATCTTCTACTCAAATGTGAAGTCAGTCCTATTGTATGGCTTTGAGACATAGAGAACAACAAAGACAACAACCAAAAAGCTACAAACTTTCATAAATGGGGTTGCGTAGAATAGAGGGACTAAAATGGTATGACAAGGTTACCACCATGGAACTGATGACAAGAACTAGACAAGTGCCAGTGGAACAAGAGATGAGAAGATGACGATGGTGATGGATGGGACACACACTGAGGAAACCTGTTGATAGCATTACAAGGCAGTCCTTTTTCTGGAACCTCCAGGGCAAGAGAGGCAGACGTAGACCAAGAAGCACATGGAGAAGAGAGCTGGAAGCAGAAATAAAATTGATAAGGAGAACGTGGAATGAACCTGAGATGATGGCACGTGACAGGAAGACTTGGCATGTGTTTGATGAAGGCCTATGCTCCTTTGGGAGTGGAAGGGTTATAAATGACTGATGATATGCCAATGAAAAATGAACTTTATATCTGCATATTAAACGTCGATTGTATGTGGACCCATCCACCCAAGTATTTGACTTAGTATATGAACGAATTGTCATCATCTGCACACCCACGACATTCACTATACCAGCACAATGCGTTCATATTGATAGACGTGTTACGTGAACCATTTTCTGCACTATTTTATCACTGAACCAGAAGTCCCATCCGTAACACCTGCTATCAGTCGTCACTCAGAATTTTTGGATAGTCTCAGCACGCAGTTCTAGAGCCATTTCGCTAAATGTGTTAATAGCATTCGTGGGGAACTTTCATTCTAATTTTTGGTAACAGAAATTAGTGCTACGTGTTTAAAAAGTGTTAGCGTTCCATTGTAATTCACTTTGATTTTCTAGCGTTAAAACTAGTGAAATAAAATACCACGTAGCTATTTCATGACAGATGTTCAGTTATCATATTAATTTTTACAACCCGCTTTTTTCACACAAGAAGAGACGGTTAAACTGACTCATTTATATGCTTGGCGCGACTGATAGTGACAAAAAAGAATTCACGTTATATTTCATTTTGTGTATTTATTATAAGTGCCTATTTTTTTAAATAACATACGAAGACAAACAGTAGCCGACAATTTAATAGCTATTAACGACAGGCAGTATTTATGTAACGGTAGGATGGATAATTGAATACTAATTAACAATGTACGCTTATCGTTGACCAGGGGCAGGAGGGGAAGAGCTGCATAACTCAACCAAACCCGCACTCGCTAGCGAGCGACGCCCCGATAGGGCTTGAGCTAAAGCTACATAGAATAGTACAATTTTTCCATGTTTTTATATATTTTTATAATCAGCGGTCTGGGCGGACTGGATAATTTGTGAACAAGATCGTCTTGTAAGCTGGACTTATCAAACCCAGCAATATTTTTCATTTTATCAGCCCACTGGGGTATACAAAATAACACTTATACTCCCAACTTCCTGCTGATTTAGGACTGTACCATCATAGGACTGTCATCATTTATCAGTTGTAACACTTTTTTAGCAATTAGATGTTTCCCAATACTGGAAGTATTTTCCTCCTTTAACTGTGAACCCCAAGATCACGTTTTCTGCATCAACTAATGGCGGTGACATTTATTCATCGAAGAAAAAACACACACGAGATTTTGCGCCCACCTCGCTAGTCGTTATTTTTTAAGAGGATGGATTATGGCCAATTTGGGAAATGAAACCTGACATTTTATATAGTCAGGACAAATTGTAATTCAAAGAGATATCACCAAGAGTAGATAAGCGTGATTGAGTGGCCACTGTATGAAAGAGAGAGTGAATAATTTTCTTTGTTACAGGGACTTTACCGCCACTGGATTTTGCTTAAACTTGTTAAATTTACTGAGTAGCATATAGTAGGATTTGTTTATTTACTGTCTATTCTGTAACACAGTGCAAACCTTTGACCTTTGGGTTATTAACTTTTTGCGTTCTTTGCGAAGGATGACCGCCAACCGAGCAGAGTGGAATCAATTTGTTGTTGCCCTACAAGACGCCACCAGGCGTAATGGCCACTGACTGCTTTGACGGTCGGCGGCTAAGGATCAAAGTAGAATAAGTTCTTTTCTCCACAGGGAGGGGGGCACATTTATTCTGTTATTTTCATATGTATGTAAATCTGATTGTATTTGATCTTTCTTTAGATATTTGGTGTTTTCAAGTTTATATGATAAGAAACTTAATTGTGTGTGTTAGTCAGACCCAAGCCAAATTAACCGTAGTTTTCCATGTTTGTGTGTCTTGTTGTCACATAGCTGTGTGTGTGTTGTTAATCTTATATTTAAAAGTATTTATATGTATGAGGAGGGCAAGGTTGTCTTGTACTAAATTATAGTCGTATTAATTGGCTGGAGTAGAGAAACACACTCATTCCAGAGACATATCTTCTCCATAAGCTATTCACCTGTAAAATCTATTTCTCACACCTTTTTCTCACGTACTTATTAACATTCGCTCTACTCAGACGGGACTAAAATAACTCACAACCTATCTGTACGACAGAATGTGTGCTCGTGTCCAGGATTTGATCTAAGTATGAGTCTGGATTAATCAATAACGTCTGTTATTGTATCTTAGTCTAACTCTAGATACAGTGTGTTGTGCGTCCAGTGGTGTAAGTAAAGAAAAGTAATAATAATTATCCCATAGACAACGTTCTTATTTACTGGGTTCTGACCACACAAATTAGAAATTTGTTCTTTCCACATTATCTTATAGTTTACATACAGTTTGATTTTGATGGTGATTATTGTTGGTGATATGATATATGGAAATTTTTGTACAAAAAAAAAACCTCTGGTACGCGTGATTATTTAATAATCACATTTTTATTGGAGCCGTGGAGCGTGGGCATAGCAAAAGAAGTGTATTGGGCAGTCGCCAAGTAAATCGCCTTCCAAACTGACTCCAGGTGTGGGTGAGCGTGGTGGAATTAAATAAAGACATTTTTCCCCCTTAATTTTAAAATTAGTTTTCACAGTAGTAATAGTAGATTTATATGCAGTGATGGAAGATCAATTAAAGAAATCAAGACAAGACTTGAGATGGCCTCAGCTGCCATGACAAGGTTGAATGTGATCTGGAAAAGTAACATCAGTTTTCCTGTGAAGATCAAATTATACAAATCACTTGTATTATCTATTCTCTTGTATGGGTGTGAGAGCTGGACACTCACTGCAGATACGGAGCGAAGGATTCAGGCTTTCGAGCATAATTGTTATAGAAGAATTTTGCGCATTTGCTATAAAGAGCACAAAACAAATGTCTATGTTAGAGAGAAGATAAACACCTATGCAGGCCACCAAGAACCACTTTTGTCAACAGTGAAACATCGAAAGCTTGCCTGGTTTGGGCATGTAACTCGTCATGACTCCCTTTCGAAAACGATCCTTCAGGGAACAGTCGAAGGTAAACGGAGAAGAGGAAGGCAGAGAAAATCCTGGGCTGATAACATCAAAGAATGGGCAGGACACGGTTTTTCACACTTGTACGCATTGCTGAGGATAGAGAGCAGTGGAGGACCCTGTCTGCTGATGCTTCCACCATGGCACCGCTACGACCCATGACGGGTTATGGGTTGAGATGATGATGAATAGTAGATTTACAGTTTTAGCCTATGGTTTAAGTCGTCAAAGTTTGGAGCCTTTTTGCCAGTTAACAGCAGCGATAGATTAGAAAACTGAGTAGCAGGGTTTAGAAAACTCAGTAAAAACCAAAATTTATTTTTTGTATTCTCTTAATTGGTTAGGGAGCAGTGTATCATTTTCTTCTTTCTTTCTCGGGTAATTTGCAACCAGTTATTTGCCATGGCTGAGCGTGCAAAACTTAGAACAATGCTAAGAGAGAAAGCAAAAGGAAACAGGATTACAAGGAGACGAGAAGCTAGCTTTCGTGTACGACGAACTAGACAAATATGAAACTAGAGAGAAAGAAAAGGAAGCAGAAGCTAGGGAGATGGAGAAAGCAAGAGAAGAACGGCAAATGGAGCAGGGGAAAATTAAAGCAGAAATGCAGGTTCGTAAAGACATGGAACGATAGAAAGAGAGACAACATGAGGAAATAGAGAATGACAAACGACGTCAGCACGAATTGGCGCTAGAGGTCCAAAGTCGTGGTGCAACGTCTAGCTCCAGCAATGGATAGTCTTCTTCACCTCAGTCACCCTTAGCTGATCACTCCAGTAGCCAGTCTTTCCAATTAGCTGCTTTGTCTTTTGCCCTAGAATCCTTCCCAAGCCCCAATGAGAAAATTGATCCTTATCTATGAAAAATTTGAGAGAATGGCAACACTGTACTTACTTACTTAGTCGGTCCCCTTCTACAGTGAGGTGTAGAGGTTTGGAAGTGACGGCGCTAGACTATCCTATCGGACATTCATTGGCCTACTTACTTACTTAGTCGTTCCGTTCTACCGTGAGGTGTAGAGGTTTGGAAGAGAGAGCGCCAGACTATCCTATCGTACATATATTGGCTTACTTACTTACTTCCTTAATCGTTCCCCTTCTATCGTGAGGTGTAGAGGTTTGGAAGAAAGAGCACCAGACAGTCTATCGGGCATACATTGGCTTACTTACTACTTACTTTCTTAGTCGTTCCCCTTCTACCTTCAGATGTAGAGCTTTGGAAGAGAGAACGCCAGACTATCCTATTGGACGTACTTTGTCTTTCTTACTTACTTACTTACTTAGTCGTTCCCCTTCTACCGCGAGATGTAGAGGTTTGGAAGAGAGAGCGCCAGACCATCCTATCGGACACACATTGGCTTACATAAATATAATACGCTTTTTATGAGTTTATAGGCGCTGATTCTAAATGTATTTACACCAATGGTCGCTTAATGTACTTAAGAGAACTTAATAATTACAAATGGCTGCTAGACGATGTTTTTTTTATAATCTTGTTGTTGTTTTATAAAGCTCCTCTGATATTCCTTATGTATGGCACAAATGGGGAATTTCTACATGTGACCCACCAGTAGATTACAAATCTACAATAAAATGCTCTTAAAATTATAATAAGCTATGAATTCAACATTTTATTTAATACTCTTTCATAACCGCACGTCTGGGTCTCTGTAATTGTAAACAACTCCAAGGACTTTTCTTTATTCCAGCCTGTAATGCTGGCAACAAATCGGGAAATTTTTTTCTTACAAATTAGGAGAATATTCAGCTATCTGACATGGTATGACGTTTTTGTCGTTGGATAAGTTCCAGGAATTATTAATAAATATTTGTTTCTAATGTCTGCCTTCACTCTCTGCCTTCTTTATTTCACATTACTAAAAGCATACAAATGATATAAATCAGTCCGGGGTTTAAATATAAACTAGCATGACTACAGAAAAAAAAACGTATTAACAAGAAGCAGCGTCGCTTAGCTACTTCACGTTTTTTTTTTTTTTTGCCTTTTTATTTATTGTAGTAATCTGTGTACTCTCTCATCTGATATCTATTACTGAAACAGATAGCCTCAATTCTTGTGTGTTACTGGTGGTTATCTGTGTACATTCTCAACTCCTTTGATCTGTTACTCATTCGGGGATACTGATGCAAATTTAGGCAACTGTAGCTATTATATGTGCACTCTCAAATCGTTTTTTTTTAAATTTACGGTCAACTGTGTACTCTCGGCTCATATTTTCTACTAATAGTGGTCTTTACACACATTTCTCATGTATGTTAAGATGGCAGTTTTGTGACCTTTTAACACACTCTATCTCTCTCTCTCTCTTTCTCTCTCTCTCTCTCTCTGTCTCTCTGTGTATTTCACTGATCATCCTCTACGTACTTATTACATTATTTAATTTACTTTTGGCCATCTGTGTGCTCTCAACTCATACATTTTCTCAATGACCGTCGGTGTAATTGAACTGATACATATACACCTGTCAAAAACAAACATTACATAATAAACAAATGAGATGATGAATCGAAACAGCCATTAATGTCTGCAGTGTGTGGAAGGGAATAAAAGGAGAACACACCAGTTTACCATAAGTTTATTCACTACTCATTGTTAATTAAACAACTCACACAGTATGTTCGTCTTACCTATACACTTTTCTTGGCATGTTCTAAAAATGTCACAAGCTATGGAAAAATAAAACTGATGTTATATATTTAAAGTATCCGATTGGCTAAGCGCTTTCCTCTTACCGAATTCCGGGATAAAAACCTGCAAGCGTCATGCTCCTATCTACTAAGCAGTAAATGGGTACCTGATTCTCCTCTTGAGTTAAGGAAGACAAATCGGCATAGAGTGAAACTGACCACCTCACCTCATGAAAAAGCAAGACCTAGTACGGCTAATCTCTAACACTTCACTCCCTTACGGCGGTTCATGTTATAAGACTAATTTTACCTTTTTGTGTCATATATTTATAGATTTATAAAAGTAATATCTGGTGAAATCAGTTCAGACCAAGGTGCAACGTTTAGAAAAGTCATTTAGAAATGAAATTTTGAAAAGGACGGGTGCCTTTGGTAAAACTTTGAAACCACAATATTGTAGAACTTCGAGTTACATGCCATAAATAACTGCATATATACAATAAATGTATTAAATATAATTATTAGCATACGTCGAATAATTCTCATTTGTGCTGTACATTTTTAATGATTGTATATAACATTTGTAAAAGGGTAAAATTAATGATTGGGTAATTTGCCACTAGAAGTAATTTATTATTGTAATTGAATAATTGAGACCTTGCTGGTCCAGTGTGTAAATTCATTGTTTTTACACACCTCTCCCTCAAGCAGAGAGATGGGTTCAACATATAAGTGTAATTGTTTTGTTATCGCCCAGCGCACTGGACAAAAGCACTTTTACGTGCCGGGAAAGGAGCTTTGGTATGGTCAACTTCCGACACGATGGCTTATTTTTTAATTACAACGATATAATTATAACTCCCTTGGACAGGTCGATAATATACTGGTTTTTAAATCTATTGCATTTTAAGGCATCTAACTGCATTACATTTTTGTCAAGGAGAAAATACAGACAGCCAGGATAGTGAGTAATATTTATTATCCAAGTATAGGGCATGCCCAATGCAGGAAATACATTCTAGCATTAGAAAAGGGCAACTCCAGGGCGAATTAATAAAACTCCAGATTCTAGGATCCTACTATAAGTGTAACCAGTTAGAAATCCAGCTCACCTGAAAAACGACGGCATCTCAGAAAGTTGCCTGGCATATTACGGCCGCTTTTATGCATCGAATCAAGATGTAATTCTTAACCTAATTTATTGTGGTAAGTTGTAACATGCAAATTGTATGACTTCATACCTGTTTTTAACATGTATGAATTGCTAATGATTGTACAGTGCACATGACGCTGACAGCTTCATCATACAAAAGAACTGCTACATACACCACCACTGCAAGGGCTGGTAGCTGCTTTGTGTGGGCTTCCTCACAAGGAACCAATAGATGAGGTGACCCCAAGCTTCATCGGGAGCAAGGAGTGGATGATGCTGACATCATGGTATATATTTTTGTAATTCCCACCTTTTAATTAGGTGTATATGTATGTATGTATATATATATATATATATATATATATATATATATATATATATATATATATATATATATATATATATATATATATCATCTGGTCCCCTAATACACTATCATATGACTCGATAGGTTGATATTTAATGCTCAGAGGTAACAGGCAAAATTATGAGGAAGATGAAGTAATGGAAGGAAGCGGAGGTCACCTGATGTTTATGTCAGGAGACTTGATACTTAAAATAGGCATTTGTTTCCTTTCAGTTTTTGTTTCAGTTGCTAGATGTCAACGTTAGACACCAACAACAGATTTGTTTTGTGGACATGACGAAGCAATCTGAAGTAGTTACCCCGACCTTGCCAGCTGCTGCAAAATATTCGACTCCTTAAGAGAAGGAAAAGTCCAATAGTTTCCAATCACGCCTATTGGCGTATTTGGGGCAACGGCAAATCAATCCATTTGCTGTTGTTTCCGTAATCAAAGTGACTGGCAGATCACACTAGCATTTATATGTGCTATAATACTATATATAATAAGGATAGACATTAAAGACAACCTCGGCGTTTTCTCACAAAACGCAGTATCATTAAAGCTACTGTTAGCAGTCACGGCTGTGAGCGGGCAAGTATTGCGAGGAGGGGGTTGTTGTGTTTCTTCTCTTCTTATATTAATATAATGTCACCACTGTTGCAAAACCTCCTCTGTTTAAATGTGTGACCGTTGAAGATTTTCGTTGAACTAAGGAAGCTTCCACTTCCATTGGCCAGTGCATCAATTCATTCATTTTGTTTCTGTATCGTGCTTGATGGTGTATTACGCGAAGATGGGTGTATAATCTTGTGACTATCACAACTGTTGGAACTAGTCAACCTCAATGAATGTGATAAGTCCCTTTTGAGTCCAAACAATTTATTACACATTTTCAGACATCATACGTTGATCATGAATACATCACATATATAATTTAGAATCCTATATTGAATTAGCTATCTTTGCATATCAGTCCTTTGTCCCGTAAATCTGAATTACTGTAGGCAGAACGACATAACTATATGCACGCGAGGTTAGTGATCCCAACGACCGACAGTGAGATTATGCGTCTGGCACTACTATAACTAAAACGGACTGTTAATTCATCTCGACTAGGTTTAGTCAATTACTAACCTGTAACATTCATCCTTCTTCATCATAACAGTGGACTGACCCATGTCCATAATAAAATACAATATAACTGTGTGGCACTCCATGCCCGACACTATAATACTACAAGGACACGTCTTCTCAGTTCGACGGTCATTCAAGAAAGGGTCCCGTCTCTTGGTCACGGTGCGTGACTACCAACGCTGAAACGTCACAGCGTTCAATAGGCTAATAATATTTTTACATTACATTAAACGTTGTAACCCCTAAAATCGCATGCTGCTAACCTCTAGCAGACAATGCCAATTAAACTACCGTAACAATTCCCTGTCCACCGGGGGAAAAAAAATCTATTCGATAGATTTTTTTTTTCAAAAACCTATCTGAATGAATAATATCAAAAATTTAACAAAAATGCGGCATATGGCCTACGATGTTCTGTCTAGAACAATGTCGTGGTCATGTCGACTAACTAACAGTCATCTAATATATTAATGATCATATTATACATAAATGTTATACATACATTTTATATGAACTAAAAGAGAATGTCTAATGTTGATATCTAATTAATTAATTAACTTAAAATATGTCGCAATGAAATGTCACGTCAGACTAATCTAAAGAGTTAAAATTAAACTAATTAATTATACTGAGTGTGTAATAAGAATAAAGTTGTTGAAAATCTAATGCAAGAAAAATGAAAGAAGATGTTAAAGAGAGAAATAAATAAATGAGAAATAAAGTAGAGAAAGAAAATAATGTATAAATTTAACTTAGTTATGTGTGTTGGACATTAATTAAGTTTAGTGTTAAGTTGTTAATACCTATCTAAATTAACTAATTTAAATCATAATGTAGTATGTAATGTGTCAACATAATTATTAACTATATAATATAATAGTTACATCCAATAATATTATCTAAGAATAATGTGAGTTTTTATTTTTTTCTTTCTTTCATTTTTTTTCCAAATTTCATTTCATTTTTTTCATATTTATCTCACATTTCATTTTAATTTCCATTATTTCAACGACTTAATTAAAATTAATTAACGTTGGATATGATGATCCATCCGTAGGCTTGATCATTGTGAATTCCGATTAGAAAAAATGTTTAAGTGTTCCAATTCATAAGTATCGACGTTCTTGACAATAGTTCATGTCACATACTGAATTAGTTCGATAGCATTTCAATTATTTTCACTTGATTCACGAAATTGTTTCAAATAGTTTTATCATGAATGGACACCAAGCAAAGTCCTGGCGTAAATACGAACATAGTGTCACTTGATTTCGTTCATTTCGTATATAACATGTCTTTAGTGAGCAGATACGTGTATTGTAGGCAATGGTTCCTTTCTATGTCGAAAAGCAACGATAGTGCTATGTCTTTTGGATAAGTATCTGCGACGCTACTATTGTTCATGACTCGACATCAGAAGGGTTTCTAGAGAGAGTATCTGCCAAGACGTTATCTGATCCTGTAATGTACTCGATGGAGAAATCAAAAGGCTGAAGGAGAATAGCGAATCTGGTGAGCTTAGGACTTTTATGATTCGCCCGTCGTAGTGATGCTACGGCTTTCTGATCTGTCTGGACCACGAATGGGGCTCCCAGCAGAAATTTCTCCAATTTTGTTATCGCCCATACCACTGCCAACAATTCGCGGTCGACTGTGGAGTATTTCACCTCTGGCGGTTTCAGTTTCCATGAGACATACAAGGATGGATGGAGGATGTCGTCATAATATTGGAGCAAACATGCGCCAATTCCGTAATTACTCGCATCTGTGCGGAGAATAAACTTTTTGGAAGCATCAGGTAGTCTCAAAATTGGTGGGTTTGAAAAAATATCAATAATATTAAGGAATACTTTATTACACTCACCAGTCCATGTCACCTTCAATGGCATGTCCTTTTTTAATAAAGATGATAAAACAGCCGTGATAGATGACAAGTTAGGTACGAATCTGCTGTAATATTGGACTAGACCTAACAAGCTTCTAACCTGTTTCTTCGTTTGAGGAACGGAAACGTTTAAAATTTTAGAAACCGTACTAGGTAGTGTTTGGATATATCCTGCTCCAATGATGTGTCCCAAAAAGTTATTTCATGAAACGCTACTTGTAATTTTGTGGGTTTAGCAGTTAAATTATTCATTCTTAATGTATCCAAAACATATTCAAGACCCGAAAAATGTTCCTCAAATGATGAACTAAATAAGCATATGTCGTCTATGTATGTAATGATGTCTGGTCTACCTGAAAAAATGTGTCGCATCATGCGAACAAAGGTAGCTGGAGCGTTAACAAGCCCAAAAGGCATAACATTCCACTGATATAGACCTTGCGGAGTGGAGAACGCTGTATAGTATTTAGCTTTTTCGGTTGGTGGTATCTGCCAATAACCTTTAGTTAAGTCTATCTTAGTGAATATAGTTGCGGTAGATAGACGTGGCAGTAGGTCGTCGAGAAGTGGATGTGGTTCGCTATCAACTATAGTTTGTGCATTTAATTTTCTATAGTCGACGCATAGTCTAATGTTATTGTCCTTCTTTCGAACAATAACTAATGGAGAAGAAAATGGGGAATTACTAGTTTCAATAATTCCTAAAGATAACATCTGTTCAAGTTCCTTAGTAGTTTCAGTAAGAAAGTGTAGAGGGACAGAATATGGATGTACCCGAATTGGAGTATCATCGTTAAGAGTGATGTCATGACTAATGACTGATGTGCGACCTGGAACGTCGGTCAACACATCTGGATAAGATTGTAGAAGTTCAGCAATCTGTTGATGCTGTTGCGGTGTAACCGACGAAGAGATGGTTACGTCCCGCCAAGATTCAGTAGGTTGTACTACAGGTACAGGTAATGCCAACTGTACCTCAGGAAAAGAAGATTCTTCTTCCTGGATAACAGACAAATTAGAATAGTGACATGTAGGTACGAAAGTGTCATCTAGTTCATGAAAAATAGCTTGTAGATGTTCAGGACGAGTATGAAATTGTTTGAGCATATTTATGTGAAATATTTTGTGATGTCCCTTAATGTCCAGGACATAATCAACATCAGAAATCTTATTGATAACCTGGTATGGACCATTCCACGAGATGAGTAGTTTATTATCGTTATGTGGCAATAACACATAAGCTTGATCTCCTGGAAATAATTGACGTAATCGTCTACTACTGTTTTGGAAAGTTCTAGCTTTCGCTTTAGCAGCCTCAGATGAAGCTGTTGCCGTTTTGCAGGCATCAATAATGTTATTCCGGAGATTAATTACATACTCATAGGATGACTGGGTATCCTGAGTCATCTCGGAGTCAATCAATAAGTCTTTTATTAGTCCCATAGGACCTCTTGGTGGAGCGCTAAAGACTAATTGAAATGGAGAGAAGCCAGTTTGTTCATGTGGCACCTCTCGATAAGCGAATAACATGGCTGGGAGTACTCTGTCCCAGTCCTGTGGATGGTTAACTGTAACTTTATGTAACATTTGTTTGAGTGTGCTGTTAAGTCTTTCTACTGCACCATTACTAATTGGGTGATAAATGCTGCTGAGATTTCTATCTATATTCCAATTCTTCATTACTTCTGTCATAGTCTCAGATATAAATTGAGATCCATGATCTGATAAAAGCTTCCTAGGAAAACCTACTCTAGAAAAGATCAGGTGTAGTGCATCAGCTACATCTGTGGTGGTGGTGGTTTTCAATGGGATGGCTTCTGGCCATCGTGTGCATAAATCGATGCACGTGAGAATAAATCTATGTCCTCTGGCTGATGGTAAAAGTGGGCCAATAATATCAATGGCCATCTTGTCAAAGGGTCTCACAGATATGTCACAAGCCTGAATAGGCGCCGTGTGAAAGGCTCCTCGTGCTTTCACTTCCTGGCATATCGTACAGGAGCGTACGTACTGTGAAATATCTCGTGATACTCCCGGCCAAAAAAAAAAGAAGATAATACTCGAGAACGTGTCCGAGTATATCCCATGTGACCTGCGCACTTAGAATCATGTGCGTGTTGAAGTATGTACCGTCTAAAAGCAAAAGGTTCCATGACCTGTTGTCTTACTTGAGTTTTATCCATAAAACATCTTAATAATATGTCATTTTTAATAATAAACCAATGATTATTATTATTGTTCATAGCAAGATTGTCAACTTTGTTGACCAATGCAAAAATTTTTTTTAATGATCTGTCTTCCTTCTGTTTTGCAGCAAAGGATGCTCGGTCAATCGAAGAATGAACCTCAATATTTTCATGTTTGTCTGTTTCCCTTTTTTCAGTGTCCATAGTCTCTAATTGTTTCGTTTGTGCTCTGGTTATTACTGCATTTCCGATGCATAGATTATTTTTTCCCATTCAATAATCTCTTCTGGTGTGCAATCCTTACTTCCATGTATGCATCCCACCATAAGGTCGGCAATTGGGTTCCTTAACATGCATGCTTTAACGTTGCCTGTGACAAAAGGTGTATTAATATGTATAATAGCAGTTGGATAACATTCTATTGTTCCTCCAAAAGTCATGCACCTGACATGTTCTCCAGTTGCACAATTAGGATGAACAAGTGACTGACGGATTCCGATCGTTGTCGATCCAGAATCTCTTAAAACTGAGACGATGGATCCATTAACTTTTCCTCTGTTGAAGATCAGCGAGCCTGTTCCGTCATTGACTGCCAGACTGATTTCTGGGAGGATGTGTCCGCAGTTCAGAACCGTCTCTTTTGCCTTCTGAAATATAAGATTACATTCTGGGCAACTATTTGCCACGTTATAATTCGTTGCATAACATGTAGATGAAGACTGTATTCTGTTATTAGTAGGGGAACTCTGAACCCCAGGGGTTGTAGCATTAGTAACGGCTGCCCCTGTATTATGATTATAATTTGTCGATCTACGAGAATGAGAACGATGACGAGAATAATCAGTTGAATTATCCCGTTGTCCCCTATTGTAACTGTTATCTCGATGTCTCGAGCTATAATTATTGTTGTTGTTCCAATTGTTACCATTATTATAGTTATATGACCGATTATAACTTGAGTTACGTGGATTATTGTTGTATCTGGACTGAGGTGAATAATTTCTATTTTGTGGTCTTCCTCTATTAAAGTCATTGTTAAAACTATTACGTCCCTTATGAAAATTAATGTCATAGTTTCCTTTGAACCTACTTCTGTCTACACTGTGTGTTCTTGGTTTGTTATTACTGTGATATGCCATATTGGAGATAACAGGAAGAGGTTCTCTTATCAACAAGCTAGAAATGTTCGCATTCGGATGCGCAGTGCATTAATTTAATGAAATTTTTTCCAACTCATCAATAGTATCTGGTTTACGTTCTTGCAGATAGGCAAAGAACGGTGGGCTGACAGAAGATAACACTTTATCCCTTAATAACAAATCAACTAACTTGTCGTAAGATTTGTTGACACCTGCCAGTTCAACCCATCTGTTAAAAGTATTGCGTATGTTAGCAATAAAACCTGTAAAGTCTTTATTATTATCTGGCAACAAACTTTTGAAACGTAATCTACATGCCTCTTCGTTCAAGTGGAACCGACGCAATAACAAAGTCTTAATGGCCTCATAGTCTGTGGCTAATCTCGGATCAATATTTTGTGCTGCACTTGCAGGTTCGCCATCCAGAAATTCCTTGAGTTTAAGTGCCCATGCAGTTTTGTCAAGGTTATTGACCTTGCATATATCCTCAAAGCGCAATAGCCATGATGACAAATCGTCAACGTGTAACTTGAACGGCGGTAGCTTAAAGAAATAATTGCCCTTAAGTCGGATGGATGAAGATCCAGATTGAGCATTATCATTTTGGCTTGCTGCAGCACCTTGCGACTGAAGTTTTGCTGTTTCCAATTTAAGCCGTTGCAATTCCATTTCTTGCTGCAGTACGATTTCCTGTCGTTTCAATTTATTCTCTTCTTCAATCCGTAGGATTTCATCTCTTGCCACTTTTCTTTCTTCTTCTTGTCTTAATTCTTCTTTCTCTGCCTTAGCAATCGTTTTCTTTTCCGCCTCTTTTCTTTCAAGTTCTTCCATCTCTGCCTTAGCAATAGCTTTCTTTTCCGCCTCTTTTCTTTCAAGTTCTTCCATCTCTGCCCTATATTTTGCAAGTTGTTGTTCCGCAAATTCCAGGAGTGCATCTCCCTTTTTATTACAATCTTTTCCAATTTTAATGAAATGATCCAAGGTAAGCATTCTTGACGTTAATTTATTTAAGTATTCAATCACTAATGTTTAGTAATCACCAATAGAATCTATGTAGATATTTGTAATTACTCAACGAATGAATAATCAATACAAGAAATTGCAATATTCTTGTACTGTTATTTATAAGTTTCACAAATCTATGATATTTTGTAAAAATATTATATGTACCCACTAATATCTATCATAAATAGTTATGATATTTATTTATCTAAGATGCTGAAATTATATCATGCACTTAATATTAGTATTCAATAATTATGGGTATTATCCCTAAATAATTAGGTTATTTAATCTTTAATAGTTACTAAGTTCACACTGTAGTACTGAGAAAGTGTACTAATTAACATTCAATATGTCTTAATATGTTATAAATTTATAATAATTAATCATTGTATATTATGCCATAATCATGAGCTATAAAGTGCATTGCCCATTTCTTGGACCACCACTGCAAATTGGTGCAAAGTCCCTAATTCCTCCTTAAAATTCATAAAAATTTAATCATATTCATCTACACTCTTATTAATGAATAAATTATAGTATTAATATTAAATTATAAATGGATGAGATGAAGACAAACAACACAATTTGTTAACCAAGGATTACAGAACAGTATTACAATACGACAAAGACATTTTCACAATAAAAATGCATTTATAACTAAGTAGAATAAACCGGAAGTAAGAGATCAAAGAGTGAACTGAATAGAAAATTAACCTGCGTACACAAAAATTAGTGACGTATACATGGGCTCATTAACGGTTATACAAATATATAAACGAAATGATAGTCAGATCAGAAAAAACACGATAGATTACAAACATAACTACAGAAATGAATAAAAATTAGAACTAAATACACTAGAATACCCCAGTTATTACTAGACAAGACACCTAACATGTAAGGTCAATTAATTGCAAATTCGAACGGACAAAATCACCGGAAAGTCGTCGATGGGTTCTTCGTTAAATGCAATTAACTAACGGCCTTAAGAACAATTAAAATCAGTTCGTGGCATCCAGAGAGCCATAGAATTGATTTCAATTCGCCGCCCAACCATTCCCACGAATTAGGAACAACACAAACGGTGAAAACAGAGATAACATATATATATGAAACATAGAATAGACATGCCCGTACAGACGAAATGGACTTAGTACTGTGTGTGGTTTATGACAGACAATAGTCACAATTAAACGTATCTTTTAAATGCTCCGGCGATGCCAATTTCATCAACGGATTAAAACAAATGTCTTAACATTGTCTGCTCCTCGTTGGTATATAAAGATTGTCCATTTCTTGATCAAATTCATCAAACTATGTTCACGTTGAAGGTTGTCGTTTGATCTGTTGGCATGTACGCACAATAGTATGACGTCAGCTTTGTGTAACTATGCATCTGCATCATAGGTCACGTTTTAGCATATCATGTGATTGTTCATTGAAAGTAAACAATTCCTTCGGAGTTCAATGAAAAAAAAATTTTCCTTTTTTTTTTTTGTTCTTTCGTTCCCACATTGGCCACCACTGTTGAGACCTACTGTTGCGGCCTTGTTGCGAGGAGGGGGTTGTTGAGTTTCTTCTCTTCTTATATATATAATGTCACCACTGTTGCAAAACCTCCTCTGTTTAAATGTGTGACCGTTGAAGATTTTCATTGAACGAAGGAAGCTTCCGCTTCCATTGGCCAGTGCATCAATTCATTCATTTTATTTCTGTATCGTGCTTGATGGTGTATTACGCGAAGATGGGTGTATAATCTTGTGACTATCACAACTGTTGGAACTAGTCAACCTCAATGAATGTGATAAGTCCCTTTTGAGTCCAAACAATTTATTACACATTTTCAGACATCATACGTTGATCATGAATACATCACATATATAATTTAGAATCCTATATTGAATTAGCTATCTTTGCATATCAGTCCTTTGTCCCGTAAATCTGAATTACTGTAGGCAGAACGACATAACTATATGCACGCGTGGTTGGTGATCCCAACGACCGACAGTGAGATTATGCGTCTGGCACTACTATAACTAAAACGGACTGTTAATTCATCTCAACTAGGTTTAGTCAATTACTAACCTGTAACATTCATCCTTCTTCATCATAACAGTGGACTGACCCATGTCCATAATAAAATACAATATAACTGTGTGGCACTCCATGCCCGACACTATAATACTACAAGGACACGTCTTCTCAGTTCGACGGTCATTCAAGAAAGGGTCCCGTGTCTTGGTCACGGTGCGTGACTACCAACGCTAAAACGTCACAGCGTTCAATAGACTAATAATATTTTTACATTACATTAAACGTTGTATACCCCCTAAAATCGCATGCTGCTAACATCTAGCAGACAATGCCAATTAAACTACCGTAACAGCAAGGTAGTGCAGTTCCAGAAAATAATAATGAATGGGTGTTATGGATGAGAAGTGTGAAGTGAGAGTTGTGATCTTTGGGTTTTTGCCATTGCTTAAGTGGAAATGAGAGACGTGTGACAAATGTCGAAAAACAGAGAAACGTGTGTAAAATGTGGATACAAGTAACGTGTGTAAAAGAGTGAGACTTGTGTAAAATGGCGGAAAAAGACGGAGGTGCATAAAAGGTGGAGAAATGCGAGAAAAGAGAGAGATTTACTATGCAGTTTATAGTGTGTTGTGTTTAGGCAAGCCAGAATGCACGGACGCTATTTTAACTGAGTGATGATGAGCATAAGTTCCCTGGCTCGAGTTTCGTCTTTGAGATTATCAATATCAGTGTTTTCTTTTGGATATAACTATACTGAGATTTTTTTAGCGTAAGTACATGCCTCTCCCATGCCTTGTTTCAAGCTAGAAAAGATTTTATGAAGTGTAGAAATTGACAAGCTAGCAAGTAACATTTCTACAGTAAAGATTGAGAAGATTAATGTAAAGGCTTTGTTACGTGCAGTCTTTGATATCTTACAATATTTTACATAGGTAATTTTTTAGTGCTTAAGGGAAAGTCATTATTGAGTTACTTCCCTTGAAAGTTGTGCCGTCTTTCGATGAAACTCCGCGGATAAATCCATTTTACTGCGATTTATTCGTTGTTTTGGTAATAATAGATTGTTCTTGCTTCAGAATATCTATGGCCTGAATTTATGTGTATTGTTTGTCTGAGTAGGACGAGTCTGTCTTATATCTGTATATCTTTACATATCTAAGTCGAACTATATGTTCTGTTGTCTCTAGAGAGGTCAAAGGCTATTCGGCGGATGTGTCGCTAGAGAGTGGTGTGATTTGGCTTCGTCCTGATAGGGACTGTGTTTCCTATGTCGGCCTGTCGCCGGGGAAAAAGTGATCTCAGTATTTGTGGGGAAAGTGATAGTCGTCTAGACCTATCGTGTATGCTTTACCCCAGTGTTTATGCGTATTGCCAAGGAATGGCAGTTTCATATTTCTTATACCAAGGTAATCCAAGATACTTTTATGAACTCTCGTACGAAGCTACCATTTTCGATAAGAGAATATATTTGACTCGATGAAAACGACTTCGATTCCTAGCAGCACTATATCCTGTAGATTGCAGTCAATTGTTCATGTTCAAATCTACAGAGCAATGAAATGTTTTATGAATGACTAACTTTAGGACAGATTCATTATCTGTATCCAAACGTTAGTGACAGCTCACGAGTGAAGCCATCTTGGAACCAAAACATGTAGCGACTTTCAAGAAGAGAAAAGGGATGCCCGTATTATCGCTTGTTTAGTCCAGAGATCACTGCTACACATGAGAACCCGTTATTAGCGGTTCAATATTATTATATGGAAAAATATGTGCTGAACATTATGTTGAAGAATCGTCGCTAAACGAGATTAGGTTTAGAAGCCATCTGAAATGTTGTTTATAAGCTGACGTGCTCAGTCAGTGAAGTCAGATGATTTATATGTATGGGCGATGCTGAGGGCTTGGCTACTGACAGTCCATTATAATATTAATCTACATGAGTGCCCATGTAACATAACATTGCAAGACCAGTTATCCACTGTACTATGATGTATTATGCCAACCTGTGATTTGTCACTATCTGTGCTGTCGAGTGTGTACGTCCAATTAAACTTTAGAAAAGGTACACAGTCGTTGGTGTCGATGACTTCCAGTCATACATGAGGGTGAGAAAAGAACATTTGTCAACAACACGAACCCTTATCATCATTCGCACATTGTACACTCAATCCATGTCTACACACCACTGCGTAGGTCAAGTTGACATTCCATACACTACAGTGGAGCAAACAACACCATAGAGATCTTATCAACTGATGATGATGATGATGTCTGCTTCCATCCACTTATATCTATCTTTTGGTGGATATCATTAACGGGAATAAAAATCCAACATTATATCAACTTTATCAGGCTTCTCTTCTGATTTCACCTTGCATAGAAGGAAGGGAAACATTGAAAAATTTTAAAATTAAAATGGAAAATGGAAGAACACATTTTTCCCTGTATAATTGAAATTATAACCGGAAGCTCTGTTTTATATATAAATGATGAGAGATTGTGTAAATACCAGTTCTTGTTGAATTACGTTCAATAAACTTCTGATTGAAACTCACTGCATTCACTCAACTAAATGAGTTGCTGTTTG
Source organism: Oreohelix idahoensis (assembly GCA_024509875.1). Classification (NCBI taxonomy): domain Eukaryota; kingdom Metazoa; phylum Mollusca; class Gastropoda; order Stylommatophora; family Oreohelicidae; genus Oreohelix; species Oreohelix idahoensis. Next base: position 64,025 of record JAMPIV010022824.1, read on the forward strand.
GAACGTTACTGTTGGTTAATTTAAGACCACTATATGATTTTTTGCTTCCCACTAAACCTAAAAAAGGTAAGAACGAACCAGGAAAGTAAATTAGGTAACGTCAAGAATCTCCATCTCAGGCGGAAGGCCTGTAGCTACTTGAATAACATTAAAAGGATTAGCTTTGAAAGAACAATAATCAAGATAACTACTTGCACATTTAACTGACACGGGCACACATAGTGAATTTAATAAGTAGTGTATATGAAGTGGTTTTTGATGTTATTGTATGGTTGATATGTTACCTAGTGTACTGTATGAGGTCAGCTGTGAAGGCTCCTGAGATAAAAGCTTATGTGAGTTACAGAAGGCCCTTCTGCTACCACTTTACGACCTCAAACAGACCTATTCTACTATAATGAGTGTTAGATACGTTAAAAGTCTAGGGTACTGAAATGTAATGTGTAGGTAATAAAATACACTGACACACACATGTAAATAATACGTCTAATAATAATAATAATAATCTCTACAATACACTGAACTAACACTGGCTGTTAAAGTTTAAATTAAAAAATTTTTTTTAAATTTATTAGTCCTGAACCAATTTTTTCTTTTGGTCAGAACTTATGAAATGATAGGTATTTATCAAAGAATGCATATATATATTGCATAATCAAATATAACTTTTGTACATAGGTATATTATTACAATGGTTAATATTAATGGTATCTACAAAGTCTTGGGAACACTAGCACTGGATGGTTAGTTGGGGTGGCGTCATCATGCCCAATCTATGGTTACAAAAGTTTATAGTCCTTAACATATGGACTGATCTTAATGTTTCTATAACACGCTTTATTTTGTTATTTATGGTGGAAATATTGAATGAATCTCCAGCAGGCCAGGTTTGCAGTTTACTGGCCTGTAATGATGTAGTATAGAATTCTTGTGGCCCACTCCTCTCATTAGCTGGAGTAAAATGTTAGGCTGCACAGACACCCGCTCTTGCACTTCTATAAGAGTATCTGGCACAATCGTAGTGCCAGATCAGAAACTCTGAAACAAAATTTGTGCCATGTGTCAGTACTCTATTCACTGCGCCACTCTTACACACAACACCACAAAACAACACTACACAGATTGAGTCAGATCTCTCTGACCAACGTAACACATCTCACCCAGTTGTTATCAATTAGTACAAGTTCCCCAAGACTGCATTGCATCCGAAATATGTTCAATAGTTTCCTCTTCTATTTAATAAGGTGGGTGATATGTTCCCACTGATGTCAATAATCGATCCTCCTTCCATAGTCTTAGATAGGTTTTCATATATTATTAGTTTGTCTCTAAGCCCTGGACTGCGGCTGGGGACCTAGAGCAAGCACTCACTTGTCGTAATCATTTTTCATGATATGGCAGTATCAATCACTCAAAATATTAAAATAAACAAGATAAATGCTTTTTGCCTTACCACAATTCAGAAATGAGAACACAGTTATTTAGGACTAGCAAAACTCAGCTGAGCTGCTGGCTAGACTAGGGCGTCCCACTGATTTTTATTTATTAATTCCGGGAATTTACCTCTATCAGTCTAGAACTGTGTTACTGGACAGTCTTCTAACAAATGGTACAAGTGCGCGTCTCCCATTCACCAATATAAATACATTTGTCCAATCACGGACTTCCCCTCTAACTTTTTTTTCAAACATTCAAACCAAAAGTCAAATTTCAGTCACATCTCAGTCAAGTGTGTATTATTGTCTGTTGGTCCGTCTGTCTCTACTTGGCTTTTCACAAAAATACACTTGTTTCTTGGACCAACTACACGTAAAAACTGCACAAACCTGCCCCTTTAAGTTATTTTTAGCTTCTATCCTCCGACTTTCCCCTCTAGTTCATTGCAGTTTGATTTTTGCATTTTTAGGGCTCAAGGACACCAAAACGTAACTTTAGTGAAATATGCACAGAAAACTGTTCGCTAGTCTGATGTGAACAATACAGTCTTTCGTCAATATCTTCCGTGTTATCTGTCCGTCTGTATAATTAAAAGTATATTATTTCTCTGCTCAAGATGGGCTATCAAACTAGCTAGGTTTTATTTTCATAACTTTATTATTAAAGAAAATTCTACTTTTCACAAGGTTAGTTTTTTTGACAGATGTTTTTGAACCTTCGTCCACTGCGTTTGCCGCTGTATTTAAATAAAACAACCAATTACCGTAAAAGCGTCTAAGATATGACTGTTTCTAATAAGAGCCAAGGTTCCTTTTCTACCAATTCCTTACATTGTGTCAACTAGTGGCGTGATTTTTTTCTTTAAACTACAACTTGCGTCTTTTTGCTTTTTAGATTCAAACATTTGTTCAGTCATATTTTTTTCCTTTTTTATCTCCGTTTCCCCCCGTCTAAGAGGGTAAACCATTTCGTCTGCATGTCTAACTAGTTAGTTTCAATGGCGGTAGAAACCGCGGGCGTAGGCGAGAATGTATCCTCGTATCTTACGTATAATTTTATCCCTACATTTTATCTTACCCGTTATCTTTATAATTGGAGATATTTTAACGTTGTATCACTGTATTTTTTACCACACATCTCCCCACCTGAGAACATGCACTAATGCAAGTTCCAAAACCAGTGATACACATAGATAAAATTACTCTTCACGCCTGCCAACTACTCTAATTTTGATCACAGGGGTGCCTACTGAGGAAATCTGCACCGACATTCTGTGACCCCGGGATATATTCGATAATAAACTGATAAGGTTGCAACAATAAAGACCATCTCAACAATCTTGCATTTTCATGCTTGGCCTGAGATGAGAACACGAGCGGCTGATGATCCGTCTGGACCACAAAAGTCCTACCATACAGATAGATTTGGAACTTTTTTATTGCCCAGATTAACGCTAAACATTCTTTTTCGCTTGTGGAATATCCCTGCTCCGCTTTATTCAACTTGCGGCTTGCATAAGCGACTGGGTTCAGTTCCCCATTGGGTGAAGAGGACCTTTGCAACAAAGCCGCCCCCAGGCCTACATTACTTGCATCTGTTCGCACAACAAAGTCCTGAGTCAAATCGGGTAATTTGAGAATAGGCTTGCTAGTGAGTTTTTCCTTTAACTCTTGAAATGCCAATTCACATTGCGCAGACCAAACAATTTTATCTGGATTTCCTTTGCGAGTCAGATCAGTCAGAGGAGCACATATAGAGTTAAAATTTTTGATATATTTTTGGTAAAACCCACATAACGACACGAATGATCGCACGTCTTTTTTTGTTTGTGGTCTAGGTGCTCTCTGCAGTTTTTCCAAGTTCTTGGGGTCAGGGGTCATGTTACCCTGATATACAGTAAGTCCCAAGAATTCCAACTCTTTGCATCCAATACAACATTTTGTTGGTCTAGCAGTTAAGTTCGCTTCCCTAAGCCTATCAAATAACATATTCAGAGAGTTAATGTGTTCCTCAAATGTTTCCGTGGCGACAAGAATATCATCCATGAAATTCGTGATACATGGATTATTCAGGGGATCCAACAATTTGCGCATCATCATAGAAAATACACTCGGAGCATTTTTCAGTCCGAATGGTATCATGTTGAATTCATAATGTCCTTCCGAGGTGCTAAAGGCTAAATAAGGTCTAACTTCAGGCTTCACTGGAATCTGGTAATAGCCTTTGCTAAGATCCACCTTCGAAAAGTATTTTGCCTTGTTCAATCTGGCAAATAACTGTTTTGTGTCTGGTAATGGATCCACTTGTCCTTCTGTAACAGCATTCAGTTTCCTGTAATCTATGCACAGTCTATGTTCCCCAGACGGTTTCCTCAACAAAACTACACTGGAGCTAAAAGAAGATTCACTGTGTGAAATAATCCCTTCTTTCAACAAATAATCTATTTCCTCTTTCAATGCCTTCTCCTTCGCGAACGGAATAGAACAGGCTCTCATACAGATTGGGTTTGAGTCTACCAGCTTCATGTCATACTGTAGCAAATTTGTATGTCCTGGTTTATCTGTTAATACATTTGTATGTTCCTCCAGAACCTTTTGAACTCTCTCCCTCTGATTTTTAGTCAGGTGCTTACTGACTTTTACCTGTGTGGCTGTTTCACAAGGATGTAATGGGTATTCATGTGAGGTGAGTGGTTCCTTTTGCATTTGAGTTGCGATAGCCAAGGTCAGTAAGTGGGTGCTTTCCTGGAGTGGTCTGTCCAGATACTTCTTTAAAAGGTTTACATGATATACTTTCTCCTTCCCCTTTTTGTCAATTTTATAGTTTGTTCTAGACACCTTCTCTAGAACCGTATATGGACCTTGCCATCCAATTTGCAACTTATTCTGGCTGCCGGGTAGTAGAAGAAGCACCTTCTCTCCCACAGCTAATTCTCTGTCCTTTGCTTTCCTATTAAAGTAAGCTGCATGTTTCTTCCTGGCTTGTCTCAAATTATCATTTGCCAGTTTCCATCCAGCTTTCAGACGAGTGGTCAGCTCGTTCACATATTGATATGATGAGGTAACAGTCTCTTCTGCTTTCTCATCTGTCCAGGTCCTTAATAAAGCTTCCAATGGACCTTTTATTGGCCTCCCAAATAGCAGAGTTGCGGGAGCCATCCCGGTTGAACTATGTGGAACCTCCCGATACGCAAACAACGCGGCGGGCAGAAATTGATCCCACATATCCGGTTTTTCATGTGCCAGCTTCCTCAGGATAGAAATGAGAGTCCCATTGAACCTCTCTACCTGGCCGTTCCCTTGTGGATGGTACGGACTACAATGAAAGTGTCTGGCTTGAAATAGCTTAAAAACTTCTTCCGTTAGTTTCCCCTTGAACTGTGAGCCATTATCAGTCAAGATTTGATGCGGGAATCCTAATCTTGTGAATATTGTAAGTAGTGCCTCTGCTGCATGTTTCGAATCAATTGATGGCAGGGCTACCGCCTCTCCCCACATAGAACAAGTGTCCACCAGAGTAAGGATGTAACTGTTCCTCCTCTTGGTCCGAGTGAGAGGTCCCACAATATCCACTGCAACCCTCTCAAAAAGTGTTCCCACTATGGGCATTTCCCCTAGAGTTGCAGGAGCAGTCCAATGCTTTGGAGCTACCCTTTGACATTCTGGACAGGATTTGACATATCTTTTTATATCCTCCGTTATCCCTGGCCAGAAGTAATGACAAGCTATACGCTGTCCTGTGGCGCTGATCCCCATGTGACCACTGAAGGGAATCGCATGCCCTAGTTCCATCACTTTTTCCCTATATGAAGCGGGAAGAACCAGCTGGTTGTGACCATTTGTTCCAGTTCCGGCCTTCCTGTAGATCAATTTGTTCTTCATAAAGTGCTCTCCCTTGCTTGGAGGTGTGTGGCATTTGGGCAATTTTTTAAAACATGGCTTGAGTGTCCTATCCTCAGCCTGCGCCTTCCTCATCTCCTCTGGATGAGCATTTATAGGTTCACCTTCTTCCTCCTTTTTCTGTGACCTGGTCTGCACTGTCGCCATGATCACAGGTCTCTCTGGATTCCCCAAGAAGACGTATCTACACCCCAATATCAAAGGGTAGATTGGTTCATCTATCACTGCTGCTCTGATTTCTCCTTCCACATAGCGAGTTTTCACCGTTATCCTGGCGATGGGAAGTGTCATGAGTGGTATGTCCTTAGTCGCCCCTTGTATTTCCACTGTTTCTGTGGTATACTGACTTGGGTCTACTAGGCTAGACTTCATAACTGAATCATAATCCAAACCTGTATCATATAGGCACCTTAATGTGATCCCATTACAAATAACATCCTCACATACTGGGGGGTGATAAGGTTCCTGCTGTCCATTAGGATTAACCTTTAATCTTTGTTTCCCCGACTTCATTGCAGCAATGTTTGAAGGTTTCCTTTTACAAAATTCGGTGTTATGGTTGTCTTTCTTACACCATTTGCACCATCTCTTTCCTTGGTTAAACGGTTTTCTTTCGTTATATTTTTGGTCATTGAACTGTGAGTTTCTATCACGATAATCATTTCGTGGCCTATCAAAGTTTGTCCTGCCTTTATTACTTTGTTCTCTGGTATCAAATTTACTAAATTGCTGTGGAGCTTTAAAATTGTCTATGTGCTTTTTTTAGTGACACTTACCTCTGCCTGGGCTGCCTGATACCTCTCAGCGACATTTAAAACCTCCCCCAACTTCTCTGCACCTTGTTCCATGAGAAATTTTCTCATGTCTGGAGCCATGGACTCTCTCAATTGCTCAATCATGATCATTTCTTTAAGAACTTGGGTCTTCCCCAGAGCAGTCCATTTCTCCAAATAGGTTTCTAGTCTGGCAGAGAATTGGTGGTATGTCTCCCCAGACAACAATTTGGCATTTCTAAATTTCTTACGATAAAATTCCCCATTTTTTTCGTACCTCAATAACAAAGCCTGCTTTAACATGTCATAATTCTCCTGGTCTTCTCTGTGCATTTTTGCAAAGACTTCGTAAGAAGTACCTCTCAGTCCCTGTGATAGCTTTAAACTCCACCTCTCTCTCTCTCTAACCCATATGTAGTAGCTAATAACTCAAAACGTCCTAGGTACCCCTCTATGTCATCGTCTTTCTCACTAAAATGGTCTAAATGGAACCCCATAGCTGAGGTTGAGGCTCCCTGACTAGGCGTAGCATCTGAGGCAACAGGGCTGGCACCATTTTCAGGAGCATGGCCTTGTAATTTCAGATCCCTTAGTCGTAATTCGTGCTCCCTTTGCAATCTTCTATCTTCTGCTTCCCTTTCGGCAGTCAATCTCTTATCTTCTGCTTCCCTTTGATGTCGTTTTTCTTCTGCCTCAATCTGCAGTCTCTTAAGTTCTTTATCAGCCTCAGTTTGTAACCTCTTCTCTTCAGCTAACTTCCTATCTTCCCTTTCAATATACTTATCACATTCTGAAGTCACATATGGAATTAAAACTTGACCCTCCATATTCATCTCCTTCGCCGTCAGCACATCAGCCGATCTAAATTTTGCTAGATCTGCCATACTCTAACATACAATTTAGCAATGACTAAGGTAAATTCCAAATATATAATTACCAAGGTAAACAACAGTGTAATTATCAAGGTAATATATTAATTAATTAATTAATTAATACTGGCTGTGAAGATTCATCAACTTTTATTTTCCACTTTTTATTTTAAGGGACACTTTTAAATTTATTCCCTTATGCCCCCACTAGTTTAATTCCCAGACCAGGAGATCCTAATATCTTTAATAACTTAATCCCCGGACAAGACCCAATATTTGTAGTGGTTTTTGATGTTATTGTATGGTTGATATGTTACCTAGTGTACTGTATGAGGTCAGCTGTGAAGGCTCCTGAGATAAAAGCTTATGTGAGTTACAGAAGGCCCTTCTGCTACCACTTTACGACCTCAAACAGACCTATTCTACTATAATGAGTGTTAGCTACTTTAAAAGTCTAGGGTACTGAAATATAATGTGTAGGTAATAAAATACACTGACACACACATGTAAATAATACGTCTAATAATAATAATAATCTCTACAATACACTGAACTAACACTGGCTGTTAAAGTTTAAATTAAAAAAAAAATTTTAAATTTATTAGTCCTGAACCAATTTTTTCTTTTGGTCAGAACTTATGAAATGATAGGTATTTATCAAAGAATGCATATATATATTGCATAATCAAATATAACTTTTGTACATAGGTATATTATTACAACGGTTAATATTAATGGTATCTACAAAGTCTTGGGAACACTAGCACTGGATGGTTAGTTGGGGTGGCGTCATCATGCCCAATCTATGGTTACAAAAGTTTATCGTCCTTAACATATGGACTGATCTTAATGTTTCTATAACACGCTTTATTTTGTTATTTATGGTGGAAATATTGAATGAATCTCCAGCAGGCCAGGTTTGCAGTTTACTGGCCTGTAATGATGTAGTATAGAATTCTTGTGGCCCACTCCTCTCATTAGCTGGAGTAAAATGTTAGGCTGCACAGACACCCGCTCTTGCACTTCTACAAGAGTATCTGGCACAATCGTAGTGCCAGATCAGAAACTCTGAAACAAAATTTGTGCCATGTGTCAGTACTCTATTCACTGCGCCACTCTTACACACAACACCACAAAACAACACTACACAGATTGAGTCAGATCTCTCTGACCAACGTAACACATCTCACCCAGTTGTTATCAATTAGTACAAGTTCCCCAAGACTGCATTGCATCCGAAATATGTTCAATAGTTTCCTCTTCTATTTAATAAGGTGGGTGATATGTTCCCACTGATGTCAATAATCGATCCTCCTTCCATAGTCTTAGATAGGTTTTCATATATTATTAGTTTGTCTCTAGGCCCTGGACTGCGGCTGGGGACCTAGAGCAAGCACTCACTTGTCGTAATCATTTTTCATGATATGGCAGTATCAATCACTCAAAATATTAAAATAAACAAGATAAATGCTTTCTGCCTTACCACAATTCAGAAATGAGAACACAGTTATTTAGGACTAGCAAAACTCAGCTGAGCTGCTGGCTAGACTAGGGCGTCCCACTGATTTTTATTTATTAATTCCGGGAATTCACCTCTATCAGTCTAGAACTGTGTTACTGGACAGTCTTCTAACAAATGGTACAAGTGCGCGTCTCCCATTCACCAATATAAATACATTTGTCCAATCACGGACTTCCCCTCGAACTTTTTTTTCAAATATTCAAACCAAAAGTCAAATTTCAGTCACATCTCAGTCAAGTGTGTATTATTGTCTGTTGGTCCGTCTGTCTCTACTTGGCTTTTCACAAAAATACACTTGTTTCTTGGACCAACTACACGTAAAAACTGCACAAACCTGCCCCTTTAAGTTATTTTTACCTTCTATCCTCAGACTTTCCCCTCTAGTTCATTGCAGTTTGATTTTTGCATTTTTAGGGCTCAAGGACCCCAAAACGTAACTTTAGTGAAATATGCACAGAAAACTGTTCGCTAGTCTGATGTGAACAATACAGTCTTTCGTCAATATCTTCCGTGTTATCTGTCCGTCTGTATAATTAAAAGTATATTATTTTTCTGCTCAAGATGGGCTATCAAACTAGCTAGGTTTTATTTTCATAACTTTATTATTAAAGAAAATCCTACTTTTCTCAAGGTTAGTTTTTTTTTTGAAAGATGTTTTTGAACCTTCATCCACTGCGTTTGCCGCTGTATTCAAATAAAACAACCAATTACCGTAAAAGCGTCCAAGATATGACTGTTTCTAATAAGAGCCAAGGTCCCTTTTCTACCAATTCCTTACATTGTGTCAACTAGTGGCGTGATTTTTTTCTTTAAACTACAACTTGCGTCTTTTTGCTTTTTAGATTCAAACTCGTGTTCAGTCATATTTTTTCCTTTTTTATCTCCGTTTCCCTATGTCTAAAAGGGTAAACCGTTTCGTCTGCATGACTAACTAGTTAGTTTCAATGGCGGTAGAAACCGCGGGCGTAGGCGAGAATGTATCCTCGTATCTTACGTATAATTTTATCTCTACATTTTATCTTACCCGTTATCTTTATAATTGGAGATATTTTAACGTTGTATCACTTTATTTTTCACCACAGTATAACACAACTAAACCCATAAGCGGAAAACGAGGTGCAAGAAATAATACATTAGCAAGGAAATTTCATACCCACAGCAAAGGGACAGGATCAAGATGAACAAGGAACCACCAGAAAGAGAGTTTAACATTCCTGAAGCTAAAAATGATCTAGACATAAATACAGATTTTCCCCTTAGTGAAGAAATCATCGCATCCATCAAAGTGTTAAAGAATGGAAAAGCTCATCGTCACGATAATTTAAATGCAGAACCATTGAAGGCAAACCGTGAATTAGCAGCAGAACTATTAGAACCACTATTTGCACAAGTCTGGAAAACAGAGAAAACACCCACGGAGTGGCATAAAGGAATAATTGCTAAATTGCCACACAATCTGCCTAAGGAAAATTCTCAGAATCTTTTGGCCAAATACAATCACCATCACCAATCAGGAGCTGTTTGCTCGGAGCAATAAAGAGGACATGCACACCATCATAGCAGGCAGATGCTGTAGTTAGATATTCAATGTCCTCAGAAGAGATCCTGATGCCATCACAAGAACAGCTGTGCTATGGACCCCTGAAGGAATGCGAAAGAGAGGCCGATCAAAACAACTTGATAGAGCGCTGTGGAGGCTGAGACGCAAAGAATGACCTCCGGCCGAACAATGTGGAAGAAGTTTCTTGCTGTCTTGCATGACGCCACCGGGCGTGATGGCTACTGACTGCTTTGACAATCGGCTGCTGAGGATAAAAAAAAAAGTAGAAAAAAAAACAAATAACGGGTTCACACGAGTTGTTGCTGAAAACGTTTCCTTTTAAGGTAAAATTTAAATTTAAACGGATGTACTCTAAGAGTAAATCCTGCAGCTCATTCCTTACACTTTAGAGTCCTCTGGAGATTGGGGTTTTGACGCTTGAGTTAAGTTTTATAATTGTATTACTAGATAGTTCACGAACAAATACATAACTGGAAGATCATAAGAATGTTTTTACAGGTTTCTGTCAACGTGATCAACTTCAGCGGCGACAGTATGCTGCATAAGAAAGTTATAAAACAATACAAAACATGGCAACTGTAAAACTACAAACAACATATGTTTAACGTTTCAAATTAAGAAAGCAATCAACTTTTTACAGAGGTTGAGGGATTGAACATGCTTCATTTAAAGCAAAATTCAGCTAAATATGAAGTAGAGATAGAATTGTATTTTCCTACGTTGTAAAACGTGAGTGTGGAGAATGGACTGTAATTTCTATTTTCAACCCGCCTGTTCTTTTTATTATTATATGGTTCTTTCTTTTCTCTTCTAGTCTTATCAGGTTTTCTGATTTTTTGATGTTTTCATTTCTTGTCCTGTTTCTAGTAATTGCAGGAGCACCCCACGAACCCTTCTCTTTTCGCGGATGGATGTAAACCCCTACCCGTGTGGTAGCGTAGGATAGTGAGTCATTCTTGTTGATAGACGGTCAGATAAATTTACGTAACATTGCTTTCATTTTTCAGCGCGCTGCGGGCTTCGTGAGGAATTTATTCTTTGATCCCTCTCCCCCCTCCCTTTTCAAGGGGAGGAAATAACTCTTCGTCGCTCGTAGATTTGTACTGTTACGCTAGGTAACGGTTCGCCAGATGTTAAGATAATGTTTGGTTTGATTTTTATCTTCATTGCCCATGGACCACGCCATGAGTGCTCCAATCTCTTCCCTTAGATCACATACAAGGAGGTTCTCAGCGCAGTGTACGAACTCCGTAGCACCGGCGAGAATTCCAAATGTGAGTATATAATGTATAGGAATCACACATTCTATAAATATTTTTGGTGTTGGTAGGTTCCCTAATTTTATCAGGGCAGCGGCCTGATAAGCCTACTCTTTCCGATTTCCAACTGCCGTAGGATCTTTAACGTGCGCAACTTGCACACGGGACCTCCTATTTTTTCGCCCTCGTCCGAAAAGGCTAGGCATCCGATCTCACTACCCATGAGACCAGGGGGGAGTATGACGTAATTAGAACCACTGGGTCTGAAAAAAAAATTCACGAACTTATAATCCATAAACTGGCATTTGAACCCGGTTCCTCCTGAATACGAAACGGCTGCCATACATCTGATCCACTCATTATCAGAAGATAATGTTATGATCTTTAAATGGTAGCTCTTACGATTGTTTTTTTTATCTTAATTTAGGTAGCAGTCATGAGATTACGTCAAAGTGGGGTAGATGTGGTTTTTGGGAAATAATTCTAGAAATATGACTCATCGCGTCTGTCTTGCAAAAAAAAAATTGTACTATATACAGGCCCGGGACAGCGAGTTGGTTCTCAGTCCTAGAGTTTCGTGGCCGTGAAGAGTTACAGACATATTATTCAGTCTCCCCATATAGTGGGAATATTCTGAAGTCTGGGTATGTACGTAGACTAAATTAGTGGTATGTAGGAATTTTAGCTAAAGAATTTTAGCAAGTAAGAGTAAGCTTTCTTCTGGGATTTAATTTTATTTTTAGTCCATTACCTGACCTCTGCCAGTGTATTGTAAGTTTCAGTGGTAATTATACGAAGTATAGCCAGTGAGGTTCTCTGTGAAAAGTTTAGTGTTATTACTATATATAAATACCTATAGGAATTTAGGGCCTACGGCTGGTGTAGTACTGTGTAATATATTAAGAGTACCAGACTATGTTATGATAACTTGGGAGATAATGGTGTGTGCACTCGGGAGTTTTGGTTAACTAAAGTGGCCATGGTTATTGAAGTTAGTTGCTGAAGGATACGTTCTGTGAAGGATATGCTAGTGTTATGATAATGGTGTTTGCATTTTGGGTACACATTTAAGTGGGCCAATTTCATTAAACCTTGCATTTCTGATAAAAGTGTAGTACACAAAAGGCGGATTATAACGGCTATGTGCCTGAGCCGCGAACTGGCCTCATATCAAATCAAGCCAGTCAGTGTCTATGTTAAACGTAAGAGGCAAAAGTGGTAGAGTGCAGGAGACAGACAGGGGGAGAGCTGCGGGGTGGTTTTATTATGAAATGAGAAACAAGAGAAACGGGGAGTATATAATAGTGTGTTATTAATGATTGTGTATTAGGGTTTTAGTATTGGTGTATATTTGTGATTATTGTTGTTTCAGCAATTCACGGTTTCGTAGGCCATCCTACGAATACAGCGGACTTTGCCTTCCCTTAGGAAAGGGAAGCAAGAGACATCACGGAACCTGATAGCCAGGGTACGCGCACAGTAACAGGCTCCCCTAGCTATTTCTTCAAGACTTTGAGGTATCAGGGAGTCTTCTGATTTGGGGAAAACATATTCCTCAGCGTGGAATAGTCTGTAATTTGGAGTGCTTGGCTCCTACGGCACAATACACTACATGCTACTTTGCCTTGTATTGTTTACATACTGCCACAATAAAGAAGCAGGCCAAAACCCGAAGCGGGTTAATCATCGTTTGTGCATCCAAGTGAGTGTCAACAATATCGGCATGATTTCAGCCGAGGCACTTAGCTATAGAGTCGTCAAGGACTTCGTCATCCAATTATTCTGGGGAGGAGAAAGGGAGAACAAGCCTCTCAGTTACTAACGGGAGGAGGTACCTGATGAAGAGTAACGCATCTGAGCCTAATACGCAGCAGACGAAAGCTACCAGAAGGAGGAGAGAGAGAGAGAGAGAGAGAGAGAGAGAGAGTAGTGTTTGAGGGCTTTTCCAGGAACGGTAGTTTTTTATTCATCTGGGAGATGAGCCTCTGAGTATATGCATAAGGCTATGTGCAGACTTTAGTGTGCTGAATTTAGTGGTGGTGAATTTAGTAGGGTAGGACAGCCTGAGGCGTCGTGAGACCTCTTAGTTAGTTTTGTTATTGTTATAATTTCTTCTTAGTCCGGTCAATCGGGACAGACGAACAAGTGGTGGAGTGTAGTCAGTGGTTTGTGGACCACCACGGTTTTTCTTAGTTTAGTTCAACAGTGGTTCAGTGGGTGGAGTCTCTTACAGAGAGACCGCCCCCCACTCCCAACCACATACAATTCATTTGCTTAAATCATATTTGTCTTTTTTTCCATGTAGGTGTGAAAGCGGGTGTGCAAAATTTTGAGATTTTGACATTAACTAATTTTGTTCTTTCTTCAGCTTGTGCGAACTTTGCACGATTTTTTGTTGTTGTTGATGTGGAATTAATGTTTTCTGTTAAATGTTTAATAAATTAAAAAAAAAACATGCACTGGATCAGTTTGTCTCTACACTGTACCTATAATTCTTAGTTGCACAGTTGTGTCTGTGGTAGATTAGTTTAAGTTACCTTATCTCCACCGGAGCGATAGGTGGTTAGACAGTAGCTATAAAAACAAGTCACACATGGTGAGGGAGAGTCAACCTAGGTTCTCACCCTTGAAGCTATAAGTCTCATCCTCCACAGTCACCTGAACATCTCTTCTTAATCTATTTCTCAGATCTTTCTCAGACTAAGCGTCTTGTCTCTTTATTTAGACAGACTCTTGTTAAGCTAGTGCGTGACAATTATATCTAAATAATAATAAGCGGTGAAAAGAAAGCAAACTATCAAAGCATAAACTAATTTCACAAAAAAATATTAGTAAATTTCACAACTCGTACTTCACATTGCTATGTCCCTTTTATTGCCAAGAGATACAGAAAATCTTTGTGGTTTTTTCATTCGCTCACCTTGTCTCTCTCAAAATAATATACCGTATCTAATATTACAGTTAAAGATGAGCTGTGTATTTAACATTCAAACCATGGTCATAAACCATTCGAAATAATTTCCTTAGCTATGATAACTTCGGGAATCCTCGTAGTGTCGTGAAAATATCACATGATATATTATGTATTATAAATATTATTTGCTATGCTGAGTCAGAATCACGAGAAACGTTCTGAAATGTAAGCACTGATTTCCCTATTTTAATCATCGGTACAATATAGCCTGACAAAAATAACATTCTTGAAATTCTTGACCAATCTAAACAGATCCAGTTTATGCCAGTCTATACTTGTTTAAACATATATTTATTTCGTCCTTCCAACTAAACTTTATTTATTTCATTTTTGTATTCGTAAATAATTTTGCTGTCTAATTTGTCATTTCCTCATCGCCTCTCTCTTTCTATATTTTTTATCTGTTTCCAGCTTGTGATCGGCGCTGGCTAGGGACAGTCCGGAAAAGTGTGTTTCTTATCTGAAAAAAGTAAAGGAAGTCATATAGCAGATATTGCCGTATGGGAGTGAAATGTTAGAGACGTCACTACATTAGGTCCAGCATCGAGAGGTGGGGTGACTAGTTCCCTTTCTCGCCGCCTGTTCTTTCCTTAACTGGATGGGGGTATTGGAATGTGAGGACTTTAATTAATCTCATTTGAAGAGTTTACTTACTTACTTAGTCGTTCCTCTTCTACCATGAAATGTAGAGCTTTGGAAGATCTCTCTTCCAAAGCTCTACGGCTTCCTCCTGGCTTGGTTCCATTCTAGTTCTCGGTTCTTCTGTCACAGATTTGCCTCCCCTGCTTTGCAGTAGTGGTTCAACAGTGGCCAAAACGCAACAGTATCTAATATGGGTCCTCAAAGGTGTCTACCTTTGCACAAGATTTCTCTTGGCAGAGTTTTAGATAGAAGGATAATGATGCTTCTTTCTCAAGGGTGTTTCTTAAGATATTTCAGAAGTCAAGAACAATGCTGCGTTGGGCAGGGCAATTTTAATCTATATCTGATCCGCAACTTTATCGAAGAATTAAATAATTATTAATTTCAGCTCGTTCAAACCCCCATCCTGATTTTCTGAGTAAAATTCTTGTTATTGTTGTACAGCTCTGTTTAGAGTGTCCTTAGTAAATTCACTGAGACAAACATGCCGTACGTTCAAAATGACTAAATCGACGTTAAATTTGTATATTAACAAATAACAGATTTAATAATCATTTAGGTTTCAACAAGGTTTTAAAGAAATTAATAATCAGTTATACAAAAATTGTCTTCACTGTTGTAAAGTTACGGAAATTTGTAAAGGAGGCCACTTGGCAGCTTTTATGTGTTACTTAGCTGTCAGTTACTGTTCTGCCCCTTCTGATTGTTTGGTTCGTGGCAGTCTGGATCACTGATCACGCTCGTCACTGGTCAAGGTTGGGGGGCGCAGCACATTCTCAGAAGTGTCAGTGAGTGTCTACGAAGTTGGTCCCTCGTCTTAAAGCCCCGTCTTATGATTGTATCTAGGCCACCTGTACCCTTCTTGTTTCAGAGATAGTATCCTCAGCTGGTACCACGAACTAGTATGGTAAATGAATATAAACAAACACATACTTAGTATTGAGTTTCCCGACTCATAGTTATGTGTTCTCTTCTTCCTATTCCACCATCCCATCTACCTCAGAATTTACCCTCGATGAGATCTAAGCTTAATCCCTCTAGAAAAAACTTTCTATTCATTTAAATTGAATAACTTAACAAAAGCAAATATATTGCTTTACATCTTCCTGGTTGAAAAATGTTCACAGTATAGACTGAATATGTTTTTATTTACATCTACACTGGTTGAAAAGCTTGAAAGCTGTCATTATATTTTAAAGTGAATATGTTTGCATATATATTTACACACAAACAATGTCCTCTCAAATTTATAAAGGACAAGCAAGGCAATTTGCTTACTGCCCTGAAGGAAGTAATGGAAAGATGGAAAGAATATTTGGAGATGTGCCTCTGATTTAGCAATCGTGGCAACATTATCAGCAAATTGCAGCACTGAAATACAGACCTGTCTCATCTTCCAGCACCCCTCTGAATACTTTCTTGTCCTCTCATTATATGCCTTGATGACATCGTCAATGAGGAGTATGAAACGATGAGGTGACAGGATATCACCTTGACTTACACCAGTGGTGGTCCAAAACTCTTCTGACTTATGGTTTGCTGTCCCCGCATAATTTCTGCAAGACTTGTAGAGGCTCTGTATAACATGAATCAGAGGTGCTGGAATGATCTTTCTTGCCAAACAGTCCCAAAGTTTGCTCCAGTGGATCCTGTAAAACGCCGTTTCTAGATCTATGAAACAAATGTGCATCTCCCTTTTATAGTCGAGGGTCTTTTAACTCAGCTGTCTGAGTTTGAAGGTTAGGTCTTGAGTACTTTGGTTTGCTCAGAATCCACACTAGACCTCATCAAACTGTGGCTCAGATGGGCGTCTGTGTTCCAAGATTCTAGAGAATATTTTACCAGGGACACTGAGAAGGGACAGACATTGTCGATAGTCAGCTTTTTGAAAATCGGTGTGATGATGGCAATCTCCCAATCCTTTGGTATGGACTTGTTGCACCAAACTGCGTGTAGGACAATTAGGAGTAAATAGTCACCTGCTGCTACCATGTGCTTAACCATTTTTGGTGTTATATCATCATGCCCTGCTGCTTTGCCCATCTTGATTTTCTCCAGTGCTGCCATCAGTTCGTCCACTTTAATGTCATCTTCACCACAATTGGTTTTCTCTTCTGTGCTAGTGTTTATTATTTCTGATGCCCGACTATGCTCGCCCCCTCCAGACCCTAGCATCCAAGACACACTTGAATGAGCTCTTCCTATCTATGGTGTTGTCGATTACTGACTTCTCATTCCTTGTTGGTTCACATCTAGTGTATGCATGTATGTGCTTATGGGGGAACTTTGTGTTAGTAATGATCAGATTGTGCCCAGTGCAGAATCCAAGAAGTTGTTTTCCATTGTAATTTAGATTATCTTCTCCATATCTTCGATAACCCCACTCCATCTAACGTGGTCACTTCAAACTCTGGCATTGAAATATCCGAACATGATAATTGCATCTAGGCAGTCCTCCACTGTCCTTTGAAGCAGCTCGAAAAATTCTTCCTTGACCTCTGCTCTCTGATCCTCATTTGGCCCATACACAATGACCAGGTTGACTGTGGTTTCTCCTTCTTTTAGTTTTACAACCATAATGCGCTCCGAGACAAAGTTCCATCCCTTGATACTATCTTCTTGGTTTGTGGTCACAATGCAACCCACGTCCCCTTTAGCACTTTCATATGTTTATACACCACTGTAGAGCAGCGTGTCGCCATCGAGATCCATGACTCCTTGTCCCGTTTTCTTCGTTTCTGTTACAGCCAGGATTTCTAGTTTTACTTTCCTGATCTCTACCACCAGCTCCTCTTCCTTCCCATTTATACTTCTTGTGTTCCATGTTCCATAAGTCGTAGACTGTTCCAGTTCGTCGCCTTTAGAATCAGTCCAGTTTTCTCTTTTGCATTTCGCGTAATCGTGTTTTAGGTCAAACAAGTGATTGGCCTTTTGTGCCGCTGCATGGTTGAGGGGCTGCCTCCTTACGGCCTCCATGCAGGCCTCCCTCCTCCTTTTTCGGCCGGGTTTGGGACCGGCCTAGGCGGAGTTTTGAAGAGTTTACAAAATTTAAAATGTACATTTTGTTTAAAATTTATAGATCGTGTAAAAAGTTGCTAACAGTGAGCTAAATTTGTCACGGCTAGATGATAATAAAACTCTGTAGAGGCGTTTCGGCTTGTAAAATAGTTGAGTTGTCAAAATTGAATTTGACCCTTACAAAACTGTTATTGTCAATAACTTTAGTGGGAGAAAATCAGTTGCGATCAGGGGGAAAATCCGTTATGCTTGCTTAGTTTATTATTAGGAACTATCTTTTTCATAACGGGAAATACATTAGAGTTAATGACATGTTCTTAAAACCACTTAGAATGTTGTTGGAGAAACATCCTGAAGCATTACTGAAGTCAACGTTAACTAATTAAGGTAGGAATAGTGGTTGAAACTAAGAGTAGTTTGTTTTTTTAAGTATCCCGTTCAACCCATGATGGGTTATAATATATAATTAGGACATATGGTGTACTAATTATAATCCATCAAGGGCTGAACGGAATACTTTAAAAAAGAAGGGTTTTTTATTGTCTGTTATATATGGCATTTAAAAAAAAAAAAAATTCAGAGAAGCTATAAAAAAGTGGTAAGGGTTTGGTTTGGTTTAAATATCCTAAATCACAGCATAAATCTTAACCTAAATCCAAACCATAACGACGTTGGCGACTGACAAGGATGACATCGAAAAATACGGCCTACCATTGTTCATTTCAACCAATAATAGCACATGGGTCTTCTTGTAGATATACTGAAGATACACTGAAGATATATATATATATATATATTTCTTTATTATTCTTATCGGAATGTTAAGTACGGTAAGATATATAAGAATTTATTGCAACAATTTTAAGTACAGCGCATATATATATATATATATATATATATATATATATATATATATATATATATATATATATATATATATATATATATATATATATATATATATATATATATATATATAATGGGCCCTTTTAGAGGGAAAGTAGACTGGAGGCCGCCATGCTGGCCAAATAAGCAGCGTTTAGTTCAAGTTAAATGGATGGGTTTGAAAAAAATCGAAACAAGGTGATTCGTCTTACGAGGACAGAAGACAAAGAAAATAGCCAACGTTACGGCCACAAGGCCTTCGTCAGGGAAAGGGAAGAAAGTGAAGGCTAGATAGGACATATAAGAACCTAAAAAAATATAAAAATTAAAATTAAGCCTAGGTACTTCCCTTAAGACATCGAAGTCCTACCATTTTGGCTTCCCGCGAACAGACGAGCTTGCCCGGAAAACGAAATGACTGCCACCACCGGATGTACACAATACATACTAAGAAACTGAAAAACGAAACTAAACAATAAACTACCCAAACGTAATATTAGTGTTGACTGGAAATAGAAGAGGACAGAATGAGTTGGAGATAAATAACTATGAAATAAAACATCAAGACATATTAAAAACAGTGTATTATATATTCATAAATATTATTAGAGGGTGGCAGAAAAAGAGAAAAATGGGATAAGAGTGGACAGACTCAAAATAGAACAAGAGAGGAAAGGGTGACCTCATTTTTAGTTCAAGTTAACACTTTTTTGTTTGTTTAGGTAGTAAAAGGGGAAGGGTTAAACAGAGCAGTGTTTGTTCGCCAGTATTAATTTTAATAACGCTCGGAACAGGTTAGTGTTAGGTTAAGGCTTGCTGTTTGAAAAAGCTTGAAACATAGACAGGTTAGGTTTAGGCTAGCTTTAACGTATATATGGATAGCCGTCTGGCAACATGACGGACCTTGTCTACTGTCTTCGGCATGAATGAATATTCCTTTGTATAAAAGAAGGCTATATTGTTAGAAGTTACAAATCAAATTTCATTTCGTGTATTGAGACTGGGCTGTTATTTTCCTTCTCGATTTTTGATGCTCGACATCCTTCTGCCGTTTATACCTTCCTGTGCGACACCGTCACACTATCCATTATCTTACCGCGCGACACAATTGAACTGCCCATTGTTTCATGTCGCCGTCTAATTCTCTTTTGTTGTATCATTCCAATGGTCACGATTTTTATTTCGCATGCTCGTCTTCTCACCTTCGTACCTTGACAGTCGATTATCTTTTCCTTACCTTTCTGATTATATTTCCTTTCTCATTAGCTGTGCTCGAATATTTTTTGCTAGTAACCCTAGTTGTCTATTACATCAGTGACATTCTATTAAGAAAACACAACTCTGTTCATCTTCAATGATTTCTGCGTTTGTTTCGTCTTCTTTGTCACTGTTTGCTATAAAATAACCATATTATTTTCTTTTGTAATGTTGGGAATCTGCCTCAGCCTTCTCTTCCAGCCAAATACATGGATCCATATTTGGAGTTATCCTTATAAGACCACCAGCTATGCACAATGCTACAATATACACCGTGAGGCAAAGAAACCCATGACCTTTAAATATTTTTAAAACTCGCCCGAAAATGACCCGATTATTATGAAAGTTGGTACAAATGGTGAGAAAATGTTTACCTACATATTGCTTATTTCAGTTGGTGCTCAAAATGTTCGCCGCCAGCTGCAACGCATGCACGAAGTCGGGTGCGCCACACACTCACTGACGCGTCAATTGTGCGCTGTTCTAGCTCATCCCATGCCTGCTTTTCCGCTCTCTTAGCTCATCCACGTTGCCAATTTTCTTGTGTAGACATTCTCTTGGGAAAACACCCCAAATCCCGTATTCCATAGGGTTAAGATCTGGACTATTCGGTGGCCAAAATTTCGGTTCAATGAATTCAGGTGTCTTCTGAGTGGGCAGCGCAACTGCATCCCTAGCACGGTGAGCAGGCGCGCCGTCTTGCTGGAAGATGACGAATTATGATATTTCCCTCGTATCAGGAAGAAGACACTTCATCAACAGCTTGTTGCGGTAGTAGTCGCCATCTATCTTGATACCAGGTTGAACAAAATGAATTCCAGTGCGGCCCAGTAATGAGACACCAACAAAAACAATTACTGATTTGCTGAACATTGGTTTTGCGCGCAGTAACCGATTAGCAGATATGTTTCTTTTTTCTGGTGACAACCAGTGCATACACCCGAACGTTCTGGCTATTGGTAGGGAGAGCAACAGTAAAAAGTTTTTCATCCATGAAAAATACGAAACTCACTTTATACTCTGGGAAGCGACGCAAAAGATGTTGGCACTGGGAAAGCCGTGACTCTTTGTTGTGTTCAGTCAACTCTGTCGCCCGATGTTTCTTCAAGCATTTTAACTTGAGTTCCTTTTTCATGATTCTGCCCACGGAGCTTTGAGAAGCGCCTATCTGTGACAGACGAACGCAGCCGACCCTGAATGATATGATACGACTCTTCGTAACGACCCCTTGGATAACATCAGTGCCCTCGAATATTGTAAACTTTCGTCAAACGGAATTTATTTTTTCACCTGGACTCATTAGCTATGCAACCGTTCCACACAGATGGGCAAACACGTTTGCTGATTAATATGTGGACAGTTTATCTACCGTTCATTCTGGTCATCGCATTGATTTAAGGAGAGATTAAATCACGCCCATGGACATCTCTAGAGCAATCATATGCAGTATTTTCATTAACTTGGCCAGTGGGGGCGGTGCCAGCATCAAACAGATAGCAGCGACCACGATCAAAGAAACTGACTGGGGGATCTCAGGAAAGACTAGCGCCACGATCAAAGACAGTAGTGGTCCCTGAAACGAGCGACGCAAGTTTCTTGCCGGTATTTCGCATCTCCGTGCCAAACGCGGAACCGATCGCAGTGAAAGCGACCGGGGAAAGCCGAAACGGACACAGCGAACGGCGATACAGAAATCCAGGGGCGGCATCTCTCTTTAGTCTGGCGGTCAGAACCCCAAAAGTGTCCTGAGATCTAAAAAGGTGTCAAATTCTTCATGTCCCACTCATCTTTCATTTCATTTTAGATATATACAGACCACGAAGAAATGCATGTTATCACTCGTTGGCCAGACCTTGATAGAAGCACTAGCTATATTTGAAATCTTGCTAGATTATCTCATGGATTTTTATATATATTTGCAGTGAATTCTATTTCTGCGCAAAACGGTAAAATATATATTGTGCAAAGTGATCAGTGGTCTAGTTCATTCATTCTATTTCACTGGATTTTGTGTTAATTTAAATCTATTAAATTAAACCGTCTCAATAGATTCAGTTGTAAATGTAATGATATACCTGCTATATAATTTCCAAAAGATAATAGATGTTAAATGCTTAAATTAACTTTTAAAGTCGCGAAGGAATTTATAATTAATAAATTTAGTTAAGTCCTATATTTATAGATGTGTGTTTTAACCACTAGAACTAGCGCAGTGTTTATTAAATACATAATTAAATACGCGAGCGTATATAAAATAGTCTTAACGTTAAATTTATCGCATTTTAGAATGTTATTGGATTTTTCGATATGAATTACATGTTTTCTATTTTTCATATATAGAGTGATCCCTTTTGCAACCCAGAAAATAAATCTAAGCAAAGCAAAGCATAAACAGTGTGTAGAGTCTCCCTGACTCAGAACTTGTTGAGACTGTGTAAATTTTTAATCTTTGAGGCGATTCTATGTTTGGAATTCCGCTATCTAACTTTTAGCAAAGAAAGCACACCCAAAGACAAATTTAACACACCATCAAGCAAATTAAGTTGTAACGGGAAGAAGAACTCCGGCCCGAGCTTTTGTTAGTTTACTGATACAGAGAGAGAATACATATTTACCTGAACAGTGATGTGACTAGTTTTCTCACTGGACTTAAACCATACCTCACGGATAAAGTGTATCAGCACGCGTAAGAATTTTTATTATCAGCGGCAAAGTCAAATAGACCACACCATCCACACCCCGGTATCAGAGACCGTGCCCTCCCATAGAAACTGTTATTAAGGAAAGAGACACAAATACAGATTCATTTTCCAGCGATTACGGGATCCTTTTTATGTGCTGACCGCGTACCCGCTAATCTGGGGCTAAAACTTGAACTAACACTCATTCATTTAGTTTGAGGTGTAACTGCTGTTGTGTTATTCTATGGAGTGCCAGATTTTTTCACAATCGGTAAGTGAGCGCAAGATGAGTGAAGGCCTTTACTAGCGCGTGTATGAATGACAGGAAATTTAATCTTTTTTGTAACCCATTTGTTAACTTGCTTACCGGGTAATACATTTTCGGTATACCCGGCATTGTTCGTTTAAGTGGGATAGTTTTTGATAAACTCTGTTTTAAAACCCCCCTCCTTTTCTTTTGCTTAGTAAAGGGAAGAACAATTGGGAAGAACTGGATTCTTTCTACCACAATTACCTAATTTTGTAACACATCTTTTCAGAGTAATTAACTTTACTGTTAGGTTAAATTACCTATGTTTCTGATAACTATCTATCTTTAGACTGGGTTTATCTTTGTCTAATAAGCGGGACGGGCTTAGTCGATACCAATATTCTTCACCACCTCCCTACCTTGTTATTTGCATTTTTCTGTACTTATGATATTTTTGCTGTAAACACATGATTATTGTAGTGAATGTTTCTTTAAACTTTAATAAATAACATAAACTTAATCGTTACTGTGTAGTACCTAAGGGGCAAATGTCAATAGTGGGTACTCCATTCGAACGGGTTGCTGTCGACATCACTGGACCCCTGGAAAGGACCAAAAGAAAGAACAGGTTCATCCTGACTTTAGTCGACACTTGTACAATGTGGGCCGAAGCTATACCGCTAACATGCACAGATTCCAAGAATGTTGCAGAAGCCCTCGTGCAAATTTTTACACGGTTGGGATTCCCTCAACAAGTTTTGACGGACAATGGATCCCAATTCCGTAGCCTGTTAATGGAGGAGATCTTTAAAATCTTGAGGGCCAAACATATCCACACAAGTCTCTACCATCCGGCCGGAAATGGGCTCGTGGAACGTTTTAACGGCACCCTCACCACCATGTTATGTAAGCTGGGTCAGGAGAAACCGGAAGACTGGGACCTATATATATCGGCTGCCTTATTCGCCTACCGAGAGGTACTCCAAGCGTCTACGGGATTCGCGCTAGCTACACTTTTATTTGGCAGACCAATAAAGGGGCCACTTGAAGACTTACTTCGGTCCCTGACAGACCAAAAGGCTGACGAGACAGTCGTCTCTGCAAGCCAGTATGTATCTGAGCTCAAGGAAAGGCTGAAGCTAGGATGGGATCTAGCTACTACCAACCTTAAGAAAGCCCACGCTAAACATGCTAAAAGATACAACAAAGCTGCAAAAGAGAGAGAACTCCAACCAGGGGAGAAAGTTTTGTTGCTACTTCCAACCGGAAGCAATAAACTTCGCATCGGATGGCAAGGGCCGTTTACAGTCCTTAAAAAGATCTCACGTACCAATTACAAGATCTCCATAAAAGGAAAGGAGAAGGTCTTCCACATAAATCTGCTTAAGAAATATTTGGAAAGACCGGTGCCATCCTCCGAGCATCTCCTGGCTGTCGCCATAGCAACGGAAGATGAGGAAGAGGATGATGGTTGCATGGAGTATCCATTGCAACCCACAGAAACCTTTAAAGATGTCAAGTTCGGCGACAATCTCTCACCAGAACAACAAACAGAAACCATGGCTCTACTAAAACAGTACAGTGCAGTCTTAACGGATGTACCTGGTCGAACAAATCTCATTGAATTTGACATGAAATTAACAAATGAGACCCCTGTTCGAACCAGAGTTTACCCCATCCCATACGCTAAAACTGATGCACTTTGCAGAGAAATAGACAAGCTGCGTCAGGCAGGAATTATCAGTCAGTCTACATCTCCTTACAGTTCGAGTGTAGTGCTGTTGCAGAAGCCCAATAAGGAAGTTCGGCTGTGTATAGATTACCGGCTGCTAAACGCTGTAACGGAATTCCAGCCCGAACCTCTCCAAACTGTTTCTGAGTTTATCACCAAGCTTAGCAAGGCAAAGATTTTCTCCAAGACTGACCTCAGTAAAGGTTATTATCAAATACCAGTCAAGGAGGAAATTAAACCTTTGTTAGCTTTCAGCACTAGTGAAGGACATTACACATTTAACGTGATGCCATTCGGTTTGCATAACGCACCAGGAGTGTTCACCAGGATGATGAGGAAGCTTCTAGAACCTTTGCAAAGTCCCCATATCCATAATTTTATGGATGACATATTAATTGCATCGGAAACCTACGAAGAACATATTGCTACGGTTGCTATGTTCCTCAGGAGACTACAGGAAACGGGTCTCACAGCCAGACCTAGCAAATGTCTCATCGGGTTTGAACAGTTAGACTTCCTTGGGCATACTATTTCTCACGGATGCAGTTGGCCTATTAAGAAGAACGTGGAGAAAATAGTGGAAGCAAAAAGACCCCGAACGAAGAAAGACGTACGTTCCTTCATATCACTATGTGCATACTATCAGAAGTACATCCAGAACTTCAACGGACTGACGGCACCTCTGACCGACCTCACTAAGAAAGGGCGTCCGGATAAGGTCATGTGGGATCAAAAGTGCGAACACGCATAAAGCACGTTGAAAGGACAGTTGTCTGCATACCCCATTTTGAGGTTGCCAGACCTAGAAACCTTTCGTATTACGGGTCGACGCGTCAGGTCAGGGCATCGGGTCAACACTGCTTCAAGCCGAGGACAGTGAACTGAACATGCTATTTCCAGTTGCCTATGGCAGTCGGAAATTAAATAAAGCTGAACGAAAATACAGCGTAGTCGAAAGAGAATGCCTCCCTCTGATTGACGGTATCAGACGCCATCATGAGTTTCTCTATGGTACATCTTTCACAGTGCAAACAGACCACGCTCCGTTAGCATTTCTTGGTGCCAATAAAGAAATTAACGCAAGGATTATGCGTTGGGCTCTTCTTTTAAGCGTTTATTCTTTCAAAGTGGAATACATTCCGGGAAGACAGAATGTCGGGGCTGATTTCCTGAGTAGAAACTGAACTACGGAGGAAGAGGAGGAAGTTGAAGATACCAATCATCCTAAAGCTACCGTTCAGGGCAGCTTTGTCGTCATAAATCAAACATGATAAGAGGTTTTCATGTCTCAGCGCGGTCAGAAACCCCAAAAGGGTCCTGAGATCTAAAAAGGTGTCAAATTCTTCATGTCCCACTCATCTTTCATTTCATTTTAGATATATACAGACCATGAAGAAATGCATGTTATCACTCGTTGGCCAGACCTTGATAGAAGCACTAGCTATATTTGAAATCTTGCTAGATTATCCCATGGATTTTTATATATATTTGCAGTGAATTCTATTTCTGCGCAAAACGGTAAAATATATATTGTGTAAAGTGATCAGTGGTCTAGTTCATTCATTCTATTTCACTGGATTTTGTGTTAATTTAAATCTATTAAATTAAACCGTCTCAATAGTTCCAGTTGTAAATGTAATAATATACCTGCTATATTATTTCCAAAAGATAATAGATGTTAAATGCTTAAATTAACTTTTAAAGTCGCGAAGGAATTTATAATTAATAAATTTAGTTAAGTCCTATATTTATAGATGTGTGTTTTAACCACTAGAACTCGCGCAGTGTTTATTAAATACATAATTAAATACGCGAGCGTATATAAAATAATCTTAACGTTAAATTTATCGCATTTTAGAATGTTATTGGATTTTTCGATATGAATTACATGTTTTCTATTTTTCATATATAGAGTGATCCCTTTTGCAACCCAGCAAATCAATCTAGACAAAGCAAAGCATAAACAGTGTGTAGAGTCTCCCTGACTCAGAACTTGTTGAGACTGTGTACATTTTTAATCTTTGAGGCGATTCTATGTTTGGAACTCCGCTATCTAACTTTTAGCAAAGAAAGCACACCCAAAGACAAATTTAACACACCATCAAGCAAATTAAGTTGTAACGGGAAGAAGAACACTGGCCCGAGCTTTTGTTAGTTTACTGATACAGAGAGAGAATACATACTTACCTGAACAGTGATGTGACTAGTTTTCTCACTGGACTTAAACAATACCTCACGGATAAAGTGTATCAGCACGCGTAAGAATTTTTATTATCAGCGGCAAAGTCAAATAGACCACACCATCCTCACCCCGGTATCAGAGACCGTGCCCTCCCATAGAAACTGTTATTAAGAAAAGAGACACAAATACAGATTCATTTTCCAGCGATTACGGGATCCTTTTTATGTGCTGACCGCCTACCCGCTAATCTGGGGCTGGAACTTGAACTAACACTCATACATTTAGTTTGAGGTGTAACTGCTGTTGTGTTATTCTATGGAGTGCCAGATTTTTTCACAATCGGTAAGTGAGCGCAAGATGAGTGAAGGCCTTTACTAGCGCGTGTATGAATGACAGGAAATTTAATCTTTTTTGTAACCCATTTGTTAACTTGCTTACCGGGTAATACATTTTCGGTATACCCGGCATTGTTCCTTTAAGTGGAATAGTTTTTGATAAACTCTGTTTTAAAACCCCCCTCCTTTTCTTTTGCTTAGTAAAGGGAAGAACAATTGGGAAGAACTGGATTCCTTCTACCACCCATACCTAATTTTGTAACACCTCTTTTCAGAGTAATTAACTTTACTGTTAGGTTAACTTACCTATGTTCCTGATAACTATCTATCTTTGGACTGGGTTTATCTTTGTCTAATAAGCGGGACGGGCTTAGTCGATACCAATCTTCTTCACCCCCTCCCTACCTTGTTATTTGCATTTTTCTGTACTTATGATATTTTTGCTGTAAACACATGATTATTGTAGTGAATGTTTTTTTAAACTTTAATAAATAACATAAACTTAATCGTTACTGTATTGGAATACCCAAAGCCCATACAATTTCCCCTATTTGTTAATATAGTTTGTATCCACGTCGTCTGTGTGTTTGAAGCACCAAATCGGCGTGGGCGCAGATGTGTGTCTGGAAACTGGCAAATAATTGTTTGACCAGTAGAGCCTTAAGAGTAGATTGAGAGAAACGATTTGTCGTAAATAAGTATGTCTTTACTCTCCTATAGCACTCTGTGAAGCAACTAGTTACTCTCTACATTTCTATCACTGAGCTTTTCACCATCATTCTACACTCTAAACCGGACTACTATTTCTAAGACCCTTTTCTCTCAAAATAAATTTACGACACTATCTAACGAGCAATTTGACATTGGGAAAGATGTGTTTGCGGATGTCCCTCTTGACTTTGCACAAGCTCGTTAACAGCATTGATGTTGTCATCGGTGAGCGCAGTGCGTGTTCGGCCAGTGCCTTTACGACATTCAACAGTGCCGGTTTTTTCTATCTTTTGCAAAAGATATGTCAGTCCACCTAAAGTCCATCCTCTGTTTGGAAACTGCTTAAGAAGTCGTTTCATACCATAATTTTTGTTTTGTCGAAGAAATTTGATTGCCGTTTTTTCTTCTTCAGAGAACGCCATTTTGCAGCAGATGAATTACAATTGTATGCAGCGTCACCTGCAAGGCGTAAAATTCATTGTGTGAAATTTGAAATTCGAAATTTGAGATTCGAAATGGGATATCGTTATCCAAATTGTCACCAAATTTCATAATAATCGGGTCATTTTCGGCCGAGTTTTAAAAAATATTTAAAGATCATTGATTTCTTTGCCTCACGGTGTATATACGTGGAAGTGAACCTCTGTCTGTGAGGCTAATTACATCCTCATTGAATCTTGAAATCATCCACACACTTCCATGGATTCCTCATGTGGTAAAACTTGCTGAGAACCCAGCATTGCACACTAAGCTTGGAGAAGTCACTTGAAGTCGTAATTCTTGGCTTTGACTTGATTGACTGCATGCAGAAGGATCTAACTGCGGACCCAGTGTTAGGAAGGGGAAGCTGAGAAGTTGCTCTGTGCAGGATGTGACAATTCAGCCCAGAACCAGAGTATATTATTTTAGCTCTGCATAGTTGGAGAGCCCCTTTGGAAGGTGGGGAATGCACACTTTAAGTGCTGGCCGAGCTGGAGAAACTGGAGCTCATGACTTTAACTCAACACGTTTAGGAATGACAGAAAAGCCAGTGGAAAAGCCTAGATCTAGTTAGATAATGCGAAGGAGTCTTCAATTTTGATATGGCTGCTAACGAGTGAGAAGCACAGCAGCCATAGTTAAACAACAACAACAACTCACACCCAAACACTTTCTCCCTCAAATTTGTGGTTAAGTCCATGCTAAATGGATAGTTACATATTGTTTCAGTATGACGTAAAAGGGGTATTTAGGCTGTCAAAAATTGAGATATTCTCAGAACGTTATGCAGAGAGATACAAATTTAGGTGACACAAAAATTAACAGACTAGGCAACCGAAGCAAGAGACAGGATGATAAAAAAAAAAAAAAAAAAAGAAACAAGAACTCAACAACCAATACATAGTATCTCGCCTTTGATCTTTTTTTAATTCTGTGCTAACTGAACAAGAAAGATGCTCGTATTGAAGCTCATCAACAAACATGACCACATATACTGAAGAAATCGTAGAAATTATTCCTTGAAAAGAAAAAAATATGTAATAACACCGCCTCATTGTGCTTGCCCTGAAATATTGAATTCGACTGAGTATAATTCCGCGTGGGAACTAGTATCTTATAGATTTTAGACAGATACTTAGGCAAAGAGACCAATAATAACTAATAAGCAAACAAAATATCCAGGGAGAACCTCCGTGTACTTTTGTTTCGTTCATATAACCATGAGACAATTTGATATTCCTCAGGAGAAAAAGCAGCTTGAAAATTTATTACATATGAGAATCGTGGGTGATGATAATCAACTTCGTAATTTTTCCAAATCTATGATCTTCAGTGTTACTTGAATTTACCACCTAATATCTATGACTGTTTATGAAACTTTGTCAGCACTTATATCATTTAACACTCACTGCAGATACGGAGTGAAGGATGCAGGCTTTCGAGCATAAATGTTATAGAAGAATTTTGCGCATTTGCTATAAAGAGCACAAAACAAATGTCTATGTTAGAGAGAAGATAAACACCTACGCAGGCCACCAAGAACCACTTTTGTCAATAGTGAAACGTCGAAAACTTGCCTGGTTTGGGCATGTAACTCGTCATGACTCCCTTTCGAAAACGATCCTCCAGGAAACAGTCGAAGGTAAACGGAGAAGAGGAAGGCAAAGAAAATCCTGGGCTGATAACATCAAAGAATGGGCAGGACACGGTTTTTCCACACTTGTACGCATTGCTGAGGATAGAGAGCAGTGGAGGACCCTGTCTGCTGATGCTTCCACCATGGCACCCCTACGACCCATGACGGGTTAAGGGTTGAGATGAGATGATGATGATGATATCATTTAAAGAAATGGAAAAAAAAAAAACCGAGAAAATAGAAGAAGAAAAGAAAGAAGTCCGAAATGAAAGAATTAATTAAAGTTGAGAGTCGTTATTATATCTTTGGACTTATTACAATCAATAATTGGGTTGATATCCTTCAAAGTTCTGTTTTATATATTTAATGTTATGACATCCTCGGGCTTGTTGCATCAATTCCAATGTTATAACAATGAAAGAAATGAACAGTAGTGACTAAGGTACATAACAAGTAAACTATTATCCGCGTGTCACAGACTGATAACCACCATATTACTCACCGACACTGTCGAGGTCTTATATAATAAATAATTCCTTGCTCGTCCTTATAAATAATACGAGCTGAAAAGAATTAAGTTATATCAGCCACACATACAATCCAGCAAGTAAATACTTCTCTGTGACATGTCTATATTTTGACCTATGAACCATAAACTAACAAAATATAACCTGGGTAGACTCCAAGAAAAAGATGTACAAGAAGGAAAGAGAACTCGCCTTAGTTATACCAGGCTTTTCACAAACAAAGTCAGATTCATAATGATGACAATGTGACATTGGAGAGAAGTTTTGATCTCAAATGGCCATTAGATAACATTTATAAGTCATGTGTCACCATTTTGCTTATGTGACAGGTGGTTAGGTTTTGGTGATTGTTATGGGAATCTCTCGAGTGTAACTGGTTACCACCAGAGCTGTTGTTACCCGAAGGAAAGATTATTGCAACCCAAGTTCTTAGTACTCACCACAGGCTGTAACGTTATCTATTCTCCTTGATACCTTCCACTACAACGTGCATGGCCAATAACACTCTGGTTTTATAAAACAATCCGTTTTATTTATAAGTCCAACTGGACTATAAGGTTCATATAGTTGACACAATTCAATAACCTGACTACTGACGGTCAGAGCGTTCACATCCAAAAAAGAGCATTGTTCCTTTATACAACACGACTACATTATGAAACACTGTCCAGAAATCATTTGTAAACACTGGTATGCTTCTACTGATACTTCACTATATAACTTCATAGTTAAAGTTTACCATAATGTCTACAAAACGTATCGAGATGTACAAACCTTGATATCAGTAGTCGTAAACAATTCTCCTAACATAATATATCTTGACTTAGTCGTGTGAAAAGGTTCCACTTGCAGAAAGGGATAGTTCTCAACTTCTAACAAGGAAAACTCACCGATCTGCAAGACTGATGTGTCTCGCTCAGAAGCTAGTTCTCAACTGTTCTTATAAAAGTACTCAAGCCCGTGCAAAGCTTTCTGTACACACTCACTCAAGTGTCAACAATGCCTAGGTCTTCGCCTATTAATTAAGGGGAGCTAACTATTAATTTCTAAGAGATATCTTATCTTGACTAGTGCTAATACTTGCTAGTCTTGTTCAAGTACGTCGGTCTGTTGGACTTCATTTCTAATACTAACGTGATAACTTGCGTTAGTGTTGGCCGTACTGTTACAACAAGTGCAGTCATAGAATGAAAAAGTACAAGAATGCTAGAGTAGATAGAATGTGTATGTGTGTGTAAGATAATAGAGAGAGAGAGAGAGAGAGAGAGAGAGAGAGAGCGAGAGAGAGAGAGACAGACAGACAGACAGACAGACAGATCAGTAACAAGAGTTTAAATACGTGAAGGAAAAAGCATGTACAGAAAACTAAAAAAGGGAAAGAAAATCCCTATTTAAGCACATGTAAAATTTTCAGACACTTTCACAGCACTGAAAAACAGCTATAGTAGATATTATAAAAAGAAAGAAATTCTAAAGCCAGGACAGGGCCATAACAGTTCTCTGTCAGTCATAGCTGCTCCAGTGAACCACGAAAACAGCCTTGAAAGCACTAACAGAAACCAATAATAAATTTTGGATAGTGAATGTAAATTCCTTCTTACTACAGGTTATACGGAAGTGAGAATGCAGATAAACTGACTGAAGAAGGAGGAAATAAATTTCAAACAAACAACAGAACAAAGTATTAAGAAGTAATGTGTCAAGGACAATAACATTAGTTCAATGTAACAGTTCAGAAATGTTTTCCTTGTGTTCAGTGACAAAACATTACTGTATGGCAGGGGTAGGCAAGACATTGATCGCAGTCCATCAGTGGACTCCTGAGATATTTTACGTTGACCACCTGTAATAATTAACAGTTTTTAATTTGTTCATATTTTCAAAATTAAATCTTTGTTGTTAAAAGTATAATATTTTTTTATAAACAGAATATTAAGTACAGTCTGTGTTTTCAATTATAGTAAAACTTACTAAATCAAAGTATCGTTTTTCACTTCAATTTGATTAACTCATATATTTGACTATAAGTAT
Organism: Oreohelix idahoensis; assembly: GCA_024509875.1. NCBI lineage: Eukaryota > Metazoa > Mollusca > Gastropoda > Stylommatophora > Oreohelicidae > Oreohelix > Oreohelix idahoensis. Next base: position 96,686 of record JAMPIV010022824.1, read on the forward strand.
TTAACTCTTTAAGCCCCAAGAGCCAGTATACAGTACTTCCCGCTAGACCCATTTGGCCCAATCAACAGTATACTGGCTTTCGTATCTCTTGATCCTTTCTAGGGCTGTTTTCTAATTTTGACAACTCAAAAACGCTATTTTCTTAAAGTATAGCCATCCATTATGGACTTTTGTTATTTATGAATATGAACATTTAAAAAAATTATTTCCAAACAAAAACAATAAAAACATACTGGTATGGCCATTTTTGTTTGGGCCAAACCCACCTTTCTGCTTGGGACTGAAAGAGTTAAATAAATAAAACGGTATTTAATCAGTTTTACTAATAACGGTACACAAGAAACTAGGGACGTTTCGGGTTTTACCCTTCGTCAGCCACAAACAGGTGACAAAGACAAAAATTACATATAGGTACTACAAAACTATACGATGATGAGAAGTATACAACAAATGGGCGATACAAGCAGATGGAAATAGTAAACAACAACAGTGATGAGAGAAAAAAAGAACAATAATAATACAAGAAAACCGTAAAATGTAAAAGAAATACTGAAACAAGAAAGTAAATAATCAACGAAACGAAAAAAAAGAAGAATAAACAAAACTGTGGAACTAGTAAAAGTTAGCTTAGCTCGATCTAAAGAATCTGTGGAAGAAAGCGGCAGTCTCTTGTCACAGAAATCATAAGGAAGTGACGTACGATAGCGACAAAACAATAGATATAAAAAGATACAAAACGAACCAAAACAAAAACATAAGAAGATAGATCTAAAAGACAACGAATAAAGAATGAAAAAGAGAAAAGTTACCAGAATTTATGCAAAATGATGTTGTATATTCAAACCATTTGGAGCTAAAACGCCCATTTTAAAAATAAGGCGATTCTCTAACGAAAAGCGAGTCTTGTCATTACCGGCACATGAACGGAGGGCAACGACATGTATATCGGAATTACCTGAATGGTCAGGCCTATTGAAATGAAGGGCCACCGGTAAATGTTTGTCATGATAGATGTCATTCGAGTGCTCACGAAACCTGTCTGCCAAACGCCTACCAGTTTCACCAATATAGGTCATGCCACACCTCTTGCAGATGATAGCATAAATCAGGTTTCTGGATTCGCACGTAAAAGACTCACTAATGATAAATTTTCCTTTCGGAAAAGTGACTGTCTGAGTTTGGAGTACAAACAGGCAGGTCTTGCATATCCGGCGTTGGCACGGTTTAGTACCAAAGTAAGATGGGCTAGAATGTCGCAAGCGACTGTGTACAAGAATATCCCTAAAATTCCTATCCCTACGATAAGCTACCAAAGGTGTATCACGAAACAACTCTTTGGTATCAGGATCAGAGTTGAGAATAGGCAGATGTCGAAACAGAATTCTCTTTACCGCCAGACAGTGAGGATGGAAAGTTAGAACCAGTTTGATTCTGTCAGATTGGACAGAAGGTTTAGTAGTGAGTGCCGTCTGACGAGTGACGCATGTGATACGATTAAGGGCATCAGATAAAACATGTTCTGGATAAAGACGTCGGCGAAAGAACTCAAGCATCTCTTGAGCTCGCTGATGAAAATCATCGTCATCGTGACATAACCGACGCAAGCGAAGAAGTTGAGAAAAGGGAATGGAATTTTTACAACTAAGAGGATGCGATGAAGTATAAAGAAGGAAACTATGAGCGTCAGTAGCCTTATAATAGACAGACGTTTTAAGACTAGTAGGGCTAATAGTCACAGTGATGTCAAGGAAGTTCACTGAGGTCGTAAAAATTTCAGAAGTGAATTTAATGGCAGGATTGAAATTACCAACATAGTCAATAAATCGACGGAGGTCTACCTCAGACATGTCAGTAATGCCAATACCATCATCAATGTAGCGGCGGTAAAACTCGGGTATTGGCCCATCATAATTTTGAAAGACCAAATATTCAAAGTGGCCCATAAACAGGCAAGCGTAACTAGGGCCCATCTTAGTACCCATAGCGACGCCACTGATTTGGTTGAAGAATTGGCCATTAAACTCAAAAGAGTTGAGAATAAGAACCAACTCAGCAAGGCGAAGAAGCGGACCTGTACTTATAGTAAGATCAGTACGCTGGTCGAGAAAAAATTGTAGTGCCTTGAGACCATCAGCATGTGGAATAGAAGTATAAAGGGAACAAACATCTAGGAGGAAAAGACGGTAAGTACGATCAGGCGTGAATCTGATCGAATCAAAAGTAGTGATAGCATGAGTAGTGTCTTTCAAATAAGAAGGCAGATTGGCGACTAAAGGCTGGAAAATACTATCAAGGAATTCAGAAATACGTTCAGTGGGACAAGAACAGGCTGAAACAATAGGCCTACCAGGGTTAGCAATTTTATGCACCTTAGGAAGCATGTAAAAGGAAGGCTTACCAAGACTACTATCAAAAATATGGAGAGATAAAGCACCAGAAGGAAGAAGATCATCATGGACCAGGCCACGGATAGTCTCATAAACAGTAAGATTATTACGGACTGTAGCGTCACCAGAACAAGGTGAGTAAAAGGTGGTGTTACCTAGCTGTGTAACTCCTTCGTGAATGTATAAGTCCTTTACGCAAAACAACCACAGCACCACCTTTGTCTGCCGGCTTGATAACAATATCATCACGGTTTTTAAGGCGTGACAATGCCCGCCATTCAGAAGACGTGAGGTTAGATCGACGGAGACGGCGTAGATTGAGCTGGTCAATGTCATGCAAAGTATTGGCAATATATAAATCCAGAGCACGAGACGCTCCTGGAGCTGGAGTCCAGTCTTGTTTAGGTTTGCCAAAACGACGAAAAATGTCATCAGTATCGGAAACCCTGGTAGAATCCTTACCCTTGTGATGGTAATATTTAAGACGCATGCGGCGATGGAAGCTGTGAAAATCTTGAAGCAAATAATATTTGTCAAAAATAGAACGAAGAGGAACAAACTTAAGACCTTCACTCAGGACAGACAATTCATCAGGAGACAGATGCAAATCTGGAGGAATGCAAATAACTTTAGCATGGGTAGAAGACTGAATAGAGGACCCCAAAGGAGGTTGCGGACGGAGGCGGCGCAATTTCTCTTTTTTATGCGTGCACAAACGAGTATACAGCTCCCTATTCGTGTCATGGATTATAGTGCGAATAAGAGGGAACGCTGCCGGGCACAAAGAAGTCAGTAGACGTAGCTGTTGTGTAAGTTGTGATTTGGAAAATTCAAACTCAGTCAGCTGGCGTTTATGTATAGCAATGACGCACCTCATACGTTGGAAGGAACATTTCTTCTCAACCTGTTGTAAGCGGTGCTGGTCAGCAGGATGAGGAAGTCCAGCCGATAGATGGAAGCTAGAGACAAACCCTTTAGGGATAACCCTAGCATGGAGACAGTTCTTGAGAAAATTAATGTGACATGTACAGCGTGTCTTCTTGTATATAGTAAAGGCTAAGTCAGAAGCAGTACGAGATATATCAGAAGGCATGAGAGAAAATGAATGGGTAATAAAAGAATGAAGAGAAGAAATCAACTGTTTCTGATAAGGCATAATGAACAAATGTAAAAATATGAAACAAGAGATGCACACAAAATACAGCAGTCACGAAACGAAAACAAGGTAGCAGCAATGGTATTAGTATAGTGTAAGTAAATAAATTAAGGGGCTGCTGTAAAACTCGTAAAGAATATAAGTATTTAAATAAATAAAACGGTATTTAATCAGTTTTACTAATAACGGTACACAAGAAACAAGGGACGTTTCGGGTTTTACCCTTCGCCAGCCACAAACAGGTGACAAAGACAAAAATTACATATAGGTACTACACAACTATACGATGATGAGAAGTATGCAACAAATGGGCGATACAAGCAGATGGAGAACAAATGTAAAAATATGAAACAAGAGAAGAACACAAAATACAGCAGTCACGAAACGAAAACAAGGTAGCAGCAATGGTAGTAATTTAGTGTAAGTAAATAAATTAAGGGGCTGCTGTAAAACTGGTAAAAACGGTATTTAATCAGTTTTACTAATAACGGTACACATTTATTTATATGTCACTATCTAGTGCATAGCTATTTAATTTCACCTCTACGTCTTCCTATTTCGAAAAATCTGGTTTCTTAACGAGCCAGTTGAGAGATTTAAATACATATTCCATATGTTATAACTAACTGTGCTAACTGTCTCAGCTTGGCGCGACACATATATAAAACAGGAAAATTACACACACAAATGTGCAAATAACTTTAGCATGGGTAGAAGACTGAATAGAGGACCCTGAAGGAGGTTACGGACGGAGGCGGCACAATTTCTCTTTTTTATGCGTGCACAAACGAGTATACAGCTCCCTATTCCCTATACACACAAAACCACTTAATGTTCACCACGTCTTTGTCGGCGAATAGATGCACATAAACAGTACACAACAGAAATAACTAATCTCACAATTATACCCTTTCAGTGACCTAAGGAACATACGCCTTTAACAAAATTAAACTAAAAGTTTCTTCTCTGCTCCGTCAGCACAAGGGAATTCTTTGTCTTCATCTTCCTTTCATGTATTTCTCCAATTCGCTTCTCCGTGTGTTCCATTTTCTTTAGCTGTCCTGTCCATGTTTATAGTTTATTGAAGTCTTCTTGGCTTAAAATGTCTAAATAAATAATAGACAAACATAAAGGTATGTTTTCATGCACTCGTAAGAAATAAAGAAGTAGAACACTAGACAACAGAAAAACAACAGACGTGAGTGGCTTACCCAGGACTCAAACCCAGGACCTTCCTCGCGACAACCCCGCCTAGCTATGCAAGAATCACACTGTCCTCCCTGCCATCTAGGCATCACCAAAAAATGATGCTTCGATGACGTGTCATTAGTGCGACCCGGAACACATAACACCAAAAATTTTCCACGTGCAGTCCAGCCTATTAACGCAATCACTTTTGTTGTTGCCCTATTATACAGTATAGGCCAGTCCAACAAGACAAAGACCTTAATACTGTGTCCAGTAAATGATAGTAGACTTAGAACAGTAAGAAGAAGACAGAGGGTAGGTTTGGTATTGTATAAACATTTATAACACATAAGGAAGGGAAACCCGAGGCCTGTAAACCATAAATTAATATGAGACAAACATAAATGTATGTTATCAGGCACTCGTGGGAAATAAAGAAGTAGAACACTAGACAACAGAAAAACAACAGACGTGAGTGGCTTACCCAGGACTCGAACCCAGGACCTTCTGTGCGACAACCCCGCCTAATTGTCTAAATACCCAGCTAAAACCCCATTCTCCTTAGCCATATTTTTGGACATGCACAAGGGTTAAATTATTATTTTTCTTTGATCTATTTTCGTTTGGCCAGTAGCGGTCATTTCTATCTTTTGAACCGTAGTCTGATTAGTAGATTTTGCTATTGGAGTATGTTGTCAAACCATTAAATTTAATTGTTCTTTTTTTGCATGTACTATGCCTTCAGCAAGAATCTTTGGGGGACTATCTGACCATCATATGCGATCAGACAAAAGCACCTTCCATCTCTTATCGTTATGTGAAAGTCCTCATATCGTCCTACAGCACTTCCGAATGTGTGTCTTATTTGTTTATTTGTTTTACGGCAATTGCACGATGTTTCAAGAAATAAAAATATTTTAAACCAGACTTCAACACATTTTTGACTATATCAATGAATAAATATCGGCAACTTAGAGGCACTCTTAGACAGATTGAAGAACACTAGACAACAGAAAAGAAAAATAAGTGATATGCTTACCGGGAACGAACAAAGATCATCATAATGACGTCATCGTCTTGCTGTGAAAATAGATCGTGAAATCATGCACAACCATTTAGCACCCAAAACAGTGCTTCACTCACATAGGTCATTCTCACGATACCTACCCAACTACATCATATAGGACCTGTCAACAACCTAGACATTTAAAGACTCAATCACTAATATAACTTTCCTATCAGCAAGAGTTGAACTCATGAGCTCCAATTTCTCAAGCTTGGCGTGAATTTAAAAGATCATCACATCTTGTACCAAGCTAGGAGGAAAAAACATGTGGCATACGGTTCATTCCCGCATTCCAAGGGGTTTCTCCATATATGCAAAGTTAAATACTCTGGTTCTAGGTTCTCCCAACGAATTGTCACGTGCTATACAATGACACTTCTCATCTCCCCCTGCCCATCATAGGTCCATAGTGAGATCCTCCTGCATTTAGCCAACAAGGTAAAAGCCAGTTACATCTCGGGCTCACGTGACTCCTTCTAGCTTAGTGTGAAATGCTGGGTTCTCAAAACGTTTCACCACAAGGAGAATCCCTGGAAGTGTGTGGAGGATTTCAAGCATCAGTAAGAGTCTAATTAGCCTCACGAACAGGTTCACATCTACATCTACATATATATATATATATATATATATATATATATATATATATATATATATATATATATATATATATATATATGTGTGACAGCGCCATCTTGAGGTCTGTCGTTCTAGGCGCTGGCCCCATCTGGTCAGTCATATTGTCTCTGTGGTTTAGTGCCTTGTGATCACGTTATCTTCAAGCAGATTTATTACAAGGCCATAATAAGCCTACGAATTAGTTGTGTTTTTGCTCTAGTTGTGTAAATCTGTGTTTTCATGCATTCTGGAGCAATAATCGCGTGTGTTATCTGTGTGGCGCAGATTAATACGCGAGCGCGCAGTAAATTGAGTGGTTAGGCCAGGGCTTATAAAAAAGGGTAGCAAGCGGCGAAACCGGTCTATGTTTGAGAGAGCCGCACAGTGAGAACAGACTAAGAAGACACTCAAGAGCCAAGCTGTAAATGCCTTGAGCACACAGTCTATGAACACTGACTGGGTGTTTGTTGGATTGTTTGTTGGATTGTTTGTTGGATTGTTTGTTTGGTGTTCGGTTCTGTTCGGTAGAATTAAATGTTGATCTGCATAAGGCTTTGGGTTGCTTGAATTGTTAAGCCTGCTGCTGAGAGGGTTGCAAGCAACCAATAATTGCAACCCCTGTCAAACGATCCTTTATAAATTTTCTTGGTGCACGGGTCTTGGGTGTGAGGTACACCTAGCGCCCCTGTCACAAGTGGCGTCGTCGGCAGGATTGACAGACAGCACGCAGTGAAGCAACTCTTCAGCAATCAGAGCAGCAACAGCCGAAACAGTAGAACACCCAGTTCAGTGCAAGGCGAGGGACGGGATCATCCAGTTTGTCAAGATTTCTAGTCAACCCAACTAGCAACAAGATGGCGGCACGCAACACACGCGCTGCTAGTAGAACTGATAACGAAGATGTGGCTGAGGTGGATGGATGACCCTGTAGTAGGGCTAAATCGTCACCCAGAACGAGTGCAGTACATCGTGGTACCTACTCACAAGAGAGTGCGGTGCTTTGGGGAGCGCACGGGTCCTACGGCCGAGGAATATGTCAGAGAGGTGAGAGCTGCCTGGAGAGTAGGGATGATGACGGTGACCCAGAAGCAATGCTACATTCCATTCTTAGGGTGTATGGGGAGCGTCGGAGCATCCCAGAAGTAATGGCCGCGTTCTACTCTACCCGGCAAGGTGCAAGGGAGTCTCTTTGGGAATTCTCCCATCGCATTCACGAGGTGTTTGAAAGTGTTGTAAGGGCACAAAGGCAGAACAACGTCACTCCCTTGGCGCCATCCTTTCTTCGTGACCAGTTTGCTGCTTGTCTGAGAGATGACCTACTAAGAAAGCTTGCAAAGGAAATGATCATCAAGGAGCCAACAGCATCGTTCACGTCGGTGAGGGACTATGCCCTACGGTTTTTGGAGACTGAGCCCACTTCTGGGGCTGGTGTTGCCAGTGTCGAAGCAGCCTCGGGGGCTGGTGTTGCCAGTGTTGAAGTGGCAAGAACAGAGACTGTGTCAGATACGCATGCATTAAACGCAGAAATAGAGCGGCTGAGAGCACAGGTGGCTCAATTAGAGGCTAAAATTGATGCGATGTCTCAGGAGCAGGGGAGACGTACCAGGACAGTTCGTTGTTTTAGATGCAGAGAACTAGGCCACGTACAGGATCGATGTCCACAAAGCATTAAACTAGACCCCTCTGCGGCTGGGAGTCAGGTTACAGAAGGGGAGCAGAATGGCTCAAAGATAAAGAGGGTTGGTGGTCGACCGGAGTGTGAGGTGCTTATTGCAGGGAAGAAAGTCAAAGGCGGCCAGGGATGTAAGGGTAGCAGGAGGCGACCCAGGGCCACCAAGGAAGCCTAGGAAAATAAGATGCTTCAACTGTGGAGACCTTTCGAACCACATGGCAGCCAAGTGTCCCCAGGGCCCGCTTCCTAAGCGATGTTTCCATTGTAGGTCCCCGGACCATTTGATATCGGTTTGCCCATCAAAGAGCGCCCTCTCTAAGCGTACCAACACATCTACATTGCCGTCACAGTGCAAGCCAAGAGATGGCCGTGGCAACTGTCACCATAAGGGCGCCAGGAAAAGTGGTCGACATTTAGAGGAGGAGACTCATCTAAAACTCGTTGAAGGACACGTTTCCAGGCTACGAGGGGCGCACGTAAGAGCAGAGCCACCGTTGCAGAGTTTTGCAGCAGTCCGGAAAGAGAGATGTGACAAGCTGTCGTGTTCTACTCCACTACAGGTCGGAGAATTGGTGAAGAAGAGAATGCACGACGCTGAGAGATCCGAGATTCGTGATATGTGGTCAGAAGACGAGTACGTTTTAGTTCGTGCTCCCACAATGACAGGGGGTCCATATATCATCCAACGAATGGACAGAGCGAGTCCGAGCATTAGAGTAACCAGCAATGACCTGAGACGAAGTGAAGGAAAAGGTGATCCTCCAGATTTGGAGAATACGACTGAAGCGCCTGATTTAGTGCAGTTGTCGGGACGACAACAAAATCAGGCGGGGAATATGTGACAGCGCCATCTTGAGGTCTGTCGTTCTAGGCGCTGGCCCCATCTGGTCAGTCATATTGTCTCTGTGGTTTAGTGCCTTTTGATCACGTTATCTTCAAGCAGATTTATTACAAGGCCATAATAAGCCCACGAATTAGTTGTGTTTTTGCTCTAGTTGTGTAAATCTGTGTTTTCATGCATTCTGGAGCAATAATTGCGTGTGTTATCTGTGTGGCGCAGATTAATACGCGGGCGCGCAGTAAATTGAGTGGTTAGGCCAGGGGTTATAAAAAGGGGTAGCAAGCGGCGAAACCGGTCTATGTTTGAGAGAGCCGCCCAGTGAGAACAGACTAAGAAGACACACAAGAGCCAAGCTGTAAATGCCTTGAGCACACAGTCTATGAACACTGACTGGGTGTTTGTTGGATTGTTTGTTGGATTGTTTGTTGGATTGTTTGTTTGGTGTTCGGTTCTGTTCGGTAGAATTAAATGTTGATCTGCATAAGGCTTTGGGTTGCTTGAATTGTTAAGCCTGCTGCTGAGAGGGTTGCAAGTAACCAATAATTGCAACCCCTGTCAAACGATCCTTTATAAATTTTCTTGGTGCACGGGTCTTGGGTGTGAGGTACATCTAGCCCCTGTCACACATATATATATATATATATATATATATATATATATATATATATATATATATATATATATATATATATATATATATATATATATATATATATATATATATATATATATATATATATATACTATAGCATTGTGCATAGCTAGTAGTCATATAAGGATGACTCCAGATATGTCTCCATGCACATATGTTTAGGCAATTAACATGTACTCGTTAGACAGAAAACGGATCACCAGCACATCAGAAACAAATATAAGTGAAAGGTTTCTCCGGAATAAACCAAGTACCATCCAAACAGTGCCATCGCTTTACCGTGGAAGTAAATCATGAAAGAACGCACATCCAGTTTATCACCGTGAATAAATCAACACATTACATACAAAATAAAAAAAGGGACGTAAATAAGTAAAATGTAAGGACAACTTTCAATAATTAATTAAAATAAGTATTTGTGCATAGTTCAAGGCTCCAAACATGGAACGCAGAGATATAATAATTCAGGAAACTCGAGAACCTGAGAATGACAAGATAATTAGAAATGCAGTACAGCCAGCCCAGCAAGGCCAGTGGACTACATAGGAGGGTGCAATGCAAAATAAAGCACGGAATAATATGTTAGAATGAGCTTGATTATCAGAAAAATGTATGATCTTTTGCAATCTTCTGTAAACTTGTGAGACGAGGAAAGTCTGATGATGCAACCTGTGACATGACAAGCGTGTACCTGAACATGCACCATCTGTTTGCAAGGTGTCATTATGGCAAAGGCGATATACTTGGCACCACAATAGAATGCTAAATGAGCTGGCTGCTACAACAGATCTGGCAAGGGTGAGATCTAACAGCAAAGTCAGACCAAGTACCGCAAATACATACTTTCTGAGAGTAGGAAAGTCAGCGCAACCTATACCAAATAACCCAATTAGCAGTTAATCATCTTTTCTTGACCGTGCAAATGACTGAGAGATGGCAGTAGATTTAAATAGGCGCGACACATCCACAAAATATCAGAAGATCTTGAAGACGGCCAGATCTCAGAGGCGGCTCGCTGGTAGGGACTGCGGAACTGCAGCACCCCCAGTTTTTAAATCTAAATACATTGTCAATTGAATTGTATGAAATTTTATGAAGAACAATGCAACACAATGAATATTTTATTAACAGATCCCGCATATAGTATACTCATCATCTATTTCCAATAATCATTTCAATAATAAATGAATAGAAACATGAAATCGTTTATAACTTTGACGTTTAACAGTATGCGGAACTGTGCGTTAGACAGTTCCACATTTTACTCTCAGTAGCTGAGTCATTGCCGAGTCGATGGGTGGCCAAACTGGCAATGCCAGTGTGACGTGCAATTTATTTTTATCTCATTCTCTCATTTCTAATTTTCAACCTACCCTTTTAACCGTATAAATGTGTGTTCAATAAATCTACCTTACACACACATGGCAGTTGCTTCACCAAAAAATTGATAGAAAGTATCATTTTCACTTACCAGTTCAAATCGTTTGCGCAGAACACGTTGCGGTGCTTTGACGTTAACATGTAATAGATTTGTGACTTTCTTCGCGGTAGTAGAGAAGACTGAAATGAGTTTTCACACTCCACGGTAAAGTAACGCATTTTCCTGAGACAAAATTCAGATGACAAGAGTGGCCACGAGTTAATTAATTTAAAATGGGAGATGGTCTAAGAAATTGGTGTGTGGTCCCATAAATATGTCTTTAGTAAAATGGGATTTCGCTATTTCTTGGTATTTAGCCTTAGAATTAAAAATTCTCCTGCACTGCAAACCAAAATCTCTGGTCACGAAAGAACCTGCTTCGCAGCACAAGCAACGATAGGCATAAGCCTTTCTTTTGACAAAAGCATCCTTTTTTGCTAAAGTACAGCCAAGTGGTTCTTTAGGGTAGTCTACACCAGGAGCTTCTGTCTTCATCGATGACGAGAAACCTGGATCAGGAAAAAAAAAGGTAAAGGATCCCGTTACACGCCTGTTGAGGCATATTGGGAATACGGTGTTTAAAGCCCGTATTTTCTTGATCATCGGCATACTAAGGGATCAGGGAAAGAGAACTTAAAACTCCTGAGATAGATCTGCACCTAACACACAGCCCGTTTCTTACAACTGGAGAAATCAGGGAGTGATCACGATTGCATGTTTTGGTTAGGAATCCTCAATACCTTACGGAACAGTGGAATCCTGGATACCTACTGGCTTTTAGTCTGATCAGACGATTCTCAACCTGCTAAGAGACAGTTAATTTCCAGTACCCGTATAAATAAATCTGCTAGTGATTCTCATTCTATTTTCTTCCTGCGGAACGTATATTTACATTTTGTGCAGATCTTCATCGAGCCAAATTTCAGTGAGATTATCTAGGGCAGTATTGGTACTTATTCATACTTTTACTTTCTTCATCTATGCACCTCTCATCCATTTAATCATCCACAGCCATTATTCATTTTTACAGGTAACAAAACGATTCTAAGGAACTACGGAGCGAGCAGTGCTGATTTATTGTTGATCATGTGTAGCCCACTATATTGGAGCCTTTTTGTTATTCGCAGGATTTGCCCAAATGCGTATTTAGGAAATAATATCATTAAACATTAAGTCAATACTGACCATTCAACTTTGTATTTATATGATTACAGTTTACTTGGAAATTGAGCTTAAAGATGTTAAGTTGAAGTTATGTTATGACGAAATGTGCAAATACCACATTATTTTTACACAACAGTTCTGTGAAAGGAGATACGATCTTGGCCTCCATTTTTCCCCATGAAGTAATTCGCATGACAGTAGAACAACATCAGCAACTTAGTTATTCACAATTATCTCTCCAAGAAACACCAATGAGATTAAAATAGAAGGTCACACCACACTAGAGATTCAAATTTCTCAGCCGAGACATTTATTCACAGTCTTAATACTAAATGGTACCAACGGAAAAGTCAATTTTGTTGTTGTGAAGTTAGAAATGCATTGTTTTGTTTTCCATGTTTACTGATTTGAGGTGTCTAAATGTGAGCAAAAAGTGGTTTTACAAACATAAACAAAATGAAATGAAACACTGGAAAACATGTGAGTTGGAAGAAACATAGTGATAATATGATTATTATTATTACTGTCTATGTCTTTATGTCTTGTAACTGTGACAGCGCCATCTTGTCACTACCATTGTCTCCGTGGTTCACTGCCTTTTTACCACAACATCTTCAAGAAGAAGATATACTACTAGGCCTTTAAAGCCTAAAAATAGTTGTGGGTTATATTTGTGTTTTCGCTCTAGAAATAGTTGTGGGTTATATTTGTGTTTTCGATCCTTCTAGAGCAGTCAGTCGCGTATTATTTGCGTGGTCAAATTACTACGCGGCGCGCACTAAGTTGAGCAATTTGCCCTAGCGGCTTATATAAAGAAGTGCCAGGCCAGCAGAGATCTCTCTCTTCGCCAGTCGCCCCAAAGAAACCAGAGTCGATCTACAGTATAGATGCATTGAACACGTGAGTTTGATTTCAAAGCAAATTAGCATTAGTGTTCTGTAATTCTGAAATTATATTCAGCGTGAGTCTGTTCTAATGTTTAATGAAATAAATGAATGTGTTTCCTGAGGAAATTTCTTTTAGGGCATTAGATTTTTTTTTAAGTTATAAATGAGTGAAAATAATGTGTGGATAGATTTTACTAGTGTTAAGTCCAGATTGCGTCTGTAAGCGTTTAGTAGCAATTATTTCATTTATCAGTCCTGGCAAGAAATGCAAATATAGTAGGAAACTATTTCATATATGGAACTGGACAGAGATGTTATCAGGGACTGGAATTTAGATAGTATTAACTGTTGGCAAGATGGCAGCCACGTGTTGATGACTGTATAAAAGTGGCGAAAGCAAGTCTGCATAACACGCTTAGTTATCACGCGTTGAAAACCTATAATGTTATGCTATTTTATATTGGGTGAATTGACACGTGGGTGAAGGCAGGTTAAGGTAATTTTCTTCAGTAATGGAAAAGATAGTTTTCGTGTTAAGTCTCCTTTAGGTGATGAATTTAATTCTAGTTTTGTTAAGTCAAGAGTAATTTTATTTTATTCTTTGATATTTTGATTCTTTGATATTGTAATTTAGTGTATTGCACGATTTTTGATCATAATACTACGGTATATCTTTAGTGGGTTACTTTGAGATTAGTTTAATTACATTTGTTGTGTACATTGTTTTGTAGTGCTAAAGTTCCCTTTGAGAAGATGAATCTAGCTTTAGGTCTCTAGATTTCTGGTGATCGCAAAGCCACTCCATTGTGCGTAAGGGGTGTTTCTCTGTTTTCTCCTTGCGGAGAAGGGAAACACCAGTGTAACTGGTGTCCATCACAAGCCCACAAGAAGCATTTTTATGCTATTGCTGTGGTTGTTTCGGTAACGATTTGTTTCATGTGATGAGTTCCCAATCTCATCTGTCGGCATATACGACATGCTTCAGGGTGCAGGGACGAATATTGATATGGATCAGTTGTGAGGTGGTGGTTTGTGCTCATTAATGAGAGTATTCGTTTCACATATAGTTGAATATTATTCTATGTCCATTTTATTATTATTATTTAATTATTGTTTTGTGTATGATTGTTTGTGAGAGCACATGGGCTCACTTGGAGATATATATTTCTCTTCTCGCTCCTTATGGAGCATGGGGCCACCAATGTGGCTGGCATCCACTTGAAGCCCTCATAAAACGTTCAGATGCTCTTGCAGTAGTGGTTTCGGTAGCAATATATGTTACATGGTGAGATTGCCAGCCTGATGCACAACACCATACTAGTCTCATTGGACGACACGCATGAGTTTGTGTGTGTGATAGTTGAGTGTGTCAGGTGGCGCGGAAGGACTGTTTCGCAGGTGAGAGCATGGGGTTTCTCATTGTTTAACTAATATGATTTTAATTAGGGCGTGCTTTGTTTGCCGTTTCAGATTAGCAATCGAGCACTAGCTGGATATTTTGTTTTGTTTGCTTTGTTTTATTTGTTTTATGTTTGCTTTGTGTGCTTAATAACTCTGACTAGGTTGTATGAATACATACAGCCTCTCCCATTAAATCAAGAGTTTTATTGTTGTTCGGGTCTGGTGCGAGTGTGAAAGAAAGTGATCACATATCACAACATCATCATCTCGCACACCCTATCACATAATCAAAGCAATTTAATGTAACATTAAGAAGTAGCCTACCCCAAACACCAGAGTCACGAGCCGCCAATGCCAGATATACTTCTACATTCCTCATTTTTGCACCAGATTGTAATAATTGAGATGACCGTGCCATATGAATCCAGACTGGACGAACAAAACTCGTTCAAAGTGACCCAGTATAATGATCTAGTAACAGACTTGAGACACGATGCGCTCACTGCAAGCGTCCTGGCTGTTGAAATGAGTGCAAGAGGTCTAGTGGCTACCTCAGTGAAAGATCTAATGACCCTATTGGGCTTGAAAGGACA
The DNA here is from genome assembly GCA_024509875.1 of Oreohelix idahoensis. Taxonomy (NCBI): domain Eukaryota; kingdom Metazoa; phylum Mollusca; class Gastropoda; order Stylommatophora; family Oreohelicidae; genus Oreohelix; species Oreohelix idahoensis. The sequence continues at coordinate 111,728 of JAMPIV010022824.1, forward strand.
GAGAAGAACAAGGGGAAGTAAGAGGCTCAGTGAAGCTGCTGAAAGAGCTTCGTGCTGGCTCTAGAACATTTGCAACGGGCTATGGCATTCAGTACAGTCATTAATGTTCAACATCTTCTTCTTTGATCCTTAGCCGTCGACCGTCAAAGCAGTCAGTGGCCATCACGCTTGATGGCGTCTTGTAGGGCAACAACAACAGATTGATTCCACTTTGCTCGGTCGGTGGCCATCCTTCGTACAGTGCCCCAACTCTGGTTCATTCTTTGCATCTCAGCCTCCCCAGTCCTCCGCTAAGTTGTTTTTGGTCGGCCTCTCTTTCCTTTTCCTTAGTTTTCAACACAGGGGTTACTTTAACTTATGCATCCAGCTGGCATCAGAGAAAACATTAAGAGTGATGTTGAAAGCTGCATCCAAGGTGGAGTGAATTCAAATCTCTGCACAAGACAGCAGGAGGCTGATGCTTTGGAGTCATGATTCAAGTGGGCCTGGGTTCGCCATCCCCACCATCCCTCGCCCCTCGAGCGTAAAGGAGATAGGAAACTCTTTACAGAGCGATACAACAGGAAGCAATCTGATCATCAAAAGGAGTCCACCCATCCGACAAGTGTTTCGGCCCGATTACTCCGTTACACTCTAAGAGGGGCGGGCCCACTTGGGTCATGACTCCCAAGCGTCTCAGCTTCCTGTTGTCTTGTATCGAAAATGAACCCACTTCACTTATGGTAGCAACTTTTAAATCCACAACGCCAGCCATGGAGGCAATTGTGAAAGTAAAAAAGAGAAGACAAATTATTCCGTTCGTTCCGTCGCCCTTCACAACTAAGGACACACACTGAAACACTAGCGCGCAGCCGACGAGCCTTAGCCCCAGCGCGCCGCAAGCCACTGAAATTCTGTTTCTGACACCCCCTATAGTATCCATCGCCTGTTGCCCCAGAGTCGCAACAATTTCACTAGTACACCAAAAAAACTCAGCGTTGTGGACTTAGAAAAATTTTGGTGTTTTTTTTTTAAATTTTGGTATTTTCTGTACCGCAGCGTTTATTGTCACGATTTCCATTGCTCATTGCGGTTGTTCCACAGCCAGCCTGATGCCTTTTCGGCAGTTTCACTAAGCCTCTTCAGTGCCTTTGTTCTAGACTGTCCCCTCAGCCCCACCAGTTTCAATAAATCATACACTGATGCAGCCACAAGCCCTCTTGCGCCCATTTCAACCGCCATGACCCTTGCATTGAACCCATCGTGTCTCAGATCCGCGGCCAGATCGCTATACTTGGCCGCTTTGAATGAATGTTGCTAGTCTAATCTGGATTCAAATGGCACGGTCAGTTCAATCAGTATGACCTGAAGCGTTGCTGAAGAATGAAGCACTATATCCGGCCGTCTCCACGATTTTCTGATACTCTCTGGATATGCCCACCCCCCTTCGTCCAAGTAGGTCTACCGCTATCTCCCAGTCGTTTGCACAGTCAAGAAGAGATGGTAAACTGCTACCAGTTTAAATCGGTTTGGGGTGTGCTGCCTTTCCTGCCCTCAGAAAGTATGTGTTTGCGGTGTCTGGCCGGACTTTGCTATTTGCTTTCATTCTTGCCTGATCTATAGTCGCAGCAAGCTCATTTATCACTTTGTAATGGCGCCAAGTGTATCGCCCTTGCCCTAATGCCACCTTACACGCTGAGAGCACGTGTTCAAGTTTCTGCCTCCCCTGGCACAGGGGGCATTGCTCATCATCAGACTTTCCCCATTTCACAAGGTTGGTGGCCGACGGCAGCAGGTCATACATTGATCTAACAACGAAGCCTAGCCTAAGAGGTCCCATATACCATATATCATTCAATGTCAAGGACCTCTGCAGGGCTCCTTCTCATGTAGTCCATTGGCCTTGCTGGACCTGCTGCACTGCTTTTTGCAACCTCTTATCATTCTCAGCTCCTCGTATCTCCTGAACTACCATGTCTCTGCGCTCCCTGCTTGATGACTTGGACCACCAGCGGATGTCACCATGCCCAAATCCCCGTCTATTCGTTTGTGTGTATCCGATTACCTCTCTCAGTTTGAGTGACTCTTGAGCAGCATCAACAGCTTCTTCCACTCTCCACTTCCTTCCCGTTTTCAGTGTGGGCTGAATGGACTTAACCACGTCATCAGCTGACTCGCGTAGCATCATTGCAAGCCTTGCTGTTCCAACTTTGTACTCTTCAACAACTGACTTGAAGGGAAGCAGAAGTTTTGACTTTTTGCAGTACAGTGCTACATCTGACAGACCTGGTGGTACCCCTAGCCATTTTCTCATGAACTTTTTGACCTTCTGCTCTATAGCTTCCACTGTACTTGTGCTTATTTCATATATAAGCAGTGGCCACAGCAACTTCGGTATTAACATGAACTGGAGGCACCACAGTTTGAACTTTCCCAGGAGTCTGCTTTGGTCTATGATCTGTAGTCCTATGTCTGCCATTTCTATTGTTTGTTGCACTGCCTTCGAGTCTTTTAATGAGGCATCGTACACCCTGCCAAGACTTTTAACAGGTTCCTCAATGACAGTAGGGATTCTTTGGCTGGAAACCGTGAATATGACTTATGCTATCTACCCTTTCCTGACTGATAGGCTTCTCGACTTCTTGGGTTTGAAGCTCATTCTGCACCAGCTGACTAGTTCATCCAGGCGTGCTAACATCCTCCGGGCCTGATGTTCATCTGATGTCATAATTGTTGTGTCATCCATGAATGCTTTGAGCGGTGGCATGTGACACATTCCACCGAGATTTGGAGATATAGCCATTCCTTCAGCCGCATTGAGGATTACCTGCATAGCCATGACGAATAGTATCGGAGAGATGGTACATCCCATCGCAATTCCAACTTCAAGGCCAATCCACTCCGTTGTATACTCTCTGGTTGAAAATCTGACAGAAAACCCTGCGAAATACAGCTTCAGGATTGCTGCAATCTCTTGTGGAAAATGATACATTTCTAGGGCCAGCCACAACATCTGGTGTGGAACGGATCTATGCGCATGTGCTAGATACAACAAGATTACATGGAGGTTTGTTCTGTCAGACTTTGCCTTTTGGATGGCTTCCCAGATCATTGTGGCATGCGCAAGACATCCTGGTGTACCTGGGATACCTCCTTTCTGAATGGTAGTGTCAATGTACCCATTTGCCAGGAGGTATGTAGTGAGTCTTTTTGCCATCACTGAGAAGAATATCTTCCCTTCCACATTGAGTAGTGAGATTAGCCTGAACTGACTGATGTCTGTGGAATTTTGTTCCTTCGGGATGTAGACTCCGTTTGCCTTTCTCCATTCCTTGCTTACGAGCTGGGTTTTCCACGCATTCTTCAGTAAACGGAGCAGTCTTTTGAGAACCTCAGGGCATCTCTTATACACCATATATGGAACACCATTAGGACCTGGAGCTGACTTGCACCGAGCTTTCTGGACAATGCTTTCTACCTCTTGCATTAGAGATACATTAGTGGCCGAAAGATTTGATAGAAGAGCGTAGCGGTTCACATGATCAGATAGTCTCCTGTTGTATCGCGCAGTATAAAGTTTCATACCTTATGTTGTGAATGAGAGTAAAACATAATTTCTGAGTATACATCAAAAGAAAATAAAAATGTACATATGTGATGGGTTACTGAATTTTTTATTTTCAACTCCCCCCATTTTTCTTTCCCACGTAAATTTTTTTGCGGTCTTTTATTATTATTAGGCGTTCTAGTTCATAATTATTAGAGTGAGTTAATTTTTCAGACGTTAGGAGAAAAAACCGAACACCCTCACTTACTCTGTTTAATTGTAGGGATGGGTGGGGGGGGGGGGGGGGGAAAGGGAAATCACGACCCAGGTTCAGCGCGGTAACCAATGATATTATTCCGGTGAGCAGCCGGTCAGACGATTACTCAATGTTGCGTAGTATTTTTGCGCGTGAGCGTAAGTTAGTTAAGATACCATTGGCTGAGGTCAGATTTAATTTATGCGCAGAATTATAATGGGTCAATGGGTCGGCCGAAAGCGGTTCCAAAGAGATAGATGAGACGCGATGACTCATGGCGTCGGTTATTGCATCAAAATGTTTTACTATACAGTTAGCATCAAAATATTGTAGCGCTCTCTGGTCCCAAGAAATTCAGCCGTGACGAAAGCGTCTGTCTATATATCATTTGCTCAGCTCGAGAAATTCGGTATTGGGTATGTGTATAACTTAATTAACGTTGTAGAAAGTTTTTTCTTTTTGTGATCTTATTACGTTAGAGTTAGCTTTCTTCTGGGAGAAAAATGTTGTTTATTAGATAGGAGTGCCATCAAGTACTTAATTATACTAACTATAGAGTGTAGTAGACATTCCACGGAAAGATGAAATAATCACAGCAATCAAAGGGTTGAAGAATGGAAAAGCTTCTGGCCATGATAACTTAAATGCAGAGCTATTTAAGACAAAACCTGAGCTAGTAGCAGAACTATTAGAACCACTATTTTCACAAGTCTGGGAAAACAGAGACAACACGAACAGAGTGGAACAAAGGAATAATTGTGAAATTGCCCAAGAAGGGAGATCTTGCAGACTGCAATAATTGGAGAGAAATCACTCTTCTCTCAGTTCCCAGCAAAAAATTGGGCAGGATAATTATACAGAGAATTTCAAAAGCAGTAGACCACAAACTGAGAAAAGAACAATCAGGATATAGAAAGAACAGAAGATGTGTAGATCATATATTTACTCTCAGGAACATTATAGAGCAGTGCTCAGAATGGCAAAGACAGCTGTACATTAATTTCGTTGATTTTGAAAAGGCTTTTGACAGGATACATAGGGACAGTTTATGGAAAATACTGAGGGTTTATGGAATTCCAAGCTGCATAGTGTCAATCATAAAAATTCTTTATGCCAACTTTACGTGTAGTGTTGGGCAGAGCAACATAACCTTTAAGGTGAGGACAGGTGTACGACAGGAATGATCCTTATCAACCACTTTATTTTTAACAGTCATAGACTGGGTGATGCGCCAGACAACAGCGGGCAGTCCAAGAGGAATAAGATGGACTACATTTTCTACATTGGAAGATCTGGAATATGCAGATGACATTGCACTACAAGCACATTCACATCAACACATCCAGGAAAAAAACGAATAGACTTAATAAGTATAGCCAGCAGGTGGGCTTGAACATCAATTTAAAGAAGTCAGAGGTCATGGCGCTCAATGTGAGCAACTCTGAGCCCATATCAGTAAGGAATCAGCAACTGGTACAGACAGACACCTTCACATACCTAGGATGCATAGTAACACCAAACGGCGGGGCAGGCAAAGACATCAACAACAGAATGAACAAAGGAAGAACAGCCTTTTTTTGCCTAAACAACATCTTGAAGACTTCTCAATACAGCACAAGCACAAAATTAAGATTATATCAGAGCTGTGTGCTTTCTTTGCTTCTCTATGGTGCAGAATGCTGGAGAGTTACAGAGAAGGAAATGTCGAAATTGTCCTCTTTTCACACAACATGCCTAAGAAAAATTTGGCAGAATACCATCACCAACCAAGATCTGCTTACTCGGAGCAAGCAAGAGGACATGCACACCATCATAGCTTGCAGACGCTGGAGCTGGGTTGGCCATGTCCTCAGAAGAGATCCCGATGCCATCACAAGAACAGCTATGCTTTGAAATATGAACCAGAGTTGGGGCACTGTACGAAGGATGGCCACCGACCGAGCAAAGTGGAATCAATTTGTTGTTGCCCTACAAGACGCCACTAGGCATGATAACCACTAACTGCTTTGACGGTCGACGGTTAAGGATCAAAGAAGAAAAATAGAGTGTAGTGTAAGTTGTGTCTATAATTTTTCTATGTATACGCTCGCAGGATCTAGGAGGTGTGTAGTGGCTTTTTGAGATAATTTAACTGTATAAGATTAAGTCCTAGGTTACACCAATAATGTAATTTTGAGGGCCGTGTAACATCAATGGGATTATTGATAATTTGTAGTGTATATACGCGGGTGGTTTGTGCATTTAATTACTTGTGTTATTTGGTCTTGTAGTCAGAGGACAAAGAGTTGAGATGGGATTTAATATTACCTAGATGGTGTGTAAATAACAGTGTTAATCGATACGATCCCGGGTCTGTCCGTAAGGAGTAAGGCTGGGAAATTATACTGGGGATTTTTAGCTTGCGGTGAATGCAATGTTGTGACACCTGAGGGCAAGACTAGCACAAAAGATTCAGGTCAGCCAGTGTCTGGGGTTTTTCTACCAGACAGATATTTACGTTGGCGTGGAAGAGAGAGATAAGGTGGGGGGGGAGGGGGGAAACGGTAGATCAGTCTGACCCTTAGGCAGAAATATCTGTGTATTTCATGTGCGTAGATTTGTGAGTAGGGGGAAGTTAGCATTTAGGGGACGCCAGGGAGTAGAGAATGTAGTGGATTTGATGTTAAGAAGTGTTGTTGTTATGTTCTCTAGTGTACTGTATGAGGTCAGCTGTGAAGGTTCCTGATTCTAACAAATTTTGGGTTGAGTTGTCAGGTGACCTTTCTGCTACCACCTTACGACCTCAAACAGACTTATTCTTGACTATGATGTATGATGACTACGTTTAATGTCTAGGGTGATGCATATGTAGTGTAATGTTGTATTAACCAACCAAACATATAAACAACTATTTTATTATTCAACACACACAACAGTACCACGACAATCACGTACACAATACACTTTAAAAGACTATCTTAAGTAAGTCAGTGATTGAATTTTAAGTAAAGTTAATTTACAATTTATTTTCCTGACTCTATTTGTTTTGAATCGGGAATATCAATCAAATTGAAATGAAAGGAAGTATTTACATTAATCAATGTACACAATGGATCTTCTGTCCATACATACAAATGGTATTATAATATAAATGTGTAGTTGTAGTTGTCTAACTGAGGTTAATACTGGTTTATAAGTTTATAAACTAATAAAACGGTATCGAATCAGTTTTACAAATGACAGTTCACATGAGACAAGGGACGTTTCGGGTTTTACCCTTCGTCAGCCACAAACAAGTGACAAAGACAAAAATGACATATAGGTACTACAAAACTATACGATGATGAGAAATATACAACAAATGGGTGATACAAGCAGATGGAAAAAGTAAACAACAACAGTGATGAGAGAAAAAAGGAACAATAATAATACAAGAAAACCGTAAATTCTAAAAGAAATACTGAAACAAGAAAGAAAATCATCAACGAAACGAAAAAAAGAAGAATAAACAAAACTGTGGAATTAGTTAAAGTTAGCTTAGCTCGATCCAAAGAATCTGTGGAAGAAAGCGGTAGTCTCTTGTCACAGAAATCACAAGGAAGTGACGTACGATAGCGACAAAACAAGAGACATAAAAAGATACGAAACGAACCAAAACAAAAACATAAGAAGATAGATCTAAAAGACAACGAATAAAGAATGATAAAGAGAAAAGCTACCAGAATTTATGCAAAATGATGTTGTATATTCAAACCACCGGGAGCTAAAACGCCCATTTTAAAAATAAGGCGATTCTCCAAAGAAAAGCGAGTCTTGTCATTACCGGCACATGAACGGAGGGCAGTGACATGTATAACGGAATTACCTGAATGGGCAAGCCTATTGAAATGAAGGGCCACCGGTAAATGTTTGTCATGATAGATGTCATTCAAGTGCTCACGAAACCTGTCTGCCAAACGCCTACCAGTTTCACCAATATAGGTCATGCCACTGGTTTATAATGGTAGGTTATTAGTTAACATCACGCCCTATTGTCTATTTTCTGTTCGTTTGACACTGGTGGAATTTGTAATTAATATTCACAGGTTTTTATTTTAAACTGAAAAGTTCTTAGAGGTTGAGCTGCCTGGTGCCGACAAGCACTTATCTTCGAAGAATAACACGGTAGATCTTTTCCTATGCTCGCTGGACAATCTGTTCCACTTCTAGAAAGGCAATGGCATCCAGCACGTGCCCGAAATATACAAACAGTGTCAGGACTCAATCAGTTCCCCAGAGTTTAGTATCACGTTAATGTCAGTACCAAAGACCCACAGATATCAATGAAAATACACAATTGAACGATGACTAGCAGTAAGATTATGTCACACTTTTGATCTGCTTTACTGTTCAGACTGCTTTTTCCTGGTTTGAAAAGCACAAGTCTGCTCTCATCGATCTTTACTCATGAGGCAAATTTTCAAAATGGCAACGAGCAGCCTACGTTTTTGATAGTATATACTGCATTAGCCAATGAGACCATGCACACATTTATTTTGAATCAAACTTTAAAAAAAAACAAATCCCTAACTACTATGTTTACTACTGCAAATATATTTTAGTTTTAGGTCAACCAATACGATCTCGCCTTCCTTTAAACTACAGCCAATCAAATTATAGATACCTTTTAGTCCTTATTTCCTTAAAAGCTTTTTTCAAAACATGTTATGAAAAAATAAGCAGGCATGATTTTTTTCCGTCAGTCCGTCTTACAATACATAGTATTATTGCCCATATCTTGATTATTTATTGTGCTAGTGTGTAAGTGACACCATATTATTGCTCAGGAGATCATAAGGCATCCGTATATATAATTTTTATGGCCCTCTGTATTATGGTTCATAATTCCATATTTTTTTCTGTGTTAGTCTTTCAAAACTGCCACCTGTTCACTTCTTTTCCATGTACTTTCAACCTAATTACAAGAATCTTCCGTAGTCCGAGTAGAATTAAGTCATTTTTTTATAAGAGCTAAGCCTGTTTTCGTGACCCAATTGACGAACATTTTTTAGTTTTTGTATCGTAATTAAAAATCGCTCAAGGCAAGTCTTGCCAATGCGTTACTATTGGCTTTTATTGTGAAATCAACGCGAGACGAGTTAGCATTGGGCCATCTATCCTTCTCTCCCCTTTTTCCTATATACTCTGTCTCTAGGCAAATATTTGTTTGAACTTGGAAAAAGTGTTACATTTAATCTCAAGGACGAATTAGGGAAAGACAGTATCCTCCATTCGGCTATTAGGCTTATCAAAACCTATAGTTTGGCGGCGTGGGGGAAGAAGACGCTGGACTCAAATTTTCTTTTCTATATTATTTTTGACTTTATGCACTATAATGTTATTTAATTTAGCTATTGTATTTATACTATCGCCACACATCTCCCCACTTTAGAACAGACTACCTGATGTCAGTTCATAATTCGAAATACACATAGATAAATCTAAATCATTCTGCCTGATGACTGCTTTGATTTTCGTCGTACGGGTGTCTACTTAAAAAGTCTGCACCTACTTTTTCTGACCCGGGGATATATTCTATGATAAATTGATATGGCTGTAAGAGCAACGACCAACGTAATAATCTAGCATTTTCATGCCTTGCTTGTGACAGAAATACTAGGGGTTTGTTGTCTGTTTAGATCCTAAATGCTCTACCATAGAGATAGATCTGGAATTTTTTTATAGCCCATATCAAAGCCAGACATCCCTTTTCACTAGTTGAATATTTTTGTTCCGCTGTGTTCAACTTACGACTAGCATAAGCAACTGGGGTTAATTCCCCCTCAAGTGAATTGGATCTTTGCAATAGAGCTGAGCCTAATCCTACGTTACTAGCGTCCGTTCTCACAACAAATCCTTGACTTAAGTCAGGCAATTGCAATATAGGCTTGCTTGTGAGCTTATCTTTTAACTCTTGATAGGCCGACTCACACTGCGCTGACCAATTAATTTTATCAGGATTTCCCTTACGCGTTAAGTCCGTCAGTGGTGCACATATCGAGTTAAAATTGTTGATATACTTCTGGTAAAAACCACACAACGAGACGAAAGATCTCACATCTTTTTTGTCTGTGGTCTCGGAGCTTTCTTTAATTTCTCCAAGTTCTTGGGGTCAGGGGTCATGTTTCCCTGAGATACAGTGTGTCCCAAGAATTCCAATTCTTTACATCCAATACAACATTCGGTCGGCCTAGCCGTCAAGTTTGCCTCCCTGAGTCTATCCAACAACATATTCAGAGAGTTAATGTGTTCCTCAAATGTTTCAGTCGCAATGGGGATATCATCCATGAAATTCGTTATACAAGGATTTTTCAGGGGATCCAGAAATTTTCGCATCATCCTAGAAAACACTCGGCGCATTTTTCAATCCACATGGCAGCATGTTAAATTCATAATGTCCTTCCGAGGTGCTAAAGGCTAAATAAGGTCTAACCTCCGGCTTTACTGGGATCTGATAATAGCCTTTGCTCAGATCCACTTTAGAGAAATATTTTGCTTTGTTCAGCCTAGCAAACAGCTGATTTGTATCAGGTAATGGATCCACCTGACCTTCTGTGACAGCATTCAGTTTCCTGTAATCTATACACAATATGTGTTCACCAGAGGGTTTCCTCAACAAAACCACTCCAGAACTGTATGGAGATTCACTGTGTGAAATAATTCATTTTTTCAACAAATACTCTATCTCCTCCTTCAAAGCTTTCTCCTTAGCGAAAGGAATAGAATATGCTTTCATACAGATTGGTGTTGGGTCTATAAGTTTCATATCATATTCCAACAAATTGGTATGCCCCGGAAGGTCCGTTAACACATCTGTATGATCATCCAGGACCTTTTGAACTCTCTCCCTCTGATTTTTAGTTAAGTGTTTACTTATTTTTACCTGTGCGGCTGTCTCACAGGGATGTAGGGGATATTCATGAGAGATGAGAGGTTCGTGTTTCATTTCCGTTGCAACAGACAAGGTCAGTAAGTGTGTCTCATCCTGATTTTCTCTGTCCAAATATTTCTTCAGGAGATTCACATGATAGATTTTCTATTTCCCCTTCTTATCTATCTTATAATTTGTTCTAGATACCTTCTCTAGGACTGTATATGGACCTTGCCATCCAATTTGCAACTTGTTTTGGCTGCCGGGTAGAAGAAGAAGCACATTCTCTCCCACCAATAATTCTCTATCCTTCGCTTTCTTATTATAGTAGGCAGCATGCTTTTTTTCTGGCTTGTCTCAAATTATCATTAGCAAGTTTCCAGCCAGTTTTAAGACGAGTGGTCAGCTCGTTCACATACTGATATGATGAGGTAATATTTTCTTCTGCCTTATCATCAGTCCACGTCCTTAACAAGGCTTCCAATGGACCTTACATTTTTCCGACATATTTTCCATACCATAAAAAGCCTTACAGTAAGGACGTTTTTCCCTTTTATCATCACAAAAGAATCTACCACTCCCAATTCTTTTCTTCCTGGGGTTTTCTCCCCACTTCAATTTCCTTGTGAGAGATCTCCTCTCACTTTTATCTTCCTCCAGTTCAAATAATTCCGACCGATGGATAGTCGGCTTATTCTGGGGTAAAACAATTCTTTGGACTCGCCGCATAGTGGCCATTTTAACACATTTAAGTGAAGACTGTTCGTGAAAAGGGGGTTTCCATTCCACTTTGTCTACATTATTAAATTTATTTGTCTTTTCATTTTCAGGCCTAAGTTTGCCCCGTGGCGTGTCTAGGTCCTGATCAATTTTCCCACTTGTGGGTGTTCCCTCATGTAATATGCCACATGCTTCTACAAAATTCTCATTTTCAACCATTTCATCTGGCCAATAATAGTTTTGAGCAACCTTTTGGATGATGGTACCTATTTTCTCATGGTCTCCATCTTTTCCAACATGTAAGCTCCTTATTACCTCTGCCCTATACATTTTAGGAAGTACCAGCTGTCCCTGACCATTGGTTCCAGTTCCGGCCTTCCTATATATCAGTTTATACTTCATATAGAAGTCTCCCTTGCCTGGAGGTGTATGACATTTGGACAATTTCTTAAAACAAGGCTTGAGGGTCTTATCCTCAGCCTGCGCCTTCCTCATCTCCTCTGGATGGGTATTTATAGGATTATCCTCCTCCTTTTTAGACTGTGATCTGGTCTGAAGCGTGGCCATGATCACAGGTCTCCTTTTACATACTTCGGTGTTACGGTTGTCCATCCTACATATACTACAATATAATCTACCTTTATGAAAGGGTTTTCTTTCCTCATATTTTCTTTCATTGAATTGTGGGGTTTTATTCCTATAATCATTGCATGGCCTTTCAAAATGTTGCTTAACTTTGTTACTCTGATCTTCATTGTAAAATCTGTTAGAGTTTTGTGGAACCTTATAGTTGTCTACCTGTTTCTTTTTTGTGCCAGCTCCTCTGCTTGGGCCGCCTGATACCTCTCAGCGACATTGAGTAATTCACCTAGCCTCTCTGCACCTTGTTCCATGAGAAACTTTCTCAAGTCTGGAGCCATGGACTCTCTCAATTTCTCAATAAAGATCATTTCTTTAAGATCTTGGGTTTTCCCCAGAGTAGTCCATTTCTCCAAGTAGGTCTCTAAACGTGCAGAGAACTGGTGACAAGTTTCACCCGACAGTAGCTTGGCATTTCTAAATTTATTTCTGTAAAATTCTCCATTCTTTTCATACCTTAACAAAAGAGCCTGCTTTAACATGTCATAATTGTCTTGATCATCCCTGCTCATTTTGGCAAAAACTTCATAAGCTGTTCCTCTGAGACCCTGGGATAACTTTAGGCGCCACATTTCTCTCTCTAACCCATATGTGGTAGCCAAAAGTTCAAACCTACTTAGAAAACTTTCTATGTCATCGTCTTTCTCAACAAAATGGTCTAAATGAAAACCCATAGCTGAGGTTGAGGCTCCCTGACTAGCAGTGGCATCGGAGGTAAAGGGGCTGGCACCATTTTCAGGAGCATGGCCTTGTAATTCCAACTCCCTTAGTCGTAACTCGTGCTCCCTCTGAAATCTCCTATCTTCTGCTTCCCTTTCAGCCTTTTCTTCTTTTCTTTCTGCAGTTAATCTTCTTTCCTCTGCTTCTCTTTCTGTAGCTAATCTCCTTTCCTCTGCTTCTCTTTCTGCCTTTTTTTCTTCTAATTGGAGCCTTTTAATCTCTGCCTCCCTATCCGCCTCCAATGCCCTAGCCTCTTTATCAGCCTCAATCTGTAACCTCTTAATTTCTTTTTCAGTCTCAATTTGTAACTGTAATTTTCTTTCTTCCACTAACTTCCTATCTTCCATTTCAATATACTTGTCACATTCTGAAGTTACATATTGGACCAGCTCTGGCCCATCCATGCCTATCTCTTTAGCAGTCTGCACAGCAGCAGATCGAAACTTTGCCAGATCAGCCATTCTGTACTATGCAAACCTTTAAAATTTCTAACTAGATAAATTTCTAATTATGACTAACAATTTCTAATTATGACTAACAACAACCACAGGCACTGATAGCTCAACCACTATTTAAATTCCACCAAAGAATACTTTTAGTTTTATTTTACAGGTAATTACAAATCCATGGAGCAAGCTACCCAATATAGCTGGTGCTATGAGAAATTCAAATCCCAGGATCGAGACCCCAATATATGTAGTGGATTTGATGTTAAGAAGTGTTGTTGTTATGTTCTCTAATGTACTGTATGAGGTCAGCTGTGAAGGTTCCTGATTCTTACAAATTTTGGGTTGAGTTGTCATGAGACCTTTCTGCTACCACCTTACGACCTCAAACAGACTTATTCTTGACTATGATGTATGATGACTACGTTTAATGTCTAGGGTTATGCATATATAGTGTAATGTTGTATTAACCAACCAAACATATAAACAATTATTTTATTATTCAACACACACAACAGTACCACGACAATCACGAACACAATACACTTTAAAAGACTATATTAAGTAAGTCAGTGATTGAATTTTACGTAAAGTTAATTTACAATTTATTTTCCTGACTCTATTTGTTTTGAATCAGGAATATCAATCAAATTGAAATGAAAGGAAGTATTTACATTAATCAATGTACACAATGGATCTTCTGTCCATACATACAAATGGTATTATAATATAAGTGTGTAGTTGTAGTTGTCTAACTGAGGTTAATACTGGTTCATAATGGTAGGTTGTTAGTTAACATCACGCCCTATTGTCTATTTTCTGTTTGTTTGACACTGGTGGAATTTGTAATTAATATTCACAGGTTTTTATTTTAAACTGAAGCGTTCTTAGAGGTTGAGCTGCCTGGTGCCGACAAGCACTTATCTTCGAATAATAACACGGTAGATCTTTTCCTGTGCTCGCTGGACAATCTGTTCCACTTCTAGAAAGGCAATGGCATCCAGCACGTGCCCGAAATATGCAAACAGTGTCAGGACTCAATCAGTTCCCCAGAGCTTGGTATCACGTTAATGTCAGTACCAAAGACCCACAGATTTCAATGAAAATACACAATTGAACGATGACTAGCAGTAAGATTATGGCACACTTTTGATCTGCTTTACTGTTCAGACTGCTTTATCCTGGTTTGAAAAGCATAAGTCTGCTCTCATCGATCTTTACTCATGAGGAAAATTTTCAAAATGGCAACGAGCAGCCTACGTTTTTGCTAGTATATACTGCATTAGCCAATGAGACCATGCACACATTTATTTTGAATCAAACATTTAAAAAAAAAAAAATCCCTAACTACTATGTTTACTACTGCAAATATATTTTTAGTTTTAGGTCAACCAATACGATCTCGCCTTCCTTTAAACTACAGCCAATCAAATTACAGATACCTTTTAGTCCTTAATTCCTCAAAAGCTTTTTTCAAAACATGTTATGAAAAAATAAGCAGGCATGATTTTTTCCACGTCAGTCCGTCTTATAATACATAGTATTATTGCCCATATCTTGATTATTTATTGTGCTAGTGTGTAACTGACACCATATTATTGCTCAGGAGATCATAAGGCATTCGTATATATAATTTTTATGGCCCTATGTATTATGGTTCATAATTCCATATTTTTTTCTATGTTAGTCTTTCAAAACTGCCACCTGTTCACTTCTTTTCCATGTACTTTTAACCTAATTACGAGAATCTTCCGTAGTTCGAGTAGAATTACGTCATTTTTTTATAAGAGCTAAGCCTGTTTTCGTGACCCAATTGACGAACATTTTTTAGTTTTTGTATCGTTATTTGAAAATCGCTCAAGGCAAGTCTTGCCAATGCGTTACTATTGGCTTTTATTGTGAAATCAACGCGAGACGAGTTAGCATTGGGCCATCTATCCTTCTCTCCCTTTTTTTTCTATATACTCTGTCTCTAGGCAAATATTTGTTTGAACTTGGAAAAAGTGTTACATTTAATCTGCAGGACGAATTAGGGAAAGACAGTATCCTCCATTCGGCTATTAGGCTTATCAAAACCTATAGTTTGGCGGCGTGGGGGAAGAAGACGCTGGACTCAAATTTTCTTTTCTATCTTATTTTTTTACTTTATGTACTATAATATTATTTAATTTAGCTATTATATTTATAATATCGCCACAGAGGAATTAGGGTGTTAATGTGTTAGGGATGAGAATATTTTGACTTGTATAGATGTTGTTAAATTTTTCGTTTTACAGCAATGTCACGGCACCTAGTGGAGGCTGTAGACTGCTCTAACACTTACCACGGTATATTGCCTGCTCAGAATTAGAAGGCTCGAGACATCGCCAGAGGTGAAGAGAACTGAGGACGCATTAGTATCGGCGCCCAGTACGTCTGCACCAGGGAAAGAAAGGAGACGTTCATTTGCAGTGAGGGCACATGTCTCAGCGGGAACGGGTTCCTAAATCAGGAGCTCTTAGCTCGTTAAAGCACACCAAATAGGCGCGTTGCCTTGTGCTTCTAATACGGCCGTAATAAAGCCGTGAAATCAACTACAGCCTTCGACCCCAACATATCGTTGTAGTGAACCAGGCCCTCTATATCAGTATACCGGAAAGGAGATAGAGAAAACATACCTTTCCAAACTGCAACCAAGAAGATGGGAGTGACAGTAGTTATTTTCTTCTCCACCTTCAGTGTGATAGAGTGTTAGTTAGATAATGTAGTGTAGACAGGAGTGGTGGCTCTTAGTTAGAGACCCTCACCGTGTAGATTTATTTAATCTTTAATTCTGTTCATGCAAGTGTGATAGGAGAGTGGGGAATTTGTTGTTTTTTTTTTTGTTTATATAGTGTCTTTCACTTAAATCGTTCTTTTTTTCAGGTGGTGCAAGCTGGTGCTTTATTTTTGTATACTGTGGGTTTGATTTGTAGTTTTTTTGTAATAAACTATAAAATGTACACTGGATCAGTTCGTCTTTAACTATACTGTACTTGTATGCTTGGTTTGTATAGTGTGTCTGTGGGACTTAGTGAACCCTTATCTCCTGTTTGTAGCCAGAGGTCGTGAGACAGTAGCACGTACAGAAGTCACAAGTGGCGAGGGAGAGTCAATATCGGTTCTCACCCTCGAAGCTATAAGTCTCATCCTTCCACATACACAGTAATCTCATCTAATCCATCTTCTCAGACTTTCTTCAATCTGGTGTCTTGTCTCTGTACTCAGACAGATTCTAAAATTTTAAAATCACTTCGTGACAACATACACTAAATAATAATAATGTAGAGTATTAAATAGAGCGAAAAATAATTATTAAAAAATAAACATAATAAAACGTAATTAAAATATCTAACACGATATACTTAATAATTTAAGCACATACGTATACGTTTAATTTAAACAATATCCACAAATTGAAGAAAACAATTTAATAATTACTACAACGGCGCAACAAAAAATGAAAAAAAGTAATTGAAGACTGTTACGTGCAGTCTTTGATATCTTACAATATTATACATAGGTAATTTTTTAGTGCTTAAGGGAAAGTCATTATCGTGTTACTTCCCTTGAAAGTTGTGTCGGCTCTTTCAATCAAACTCCGCGGATAAATCCATTTTACTGCGATTTATTCGTTGTTTGGGTAATAATAGATTGTTCTTGCTTCAGAATATCTATGGCCTGAATTTATGTGTATTGTTTGTCTGAGTAGGACGAGTCTGTCTTATATCTGTATATCTTTACATATCTAAGTCGAACTATATGTTCTGTTGTCTCTAGAGAGGTCGAAGGCTATTCGGCGGATGTGTCGCTAGAGAGTGGTGTGATTTGGCTTCGTCCTGATAGGGACTGTGTTTCCTATGTCGGCCTGTCGCCGGGGAAAAAGTGATCTCAGTATTTGTGGGGAAAGTGATAGTCGTCTAGACCTATCGTGTATGCTTTACCCCAGTGTTTATGCGTATTGCCAAGGAATGGCAGTTTCATATTTCTTATACCAAGGTAATCCAAGATACTTTTATGAACTCTCGTACGAAGCTACCATTTTCGATAAGAGAATATATTTGACTCGATGAAAACGACTTCGATTCCTAGCAGCACTATATTCTGTAGAATGCAGTCAATTGTTCATGATCAAATCTACAGAGCAATGCAATGTTTTTATGAATGACTAACTTTAGGACAGATTCATTATCTGTATCCAAACGTGAGTGACAGCTCACGAGTGAAGCCATCTTGGATCCAAACATGTAGTGACTTTCAAGAAGAGAAAAGGGGATGCCCGTATTATCGCTTGTTTAGTCCAGAGATCACTGCTACACATGAGAACCCTTTATCAGCGGTTCAATATTATTATATGAAAAAAATATGTGCTGAACATTATGTTGAAGAATCGTCGCTAAACGAGATTAGGTTTAGAAGCCATCTGAAATATTGTTTATAAGCTGACGTGCTCAGTCAGTGAAGTCAGATGATTTATATGTATGGGCGATGCTGAGGGCTTGGCTACTGACAGTCCATTATAATATTAATCTACATGAGTGCCCATGTAACATAACATTGCAAGACCAGTTATCCACTGTACTATGATGTATTATGCCAACCTGTGATTTGTCACTATCTGTGCTGTCGAGTGTGTACGTCCAATTAAACTTTAGAAAAGGTACACAGTCGTTGGTGTCGATGACTTCCAGTCATACATGAGTGTGAGAAAAGAACATTTGTCAACAACACGAACCCTTATCATCATTCGCACATTGTACACTCAATCCATGTCTACACACCACTGCGTAGGTCAAGTTGACATTCCATACACTACAGTGGAGCAAACAACACCATAGAGATCGTATCAACTGATGATGATGATGATGTCTGCTTCCATCCACTTATATCTATCTTTTGGTGGATATCATTAACGGGAATAAAAATCCAACATTATTCAACTTTATCAACTGGTGGAGAATGTGGGGATGATGATAAGGGTTCGTGTTGTTGACAAATGTTCTTTTCTCACACTCGTGTATGACTGGAAGTCATCGACAAATAAATCAAATAGGGAAATCAATGAAAATAAACACTGAATCTGCAAAGAATAACAACACAAATGACGTCACAATATATGAATATAAATTGTGAATAGAACTGAAAGATAGAAAAGGTTAGACCAACAAATTACAAACAAATCAAAACAAAACTAAAGAACAAAGAAATATTACAAAAATAACAATAATTACAGACTCCACAGCTAACACAAAAGCAACAGTTGTCGCAGCAAATTTTCAATCAAGAAAATTGCACCTATAGAAAACGCCCACAACGGACCCTCTATGACGTGGGATATTCTGTTGTGAGGACGCCGCCCAACCTTAAACACAACCCGCTGACATAGAAACTAACATACTATACAAACAAATAACATGTAAACATAAATATATATAAATTATGTGTATGATAGTATGTGTTGCAAAATAGGCTCAGTTTTACAGTAATGGCAAAGTTATTTTTATGAAAATAAACAAACTGCCACTTTATTCAATTAAACATTCTGGCCTAAATATTAAAGTTCATATATGGAAAACAAGAAGATCCATCGATGAAAATAGGACTTCTTAGTTCACAAATACTGTCTTCCTGTTAATATTGAGAAGAATTGATCCAACTGTTCTGTGAAACTCTATAATGTCTAATGTAAAAAATGTCAACAACGCTGACCTACATACTGCATTCACCTGACAGGTCACGTGACGAAGTGTTGACAAAGAGCAAACCAATACTGCAAGTGTGTCGTATCAGCCACAGGAAACGGTCTGGTATCGGTAATCAGTTGACTTCTGAACTTCTGCGAGGTCAAACCCAGAAAGCTGGTCCACCAGTTGATAAAGTCGGATATTTTTGGATTTTTAGACCGTGAGCTATTAGCTATGGTTTGGTCGATCCTCAAACTACAGAGATTCCTTCTAGGCGCACATTTCATAGTAGAAACCGACCAAAAAGCTCTTACTGCTATACAGAGTAAGAATTTGAAGAGCTCGAGGTCTACTCGATATGCAATTGCTCTTCAACCTTTTCATTTCTCTGTGCGAGCTATTCGTGGATCAGATAATGTGATGGCAGACATTCTGTCAAGATGCCCACATGATTCCACATAACTATTAGGGCTTAGACTTCTTGATATGTCTAGTTCTATAGTAGTTCCTTTTCTATATCATGATAGATACACATTTGTAATTTAATAATATAATGATTGTATCACTACATAGCGGTTCATGGATGTTTATTCACCGCTGTGCTTTGATGATTTTTTTCTTCATAAATCATAAATTTAAGATATCTAATGCGAAATGATGATATGAATTTTTTTAGGCATTGTGTAATTGCCAGAATTGTATTATACTTTGATGACACCTTCCTGGAAAAATATACTTGTAGAGAAATAATTTCTCTCAGTTTATGAGACACATTCTCACCAGTCGCTCCATAAGTCGACTTAGCCTCATATTAGGCGTTATAGGTATTCCTGATATTTTCATCTGCGCATTATTCATGCGTTGTGAGCCTATTGTACGTTGCTCCTAGATGTATTTCAAAAAAAAAAAAAAAAAATGTTCCATTTTTTTTTTCCCGGGAGGTGTGGTAAGACTGTTACGTGCAGTCTTTGATATCTTACAATATTATACATAGGTAATTTTTTAGTGCTTAAGGGAAAGTCATTATTGAGTTACTTCCCTTGAAAGTTGTGTCGGCTCTTTCGATCAAACTCCGCGGATAAATCCATTTTACTGCGATTTATTCGTTGTTTGGGTAATAATAGATTGTTCTTGCTTCAGAATATCTATGGCCTGAATTTATGTGTATTGTTTGTCTGAGTAGGACGAGTCTGTCTTATATCTGTATATCTTTACATATCTAAGTCGAACTATATGTTCTGTTGTCTCTAGAGAGGTCGAAGGCTATTCGGCGGATGTGTCGCTAGAGTGTGGTGTGATTTGGCTTCGTCCTGATAGGGACTGTGTTTCCTATGTCGGCCTGTCGCCGGGGAAAAAGTGATCTCAGTATTTGTGGGGAAAGTGATAGTCGTCTAGACCTATCGTGTATGCTTTACCCCAGTGTTTATGCGTATTGCCAAGGAATGGCAGTTTCATATTTCTTATACCAAGGTAATCCAAGATACTTTTATGAACTCTCGTACGAAGCCACCATTTTCGATAAGAGAATATATTTGACTCGATGAAAACGACTTCGATTCCTAGCAGCACTATATTCTGTAGAATGCAGTCAATTGTTCATGATCAAATCTACAGAGCAATGCAATGTTTTATGAATGACTAACTTTAGGACAGATTCATTATCTGTATCCAAACGTGAGTGACAGCTCACGAGTGAAGCCATCTTGGATCCAAACATGTAGTGACTTTCAAGAAGAGAAAAGGGGATGCCCGTATTATCGCTTGTTTAGTCCAGAGATCACTGCTACACATGAGAACCCTTTATCAGCGGTTCAATATTATTATATGAAAAAAAATATGTGCTGAACATTATGTTGAAGAATCGTCGCTAAACGAGATTAGGTTTAGAAGCCATCTGAAATATTGTTTATAAGCTGACGTGCTCAGTCAGTGAAGTCAGATGATTTATATGTATGGGCGATGCTGAGGGCTTGGCTACTGACAGTCCATTATAATATTAATCTACATGAGTGCCCATGTAACATAACATTGCAAGACCAGTTATCCACTGTACTATGATGTATTATGCCAACCTGTGATTTGTCACTATCTGTGCTGTCGAGTGTGTACGTCCAATTAAACTTTAGAAAAGGTACACAGTCGTTGGTGTCGATGACTTCCAGTCATACATGAGTGTGAGAAAAGAACATTTGTCAACAACACGAACCCTTATCATCATTCGCACATTGTACACTCAATCCATGTCTACACGCCACTGCGTAGGTCAAGTTGACATTCCATACACTACAGTGGAGCAAACAACACCATAGAGATCGTATCAACTGATGATGATGATGATGTCTGCTTCCATCCACTTATATCTATCTTTTGGTGGATATCATTAACGGGAATAAACATCATCAACTTTATTCAACTTTATCAAACATGTAATTAATTAAAATTAACGACAACTAAATGAAATGAAAAGAACTGAACAAATATTTCAAGGGAAATTATAAAAGAATTGAAACAAAAATCACTTTATAAAGCCATCACACGATAACAGGAAATTCAGTTAAAACTGTATTGTTTATTGTCAGTCTGTGATGGACCAATTAAACACTGAAGAGATATGTTTCTTATTTCTATTCACATCGAATTATTGCCGTAGCTTTTTTTGTATTTTATTGAATACTGCTGTTATTTGGGCTACTTAGCACTTAACCTTTGAGATCCATCATTGTTGCTGTCTATTTGGCATAATTTTTTAAGACATCAACCTGTTTAATTATTTTGATAGTCTAAGAAAGGGAACTGGTGATTTCCGTTGGTGACAGGATTGATTCCTGGATATCTTCCCCTTGTCTATGTTGACCTGTGTCTTAGATTGCTGTCATGTCTTAAGTTTCTATTCACATGACCATATACGGAGTGGCTTTATCTCTCGCTTGAGAAATGCCCTGGTCTTGTGTTTAGTTTCGCTCAGGTCTGTGTTATTTGCACAAGCGTAGGTTTTGGCGCAAAGACCGAGACTTCCGTTTTTGAGAGGAGTGTACCTTGGGCTTGTGATTGGACATGCCGGTCCGAAGATTCTCTCTGCCAAGTTTTGATGGGGAATTTGGAAGGTCTGTGAATGACTGATTTGTCATTCTTCCTTCCCCAAGTTATTCTTTATGCCAGGAATGGCAGTGTTGTGTTTTCCTTATGTTGTGAGGATTCTATAAAAGGTAACACAGACATTTTGTGATCTTTTGTTCGATTAGATCACAAAGGTACTTTCATTACTTGGAGGCGACATGGTGAGTGAAGCTCACACTGATATATATTGTATAGTGCCCCAGTATGGGTGCACGATGAAGAAACCAAGTCTAAGATGTTTTCTTGGATGTATGGAAGCCCAGAGAATTGACTACTTGAAATCCGCAATGTTGGCGGGATGTTTGGCAGAAACCTATGTACACAGAAACATATAAACAAACAGTAGTTACCTGATTATCGAGGCCCGCTATCTGCGGCCTGATTCTGTCGCCATAAGAGGCCCGTTGTTACGGCTATTATTCTTCGCCAGAAGGAGTACCTGGCGTATGACGCCAGTAGAAGTCATTGACTTTTGCTAGACAATTGTATTGACTTTGTTAAATCTGGAACCGCCCTTTTCCGTGCGGTATATTTGCTAAGGCATACCTGACGGGGCTCAGTCAGGGATTTGAGCTTTGAGATGAACAGAACGTAAATTCTCAAGATAATCATATTAGTATCTTATGTATGAGCTATTCAAGATTTGTGATGCCAAGTGTTGACCACCATCAATACACATGTAATGTCCATGATCCATGTCCAGTTGACTGTGTCGTCCATCAGCGTACGTTTCGTAATAAATGTTGAAAAGTCATCGAAGTTACCAACCAAGTTACTGACTTCTACCTGTGGTTGTGTGAGTTAGTGTGAAGCTGTCTAAGAGCCTATACCACATTCGTGTTTGTCAGCACTTCTACCCACCATCTACTCACACCTATATGATCAACCACCTTCATTTACAACTACTACACACATGTGAAACTGTGTGGAGTTTGAGTGTGTGTCATCGTTACACCCTGTCAGCGCCTCAACGCTTGATGACAAAGATACACGACCACATTCCACTGTACAGGCACACATAACCTGATACCACAATACAACTCCTGTAAAACAGCCTTTTACAATCATCTATCTGATTCTGTGAAAATGTCCACTTGTATCAAGACACGGAAGTATCTTCTCTTGATTGTGTTGTCCTCGCTTGTACTGGAACTCATCTTTGGTCGCCATTTCTAAATTGGCTATTTACTTCATGATTAATCAATTCTGCAAGCCGGAGATGTTTGTATAAGAAACAGTTTTACTTTAATATTAATTTGCCACCCTGAATTTCATACATTCGCCGTTGTTATACAACTTATATATCGAATAACGATAAATTTCAACAAAACAAAAAACCCTTATCAACCACAAAATTCAGGCAGACTGTATGAAATCAGATTGAAAATATAGTAGATGTGACAGACTAACAGTGATGCACTAATGTATGAGGTCATTCTGTTTTTTGGGAAGAAAAAAAAACCCCAGACAAAACAGGGAACATACCGTAGAAGTAAAACTAACAATAACAACATCATTATTGTAAACTAATTCTGCTAAAAGGCAAATACGGGTAAATCCGATATATTTTTTAATTGAACAATTTCTGCTTTATATTGCCTACAAAGCTTGATGGGGAGTACGTCATCCTCAACAATAAGATCTCCTCAAATTGTGTGTTTAACTAACTAAAGGACATTCTATACGTGACGCTGGTGCACTGGAAGCGGACCTGTAACATTGATTACATCGCATTCTTCATATCACGTTTATCAACACGACATGGGTGGAGGAAACACTAAACTTGAAGGTAGGTTGACAGTGTATAAATGTTATTCTCGAAACTAGTTACTGAACTATCACAGGGAAATTTTTTTTTTAAGTTAGACACTGTCTATGTTTTTGTGCAGTTCTTTGGGGATGGGGGAAGGGGGGGGGAGGGAGGGGGGTGTGCTGTCTCTAAAAATACAAAGAAAAGTATGATTACTATTTCTTCTGGCAAGAAGAACACAAGAAAGTAATGATAAATGTCTATGTGTACGTGAATGTGTATGATTATTATCATTATTATAGAACTATCATAGAGGCACTGTAGTACGGAAAGTCACAAATGAGCGATTAATGACAAGAACCAGGCAAGTGCCAGTGGGAACAAGAGATGAGAAGACATTGTAGAAAACCGTTGTGATCGTTGCTAGGCAGTTCTTTTTCTGGTAATCCCAGGTTAAGAGAGGCAGAGGAAGACCCAAAAAAAAAAAAGGAAAAAAACACTCCGGAGAAAAGAACGGGAGAGGTGATAATGATGAGAAAAATGTGGACAGAGCTTGAACTGATGGTACATGATAGGAGACTTGGCATGTGTTTGCTGCCTAAGAGAGCTAAAGAATATTGATTGATGGAGACTACCATATAATAGTATCACACTCACTAAGATCACTTATGTAAAAACTACAGTGAATCGTGTTTCGAAAGTTTTGGATATTTGCAGATGTTAGTGACTAGTTATAAATGTACCTAAAGTTTCATATCAAAACAGGCAGATATTGGCTGATATAAAATACTAAAGAAGATGGTCAAAATACAGGTAGTTTTGGATGTGGTAAAGCTAGTAACATTTTTGAGAAAGGGCTGTTACGGAATTAAGCGTCCTCGTATTGGTAAGTAAGAGGTTCATTGATATAGTTTAGAACTGATAATGTTAAGCATGAAGATGATGACAATTATTAAAAACATATTTAATGACAATAAATTATTTATGTTCAGAAGCTCAGGCCCAGAGAAACTATCAGGCATTGGAGCTACAGAGCGAGGAAAACAGAGGTTTGTTGTTTCTCTTTTTCTTCTCGTCACCGAAATGAGAAAAAAACTTATTATGTTTTCTCCATACATGTGCCGTTGCTGCTTCATGCAATCAATCAATACCCTTTAGCTCCCCAAGGAGCATAGGCCTTCAACAAACACATGCCAAGTCTTCTTGTCCCGTGCCATCCGCTCAAGTTCTTTCCATGTTTTCCTCATCATTTTCACCTCTGTTTCCAGTTCTCTTCTCCATGTGTTTTTTGGTCTACCTCTACCTCTCTTTCCCTGTGGATTCCAGAACAAGGACTGCCTTGTAATGCTATCAACAGGTTTCCTCAATGTGTGTCCTATCCATCGCCAGCATCTTCTTCTCAACTCTTGTTCCACTGGTACTTGTCTGGTTCTTGTCATCAATTCCACATTTGTGACTTAGTCATACCATTTCAGTCCTTCTTTTCTACGCAAGCACCCGTTTATGAAAGTCTGTAGCTTTTTAGTTGTTGTTTTTGTTGTTCTCCATGTCTCAGAGCCATACAATAGGACTGACTTGACATTTGAGTTGAAGATTCTTATTTTCGTGTTGGACTTGATTTCTCTTGTTCTCAATATGTTTCCCAAAGCAATGAAAGCTCCTCTTGCTTTTTGTATTCTTATTTTGATATCACTGTCTGTCCCTCCAACTTTGTCTATATTACTTCCAAGATATGTGTACGATTCTTTATCTTTTAGTGGTGTTTCTTCAAGGTCAACCTTGTTATCATTTCATGCATTTATTCTCCTAATCTTTGTCTTTTCTCTGTCTTTTTTCAGGCCCACTTCTTTTGACCTCTCACCGAGAATTTTCATTGTCTCTTGCATCTGATTATGGGATAGAAGAGCTAAGTCATCAGCAAAATCCCGATCATCAAGCTGTTTAGTCAGATTCCACTGGATTGCATTTCTGTTGTGTGATGTCGATGTTTTCATAACCCAATCTATTGGGTAAGAGAAGAAATGGAGACAAGAGGCATCCTTGTCTCACTCCCGTTATAATCCTAAATGGTTCTGTAAGTTGTCTGTCGTAAATTTCTGATAGGTAATTATGATCGATTTTGGTGTGTCTGAATACAACTCATAAAAAAATGATAACTCAGTGAGAGATAAGGTCAGGAAATAGATTTCACGAGTGAAATGATGAAAAGGTAGAGTCTGTCCCTGGATTAAGAGGATACTCTAGTCCAGCCTATCCTTTACGATTGACATTTGTTTATCCGAACGTTTCCTTTATTTACTAATGTATATCATCCACTCACATACACACACACAGATAAGTGACGACAATTAGACGTACAAACGTGAAAACTATAGTAATGGATATAGGGATATTGGGATGAGCTGACCATCACAGGTAATTAAATTTTTTATGTTAAGTTTATTTATCAGTAAAAAACTTCCCAACACTTAATATCCAATATCAAATATAAACACATCATATGTTACAGAATTAATAAAGAAATAGACACATAAGTGCAATCCCCTTTGTTGAGACATGATCCCACAAGAAGTTAATTACCACCCACAAGGTCGAAAGATTAGCACTATGGTAAAGGCTCTGGATATACTGTCAAGAACCATATTTATAGTTAGTCTATTCTGAAAGGAATAGTATTATCAAACATAAGAAGAAAAATCAGAATGAGTATATTAGTTATGCAATATAAAAAGAATTATTCTTTCATTCTTTTTCTCTTCTCAGTCAACCGTGCCACGTTCATTCGTTCTTACCTAATTGTTGATATGCAACGTCTAGAACAATTTTTAGGATACACACAGTAAATCCAGTGTTAGTTTGGCAAAATAAACCCCAGCTCCTCAAAGACTGATTAAATCCTCTTCTTCGGGAAACGTTTACTTCGTTACTGGTATTAGGATTTCTGGTTATGTCTCTTCAATTAGTCCAGTTTAGGAAAACCCTTTCGAGATCTAATGTCCACAATGTACAATAGCTTGGAATATTCGACCGTTAATTAGAATGTGGGGTAAATAAATCTTTTCTTGATAAATCCTCTTCACAACACAGTGGTTGGTAGTCAGGTAGTGTTAAATTTAAGATCTTTGCCACTGCGGGCTGAATGTAGATGAAAATGCAAAAGAAATCTGGGTAGCCTAATGTCCAGTTAAATGTTATTCTTATAGAGTCATATATTAGTACGTGCTCTCTTTCTCTCTCTCTCTCTCTCTCTCTCTCTCTCTCTAGGTGAGACAAAGGCTCACCAGATCAACCTCGAAGACCCGATATATTTATAATAATGTCTTTTCTTGTATTTGTTGGACTAGACTTAGACCCATTCTCAGATTAAGGCCGCTGGTAGATTTTGGGTTTGTGACCCGTACTGTATACAGGAAGAAAAATACAAACATATAATCACACCTTGCTCAAAATGTCTTCTAGCGTTTCTGCGCCTTTTTCAGCTAGAAATCTACGGGTGTCACCTGACAACGTGTTCTTTATTTGTTCGCTTACCACGAACTCCTCAAGTCCTTCATAGGTAGAATGAAGCTGTGAAAGCTGCAGGCACTTTGTCAAGTATACCTTCAGACGAGAAGAGAACTGGTGAAAAGTTTCAGTGCTCTCCTTTCTGCTGTTACGGAACAGTTGCAAAAATTTACGCGCGTTCATTTCGAACCAGTCAAGCAAAGCCTTCTTCAACATGTCATAATCGTTTTGGTGACTGCTTTCCAGTTTTGCATACGCATCATACGCATAGCCTTTTAAGGCCTGAGAAAGCTTCAAACACCAACGCGACCTTTCTAACCCGTGCAGGTTTGCCATTTTCTCAAATTGTTCTAGGTAACAATTAATTTTTTCATTGGGGCTCGGGAAGGATTCAAGGGCAAAGGACATAGTTGTGAGTTGGGGAGATTGAGTGCTGGCTTGATCAGTTGAGGAAGAATGTGGAGAAGACAACTCTCCATTGCTGGAAGTAAAGACAGCCCCACGGCTTTGGACCTCTAGAGCTTTAAGAGCCAATTCATGCTGTCTCTCCTTCTCTCTCTCTTTCCTCGTGCTGTCACTCCTCTCTTTTGTTCGCCCTGCGAGCATCCATCTCTGCCTCAATTTTCATCTGCTCTAATTGAGATTGACGCTCTTCCGCTTCTTTCCTCTCCTCAATTTTCTTCTGCTCTAATTGAGATTGATGCTCTTCCGCTTCTTTCCTCTCCGCTCTATCTTCAGCTTCCTTTTCTTTAGCTTCAGCTACCTTCTTCTCAGCGTCATATTGTTGCGGTCAGTTTTCGCTGTGTTTATAATCTTTTAAATATACCGGTTTAGTTTGGAGACATTATTTTTTTTATTCCTGATCTAAGGAATATTACTCATGATTTACTGGGGGTTGAATTTAACAGTGGTTGTTTGCCCACTGGTTATAACCTACCGGTCTAATATTAGAACCGATATCTGGTTGCATATTCATTTATGGCTTGAAAGGTCAGCTTTTCTAGGAATGTTTGCAACTAGAGCTGATGTCTTATTTCATGACCATATAAGGCTTGAATGGTCAGCCTTTTCTTGGTATGTGTTCAACATCGCCTACCTGAGTTTAGCTCAGGGGTGTCTAGCGTCTAACGATGCATGCGCTAGCTTTTGTGGCTGTTAAGAAAGATTTCCGATCTGGGAGTCGAGCTGTGAATTTTCAGAGTGTCAAGACGTGCTTTTGACGTCTTTGTTATGGCTTCAAGCCTGGGGAAAGAAAGCCCTCTGTGTGTGAACTTAGAAGTCTGAAATGTTTTCCCCATGATATATTTCTAAGCGTCTAGGAGACGAGTGTGTTTATTAGTGTTATTCTGAGGGACTGATAAGGTAAATTATCCTTCGATTCATTTTCCTTTACTATCAGAATCACGTATCACATTTATTTACCAGCTCAGCGACTTTTCCCTGGGTGGGAAAGAGCCTATCAAGTATACGAGAGTTGAGCTCTTGAACTATGCTGACATTATTTGCTTAGGGCCTGTGTATGCCCAGAGAACATCATATATTTGATGCATCCTGCTATTTCAGAGGTATTATATTGGACAGGGTATGACCAACCTTGTTTGCTAAGGAATACCACAGAGGCCATTGAACCTAGAGGCCTGCCATATTTTTGCGGCCTGCTGCATGCTAGGCAATGTAACTGATGTACTTGTGTCAGAAGAGAGTTGTTCAAACTCATATATCAATACCCGCTGGTAATGCGGGGTATTCTAGCTGTGGCTTTAGGAAGATAGTTAGATTGTAGTCAGCAATCGTATATATGCCCAGCTTACTGATCGATGAACTGTTGATGCTAACTGTATTGTACTATCGTCATGTCTACAATGTTCCTGAGTATTGTCAAATGACTATGTCCTGATGTCGGCGTCTCTTGTATCGTACTGCATTAAAGCATTGTAAAAGTCAGCTGCTGTTATCAACCTTCTCTGACTTCTACATGTGGTTGAGTGGGTATTGTGCCAATGTCCAGAGCCTATACACATTCGCGAACTACACCTTAACATGAGGTCTACTCACCCACATATCCTGTCAACCACACATTGCTACGATCATTACTACACATCTGAGAGCATGTACCTTGAGAAAGTCTTAATTGCAGCCTGTCAGTGCCTAAACGCCTGGTGACCTACGTTCACCTGTATTGTACTGCCTGGGTTGACCTGACCCTCCTACTCACACCTACACAGCGCAGTAACCTTCCTGGTGGCTTCCAACATTACACAGGACACTAACACTATGAGGTTGGACTGTTACACTTATTGAACTGACCTTTAACACATATCTCTCGAGCTCTTCCCTAACAAAAGCTTTCGCTTCTTCTCCTTCCAATCCCTCTTCCCTTGCTTCCTCTCTCAGCATTGCTCTCAGTTTTGCACGTTCAGCCATAGCAAATAACTGACTGCTATTTACGCGAGAAAAAATTAAGAAAAAGGATACTTGGTTCCCAACCAATTACGAGAAACAATACAAAAAATATACTGTTATTTAACTGAAATACCTCCTCCTTATTATCAGTATCTAATCTATCGCTGCTATTCTCTGGCAATTAAGGCTCCTAATGCAGACGACTAGCCAAATAAATGGTAGATCAGACTTAACACTGAAGAAATCTACTATTACTAAAGTGGAAAACAAAATTATTTCAAAAACTTAAGGAGAATAAAAAATCCATTAATTTTAAATCGACATACAAGTCCACCCCTGAAGTCAGTTAGGGTAAGGTAGGCTATTAACTGGACGTGATAGTCCGAATGCGCTCCTTAGCTTTGCTCATACACCTCTGCTTAAAAAAAAACCCGGTGATTGTCAGACAATGACACGCTACCAGCGGCTTTTTACTACAAAATCATTTCATAACATATACCCGACAAAGATCACAATTTAAATCTAATGTATATACTCTAACAATGCTGTGGAAAAACAATTGATATATTTGTGTGGTCAGTAAGCCAATAAACGGATCGTTTGTCTAGGGGAATATTATTATTAAAGTTACTAAATCTCACGAGACAACAACACTCTTGCTATACCTAGACTATACAGATTTTATAAGAATTTAGTCAATTATCTAGGAACAGAGTAGATCCAAATTTGGAAACGAAGTCAATCTGATGTACGAGAAGTGACACATATAAGGAATTCGCCCCCTTTCAGTGGTACTAGTTCAAGATCTAGCTAAAATTCCCGGAAAACGAGCAACCCATTCTGTCGGAAACTTCTGATAGGTAATTATGATCAATTTTGGTCCCGTCTGAACAGAACTAAGAAAAGTGATAACTCAGTGAGAGATAAGGTAAAGACATAGATTCCACGAGTGAAATGGTGAAAAGGTAGAGTCTGTCCCTGGATTAAGAAGATACTCTAGTCCAGCCTATCATTTACGACTGATATTTATTGATCCGACAGTTTCCTTTATATATTAATTTATATGAACCACTCACATACACACACACACAGATAAGTGACGACAATTAGACGTACAAAAGTGAAAACTATAGTAATGGATGTAGGGATATTGGGACGAGCTGACCAACACAGGTAATTAAGTTTTTTATGTTAAGTTTATTTATCATTAAAAAACGTCACAACACTTATTATCCAATGTCAAATATAAACACATAATATGTTACAGAGTTAATAAAGAAATATACACATAAGTGCAATCTCCTCTGTTGAGACAAGATCCCACAAGAAGAAGTTAATAAACCCCCAAAAAGATCAAAAGATTAGCACTATGGTAAAGGATTTGGATATACTGTCAAGAATCGTGTTTCTAGTTAGTCTATTCTGAAAGGAACAGTATTATCAAACATAAGAAGAAAAAACAAATTGAGTATATTAGATACACCATATAAAACGAATTATTCATTCATTCTTTTTCTCTTCTCAGTCAACCGTGGCCACGTTCATTCGTTCTTACGTAATTGTTGTTTTGCAACGTCTGGAACAATCTTTAGGATACACACAGCAAATCCAGTGTTAATTTGGCAAAATAAACCCCAGCTCATCAAAGACTGATTAAATCCTCTTCTTCGGGAAACGTTTACTCCCTTACTGGTATTAGGATTTCTGGTTATGTCACATCAATTAGTCCAGTTTAGGAAAACACTTTCGAGATCTAATGTCCACAGTGTACCGTTGCTTGGAATATTCGATCGTTAATTAGAATGGCAGGTAAATAAAAATTTTCTGGATAAATCCTCTTCACAACACAGTGGTTGGTAGTCAGGTAGTGTTAAATTTAAGATCTTCGCCACAGCGGGCTGAATGTAGATGAAAATGCAAAAGAAATCTGGGTAGACTAATGTCTACCCAGTTAAATGTTATTCTTATAGAGTCATACATTGGTATGCTCTCTCTCTCTCTCTCTCTCTCTCTCTCTCCCTCTCTCTCTCTCTCTCTCTCTAGGTGAGAAAAGAGGCTCACCAGGTCAACCTCGAAGACCCAATATGTTTATAAGCATGCCTTTTCTTGTAATTGTTGGACTAGAATTAGACCCCTTCTCAGAATAAGGCAGCTGGTATATTTTGGGTTTGTGACCCGTACTGTATACAGGAAGAAAAATACAAACATATAATCACACTATCAGTATCTAAACTTACCCGCGTAACGGTATAATTTATTTGTATCCACCGGTTATTAGATTTAATTAGAAACTACAAGCGTATAGCTTATTTTATCGTTAAAAAAACCCCCGTGAAATAAGCGCTAGTCATTTATAAAATTACTCATGATGAATTAGAAATAAATATATATTTCGTCAGTACTCATAATAAATAGTGCATTTACTAGTCGATTAAAGCATCTCTTACTGGTTAATAGCAATTAATTAAATCGACACGACAGCCGGAACAATTTAGCTAAAAATTATTTTAATTCGCTAGTCACTTTAACAGTGTAAATCCTAGTGAAATATAAACGACGATTTTTACACAATTAAACCACTCAAAAATGCTAGTATAATATTTACCTTAACACAGAAAATATAAAACAATCTCTAAATTCGAAAAACTAAGTAATTGCACTGGTATAATGGATCTAGAATTCGAAGCTAGACGTCTAAAATTCTGTGGGTACTGGGTAAACTGAGTTTGAAGGAGGCGATATATATATATATGTCACAGCATAATTGTGCACTAAATTTTAGAGTGGTTACACTGTAGTGTGACAACCCTGGTATTCATCTTTGGATACCTGTCCAGCCAGTTTTTGGCTAGAAGGGAAACCGGAAGAAACGGTTTGGCGGAAAAGTTAGTCATGAGATGTCCGCTCGACTGAGAAGTCGTTGATGGCCGTGGTCAGCAGTTTTGCTGGGGAAAGTTATAGAGTTGCCACTATTGCTCATTACTTCTTGCCGTTATTTTCATGAGATCAGGTGTAGTGATTTGTTGCTAGTTTGATATCCTCCTGGATTGTATTTCATGATCGCAATGATGTATTGCGTTTTGTCAGTAGTGTGTTCCGCCTATGTGAGTGATTGTCATGGCG
Source organism: Oreohelix idahoensis (assembly GCA_024509875.1). Classification (NCBI taxonomy): domain Eukaryota; kingdom Metazoa; phylum Mollusca; class Gastropoda; order Stylommatophora; family Oreohelicidae; genus Oreohelix; species Oreohelix idahoensis. The sequence goes on from JAMPIV010022824.1 coordinate 144,523, forward strand.
GTTGCTGGGTAGATTAGCTCTGCGTGTATTATTTGGATATCTTGTTGAGCTATAGTGTGTGGCAAGTATGTAGCAGTTATTATTCCAGTGCATTGTGCAATGCATGTTCATGTGTATCGTCAGCCAGGTGCGGCTCCTCTGTGGGTGATATTCATTAAAAGGGTCATTACCTGTTATAGGTGTTATGATGTTATTTATGTCAGCTATTGTGTGCTATGGTTGAACCTTTGAGACAGCGAGCTAAGAGTCTAGTGTGAGAGTGCCTTAAACCCATAGTACCAGTAGAGAGTTCGCTCTGACAGCACATGTATTCTCATGTGTCTAGTTCTGACATATATATATATATATATATATATATATATATATATATATATATATATATATATATATATATATATATATATATATATATATATATATATATATATATATAAATTAAGTAGAAAAATGCTAACCAGTGCGATATATAACACCTTCGTCCAGATTTTGGAGATTTCTTCGGTCGAGTCGTGAATCAGTGCTCATTTTTACACGTATGCCGACGCAGACTCTGGCGCCCACGAGCACATCGTCTCTTAGATCTCTCTCGTCTGCAGCTTAATTACATTCATGAACGAACGGATGAGGGGGGGGGTAACTTGTGATTATCTCCCCCTGACCAATGTAACTAGCAAAAATTACGTATTCTAACTTAACGCCCTTGATTTTCTTCATTGCTTATCTCCCCCTGAGAAAGTGCAATCCATCATAGGTACAACTTTTGAATAATCGCCCATGGTTTTACAAATATACAACCCGTTCATAGTCTGTACGTAAACATTCCTAGTGTCTATAAGACGTAGAGAAAAGAATAGAATAGGCGTGGCTACAATTATGAGTTGGACATATATGAAAGTACGAAGGTTCTGCATTAATACAACGTGCGTAACTAATAAGGAAGCAAGGTGAAGCCAGGTGGAAGCAAAGACGTGTTGATATATGTACTTCTATTTACGTAATCGCTGTTACATTGTCCTTCATGAAGAACTCTGCGCGTCATGTCTTCATAGGTCTTATTTATTAAGTAAATGATCTTCATGTGAACTCCATAATGCCTCATCAATTTCCAAAGCGATTCTCTGTCTACACTGTCAAATGCCTATTCATAGTCCACGAATCCGATGTATAGCGGTGAATTCCATTCCATACTTTGGTCAACTATTATTCTCAATGTGGCTATCTGATCTGTACAGGATGTAATTTATCGAAAACCTGCTTGTTCATCTCTCAGTTGCTTGTCTATGGACTCTTTTAATCTCTCAAGGATGATTCTGTTTAATACTTTTCCTGGCACTGATAATCACATTCTTCTTCTTTGATCCTTAGCCGCCGATCGTCAAAGCAGTCAGTGGCCATCACGCCTAGTGGCGTCGTGTAGGGCAACAACAAATTGATTCCACTTTGCTCGGTTGGCGGCCATCCTTCGTACAGTGCCCCAACTCTGGTTCATTCTTTGCATCTCAGCCTCCACAGTCCTCCGCCAGGTTGTTTTTGGTCGGCCTCTCTTTCGTTTTCCTTCAGGGGTCCAAACCATAGCTGTTCTTGTAATGGCATCGGGGTCTCTTCTGAGGACATGGCCAACCCAGCTCCAGCGTCTGCCAGCTATGATGGTGTGCATGTCCTCTTGCTTTTTCCGAGTAAGCAGATCTTGGTTGGTGATGGTATTCCGCCAAAAGATTCGGTGAATTTTTCTTAGGCATGTTGTGTGAAAAGAGGACAATTTCGACATTTCCTTCTCTGTAACTCTCCAGCATTCTGCACCATAGAGAAGCACAGAAAGCACACAGCTCTGATATAATCTTAATTTTGTGCTTGTGCTGTATTGAGAGGACTTCCAGATGTTGTTTAGGCTAAAAAAGGCTGTTCTTGCCTTATTCATTCTGATGTTGATGTCTTTGCCTGCCCCGCTGTCTGGTGTTACTATGCATCCTAGGTATGTGAAGGTGTCTGTCTGTACCATTTGCTGATTCCTTACTGATATGGGCTCAGGGTTGCTCACATTGAGCGTCATGACCTCTGACTTCTTTAAATAGATGTTCAAGCCCACCTGCTGGCTAAACTTATTAAGTCTATCCGTTTTTTCCTGGATGTGTTGATGTGAATGTGCTAGTAGTGCAATGTCATCTGCATATTCCAGATCTTCCAATGTAGAAAATGTAGTCCATCTTATTCCACTTGTCCAAGAGGAATAAGATAATAACATTATTCCTCTATAATTTGTGCCCTCTTGTAAATGTCCCTTCTTAGGCAACTTGACCAGATAACCTTCCTTCCATTTTGCTGGTATTTCCTCTCTCTTCCATACTTTTATCAAGTAGTTTGTATAATATATCTGTTGAGGTATCAATATTTGCTTTGATAGCCTCTGCAGGAATGCAATCTGGACCAGCTGCTTTTCCATCTCTCAGAAGCTTTATGGCTTTCTTTATTTCTTCTCTACTTGGTCGTTCACAGCTGATTTGTAGCTCCTCTTCTGCTGGCTGGATGTATGGGGGATTAGTTGGAGCTGGTCTATTGAGAAGTTTCTCAAAATGTTCTGTCCATCTCTTCATTTGTTTTTGTACATTACTATGCAATTTTCCATTCTTATCTTTTATGAGGCCATTAGCTTGCTTATATTTCCCTTTTAGCTTCTTTGTGTTGTTGTACAGGTCACTCATAATTCCTTTGGCTGCAGCTTCCTCTGCTTCCCTTGCCAAATCATCAATATATTTCATCTTCTCCCTTTTGTGATGTTTCTTCTTACTTCTTTGTTTGCTTCTATGTACACTTCATGAGCCTTGGATTTGGAGCTTCTGATTTTGCTTCTGTTTAAATCTGCTTTCTTGTTTTTCCTGTCTTCTATCTTACTAATGGTTTCTGTTGTTATCCATGCTTTTTGCTGATGTTGTCTTTTTCTCTGTACTTCTTCACATGTCTCGTTCCATATATGTTTTACTTGTTGCCAGTGGTCTTCCTTATCTGCTTCATTTTCCAGCTGTTGGCGTACCTGGTATTTGTTGGATACTGTGACTGAAAATGTTCCTCTTATTTCTGGATTTCTTAGATATTCCACATTATACTGTTGCTTATAAGCTATATGCTGTTGAAAATTTCTTAAGTTTCAATTTTGTTTTAACCAACAGAAGATGGTGGTCTGATACAACATCTGCTCCTCTACATACTCTCAATTTCAAGCAATGATGACCTAAACTTCTTACTTATGCATATGTGATCAATCTGATTCTCAGTTCTGTGGTCTGGTAATATCCATGTTGCTTTATGTATTCTCTTATGTGGAAATATGCTTCCTCCTATAGCTAGTTGATTTGAAACACAAAAGTTTGCTAATAGTTCCCCATTCTTGCTCATCATACCTACTCCCTGCTTTCCCATGATTTCTTCAAAGCCAGTGTTGTCTGATACTATTTTCGCAATTAGGTCTCCCATCGAAATTGTGATGTCCTTTCTTTTCTTAATGTCCAAGACATTTTGTAGTCTGGTGTAAACGTCTTCTTTCACAGACTCTTCTTTATCGTTTGTTGGTGCATAACACTGGATGATGTTTTTATTTACTTTCTTTTTGGCTGATTTAAACCTTGCTGTTATAATGCCATGAGTACATTATTATTGCTTTTAGCTGATGCTACACTAAATATGGTTTTGGTATTACATCCCTTTCATGTGATATTGGCTAGAGGACCTTGGTAACTTAATAATAATAATAATAATAAATTCTTTAAGCGCCAAACACGGCGCATAAGGCAGAAACCAGTGCTCTCCAGGTTGTTCGTTGTGACGCCACTCCTCTTAGCTCTTGCACATTATTTAGGCCCAACGTTCTTCCTTCTCTTATTATTGTTCTTCTGAGTGTTTCTTTTGGTCTTCCTTTTTTCCGCTTACCCTCAGGAACCCAAGTGAGCGCCTGTAGTGGTATTCTGTTGTTTTGCATTCGTAGGACATGACCGATATATGACCATCGTCTTTTCCTTATATAGTCGGAGACATATTTCTGCCTAGAGTCTTCTCTTATTTGTCGATTAGTCTTGAATTCTTTCCAACTGATGTTCATGAGTTTTCTAAGACATTTGTTCTCGAATGTATTCAGCTTGTTCTCCAATGATTTTGTTATTTTCCAACTCTCACAGCCGTATGTTAACACTGAGATAACATTTGAATTAAACAGACGAAGCTTGGTATGTATATTCAATGATCGTAATTTCCAAATGTTAGATAATCTATTGAAGGCGGCTAGCTGCCAAAGCAATTCTAGTATGGATTTCTCTTGTTGTGTCACCATCCTGAGTCATTTTACTGCCTAAATAATTGAAACTTTCAACTTTCTGTAGTTTTTCCCCGTTCAAGATGATATCAAGGTCTCGTTAGAAAAGTTCATAGCTTTAGTTTTAGAGGCATTTATTTGGTAACTTACGGTGCCAATAATTTGTTAATTTGAAGAAACATTTTGATTCTAAAAATCTATGTATACTAGCGCAGCAGCTAAAATTGTTTGATAATGACATTAGTGGTGATTCTAAGATGACACTTGTTTGATAGCTGTTTTAATCTGCGATCATACATATACAATGACATAGTACTAAATAAGCGGCTTCAGCACACCTTGCAAGGATGAGGGCTAACAGCAAAGTCAGACCTAGTACCACAAGTACGTACTTTCTGAGATCAGGACTGTGCAAGTGACTTGGAGATGGCAGTAGATCTACTTGAGGGACGGACATAGCAGGGAATCATTAGGAGATCACGAAGACGACCAGACATTATACTATACTCCTCATCGTCATACTAAATTATAGTGATTAAGCTGACCGTGCCATTTGAATCCAGAACGCACATACGACATTCATTCAAATCGATTTGATCACGAACTTGCTACGTGAAGGGGTCACAGCAAAAGTCATAGATATTAAAGCAGGTGCAAGAGGACAAGTGGTGACCTCAGTGTATGATCTACTGAAACAATCGTGTGTGAAACGACTGTCAAGAACAAGGAAACTGTCACGGGTTTACTTCCCTTCTCTGCATTAGTGGTCCAACAGTGGCCAAAACCTAGAGTATCTAATGTGCGTCTTCAAATGTGTCTACCTTTGCACAAGATTACTCTTTGGCAGAGTAGTAGAAAATGGGTGACAGTCGACAATGTGGAAACCATAGAGGCATATCCATTCTCAGTGTCCCTGGTAAAATCTATTGTAGAATCCTAGAGCAGAGACTCCGACGCCTAGCTGAGCCACAATTGGATGAGGTCCAGTGCGGATTCTGAGCAAACCAAAGTACTCATAACCTAATCTCCACACTCAGACAGCTGAGTGAAAAGGCCCTTGAGTATAAGAGTCAGATCAGTCTTTGTTTCATAGATCTGGAAAAGGCGTTTGACAGGGTCCCCTGGAGCAAACTTTGGGACTATCTGGCAAGGAAGAACATTCCAGCGCCTCTGATTCATGCTATACCGAGCTTCTACAAGTCTTGCAGAAATTATATGAGGACAGCAAACCATAAGTCAGAAGAGTTCAGGCCCACCACTGGTGTAAGACAAGGTGATATCCTGTCACCTTATCTTTTCATATTCCTCATGGACGATGTCATCAAGGCGTGTAAGGAGAGAACAAGAAAGTATGCAGTGGGGTACTGGAAGATGAGACAGGTCTGTATTTCAGAGCTGGCATTTGCTGATTATGTTGCACTGATTGCTAAATTAGAGGCACATCTCCAATCCAACCTGCAAGTCTGGAAGGAAAAGCTGGAGAAGAGAGGGATAAGCAGCTCTAAAACAAAATCCATGGTGATATCACGAGAAGAAAGAAGACATCAGATTAACTCTTTCAGTCCCATGCAAAAACGTGGGTTTGGCCCAAACAAAAATTGCCATCCCAGTATGTTTTTATTGTTTTTGTTTGGTAATAATTTTTTTAAATGTTCATATTCATAAATAACAAAAGTACAAAATGGATGGCTATACTTTAAGAAAATAGCGTTTTTGAGTTGTCAAAATTAGAAAAGAGCCATAGAAAGGATCAAGAGATACGAAAGCCAGTATACTGTTGATTGGGCCAAATGGGTCTAGCGGGAGGTACAGTACACTGGCTGTTGGGACTTAAAGAGTTAAGCTGAGAGAACAGGTCCTGGAACAGGTCGACCACTTTAGATACCTCGGAGCTATTATAGTCCGGAAGGGAGGCATCCAAGAAGAGTTGGCCGCTCGAAAAGCAGCAGCTGAGAGACGTTTTCAGGCCATAAATAGAGGATTTCTCAGCAAGAGGGAGGTTGGTAAGAAAACGAAGATGGCTGTATACCGCTCCACCTATGTCACACTCTTGACATATGGATGCGAGCCATGGGCAATGACTGCAATCTACAAAAGCCAGATCCAAACCTCAGAAATGAGGTATCCGAGGAAGGTGGTTGAAGTAACAAGAAGAGACATGTCCGCAACCAGACGATACGTCAAGGCTTAAAATCCCACCCCCTGCAGACCCACGTAGAACAGTCCCAACTAAGATGGTCTGGCCATATCTGTAGAATGGGAGAAGATCGGCTACCACGACAAGCATGGGAAACCAAGAGCCAGATTTCCAGACCCCAGTATGACCCAGAATCCGCTGGGAGGACACCATTAGACAATCTTTGAAGGATTTTTGAAAAATGACCGAGGAATGAAACTAGGCCAGGAGGAAGACAGCCGATAGTATAGTCTGGCGCTCTCTCTTCCAGACCTGTACAGGTCACGGTAGAAGGGGAACGATTAGATACTCTTGAGTTTTGAAAACTGTTTAACCACTACTGCAAAGCAGGGAAGGCAATTCAGAGCCATACTATACTTCTTCTTCGACTTGATTTTATTTAATTTCCGTATGTTTCCAATTGCAGTCAACCGTCTTCTTGCTTTTTGTATTCTTTTTTTGATACCAGTGTAAGTCCGTCCAACTTTATCCATCTTGCTGTTAAAATAAATGTTGGATTCTACATCTTGTAGGGGCGTTTGTTTCTTCAAGTGCATACTTGTTGTTATTCGTGTTCTTCATGTATTGTCATTATATTTGACATCTCCCTCTGCACTATTAGACCAAACTTCTGCGTCCTCTAATCAAGTATTTTCTTGCATCTGGTTTCGTCATAAGATGGTTAATTTTGACTTGTCGCCTGAGTCAAGAACGAAAGAAAAATGTACATTTACACTTCTCAGTACTTACCAATTACTCAAAAGTTAGAAGATGTAATACGAAATAAAACGTATACGGATGGAGACATGTGGAAAAGTGCTATACAAAGCAAAATCTAGGATAACAACCGAGCCCACTGATAAGATTAAAAAAAAAAACAACAAGCAAGCATAAAAAGATGCAACATTACCAATAACGAAGTTTGTGTTTCTGGGTTCAAGAAAAATATTTAGAACTAAATTAAAACAAAGAAAAGGAATCATCAATAGAGACAAGAATAAATATCTTGATGTGTTTACAAGAAAGACAATGACAGCTGAGAAAATTATATGTGGAAAAATTGATGTAGAGTAACTTCTAACATTTATGCAATGATTAATGTATGCTTAGACCAGTTCACAAGATCTATAAAAAAAAAGTGTATAAATGGATAACTAAAGAGAAATAATATTGGTACACTTATCATTGAGAGAATAAAAGACTCCAGTAGAAAACAATTGAGAAAAAAATCATACATGGTTTGACACAGATCGTATAAAACAATTAGCTACAGAAGCCATGACTTCCAGTACACGTGATTACTTTGTGGTTTCTTAATACTGCTAAACGCATTACACTCACAACGATTATAAGGATAGTCCTATTCTACAATGTATACTCAAGAATAAGAAATCTGCAGGTTGCAGTGATAGCAATAAGTATATTTATTATCAGGGTATCTACATACTGGTTGATGATTATAATGATGACAAAGTTGGTAGTAGTTTTGTTTATAGTAATAACAGTGTCAGTCTTTATCTAAGCGATTTTGAAGGACTGATTGTCATGGTATTGATAATTATGAGGTTGATTGCAACGATAAAGAAAATGATATAGTTGGGTATGATGATATGATGACAATGCAACTATAATCCTTAATGACAGTACATTACGTCTGTTCAGGTAGGATGCAACTGGAAGCTCTGCAATTGTACATAAGACAACAGGAAATCAAAGGTCTGTATATGTTTTCCTTGTGGTTCTTGTTAATTCTATTAATGCTCTAGCTGTTGGTTTTGTTATTATTCTTGTTGCTCATCTAACCGTGGTAAATTGTTTATGTTGTCTTAATGGTTCTGTCATTGCTGGTCCACACTATGTGTAATTTACAATTGTTTTTGCTAATACTGCATTACAGATGGTTTGTATATTAATTACATTCAAATAGTAATAGTTAGAGGATTGTTGCAGTATAAAGCAAAATATAATTTGTATAGTCGAGGAAAAAAAAGGTTCTGCTTCTTTTTTTATTACAGTTTGTATGTGTATTATTTTAATTAAAATTATGTATTAATAATAGTTATGAAGATTTTGTGATCACACTAGTTTAGGTAACACAATAAGTTAGCTCATATCTGTTCACACATCTGTGTAGTTATATACATACATACATTGAGATACAATAATGTATTATGATACACTAACGAAGACTGTCATACACCAACATAAATATGAATTTGCATATATAACAAACATATAGTGGCAAACACTATTTTTTACTGGGTTTCGGGATCAAAACCAGTGTATCCAACAGTAAATGGAACCTGACTCTGATATAGTGAAGACAGTGACAGTGAGGAAGTGAACTGGTTACCCTATCTCATAAAAGAAAAGGAACCTAGTTATTGCAGAACTTAGAATGTTTCTTAGATACAGTCATTCACACTTGTAGAGCACATCATACTATGTAACAAGAATGATAATGGGCAGTCATACCGGACGAAAACTTATGCATTACATGACACGGCAAAATAGTAGGTCCACAGGAAAACCATGGCAAGACGTTTATTGTTATAAAACTGGTTCCATCAGACAATCAGCCAGTAACATTCTTGAGAAAGTACTATTAAGGAATTGAGCTTCATCGTATTGGTAAGTAAGAGGTTCATTGATATGGTTTAGAACTGATAATGTTAAGCATGAAGATATGACATTTATTAAAAACATATTTAATGACAATAAATTATTTATGTTCAGATGCTCAGGCCCAGAGAGACTATGAGGCATTGGAGCGACAGAGCGATGAAAACAGAGGTTTGTTGTTTCTCTTTTTCTTCTCGTCACCGAAATGAGAAAAACTCATTATGTTTTCTTCATACATGTGCTTCATGCAATCAATCAATACCCTTTAGCTCCATAAGGATCATAGGCCTTCAACAAACACATGCCAAGTCTTCCTGTCCCGTGCCATCCGCTCAAGTTCTTTCCATGTTTTCCTCATCATTTTCACCTCTGTTTCCAGTTCTCTTCTCCATGTGTTTTTTGGTTTACCTCTACCTCTCTTTCCCTGTAGATTCCAGAACAAGGACTGCCTTGTAATGCTATCAACAGGTTTCCTCAATGTGTGTCCTATCCATCGCCAGCATCTTCTTCTCAACTCTTGTTCCACTGGCACTTGTCTGGTTCTTGTCATCAATTCCACATTTGTGACTTTGTAATACCATTTCAGTCCTGCTATTCTACGCAAGCACCAGTTTATAAAAGTCTGTAGCTTTTTGGTCCTTGTTTTCTCCATGTCTCAGAGTCATACAATAGGACTGACTTGACATTTGAGTTGAAGATTCTTATTTTCGTGTTGGACTTGATTTCTCTTGTTCTCAATATGTTTCCCAAAGCAATGAAAGCTCCTCTTGCTTTTTGTATTCTTATTTTGAGATCATTGTCTGTCCCTCCAACTTTGTCTATATTACTTCCAAGATATGTGTACGATTCTTTATCTTTTAGTGGTGTTTCTTCAAGGTCAACCTTGTTATCATTTCATGCATTTATTCTCCTAATCTTTGTCTTTTCTCTGTCTATTTTCAGGCCCACTTCTTTTGACCTCTCACCGAGAATTTTCATTGTCTCTTGCATCTGATTATGGGATAGAAGAGCTAAGTCATCAGCAAAATCCCGATCATCAAGCTGTTTAGTCAGATTCCACTGGATTGCATTTCTGTTGTGTGATGTCGATGTTTTCATAACCCAATCTATTGGGTAAGAGAAGAAATGGAGACAAGAGGCATCCTTGTCTCACTCCCGTTCTAATCCTAAATGGTTCTGTAAGTTGTCTGTCGTAAATTTCTGATAGGTAATTATGATTGATTTTGGTCCCGTCTGAATACAACTCAAAAAAAGTGATAACTCAGTGAGAGATAAGGTAAGGAAATAGATTTCACGAGTGAAATGGTGAAAAGGTAGAGTCTGTCCCTGGATTAAGAGGACACTCTAGTCCAGCCTAACATTTACGATTGATATTTGTTTATCCGAACGTTTCCTTTATATATTAATATATATCATCCACTCACATACACACACACAGATAAGTGACGACAAATTAGACGTACAAACGTGAAAACTATAGTAATGTATATAGGGATATTGGGACGAGCTGATCAACACAGGTAATTAAATTGTTTACGTTAAGTTTATTTATCATTAAAAAACTTCCCAACACTTAATATCCAATATCAAATATAAACACATCATATGTTACGGAATTAATAAAGAAATAGACACATAAGTGCAATCCCCTTTGACGAGACAAGATCCCACAAGAAGAAGTTAATTACCCCCCACAAGGTCAAAAGATTAGCACTATGGTAAAGGCATTGAAAATACTGTCAAGAACCGAGTTTCTAGTTAGTCTATTTTGAAAAGAAACAGTATTCTCAAACATAAGAAGAAAAAACAAAATGAGTATATGAGTTGCACAATATAAACGAATTATTCATTCATTCTTTTTCTCTTCTCAGTCAACCGTCGCCACGTTCATTCGTTCTTACCTAATTGTTGATTTACAACGCCTAGAACAATCTTTAAGATACACACAGCAAATCCAGTGTTAATTTGGCAAAATAAACCCCAGCTCATCAAAGACTGTGTCACAAAATTAACCGTGATACAACGTTAAAATATCTCCAATGATACAACGTAAGGATAAAAACTAATGCTTAAGCTGCTAGAATACATGATCGCCCACGCCGCGGGACATCACCCGCCATGGAAATTAAATTGTTAGACTTGAAGGCAAAACGGAACGGGATGAGAACGGAGATCAAAAGGAAAAATCTGACTGAACGCGTGCTTGAAACTAGCAAGGCTAGAAGGACGCAAATTGGTGGGGAAAGGAGGAAAAAGTCACGTTCCCCAAGTTGACATAAAGTAAAGAAATCGACAAAAGGGACCTTGGATATTATACGCCACAGTCATTTCTTGGACGCTTTTGCGATAACTTAGTCCGTTTATTCGAATGCAGTGATGAACGCATTCTAGAAGATTCTAGAAATATTTGAAAAGTAACTTTTCTTAATAATAATGTTAGGAATATAAAACCTGGCTGGCCGGATGGGGCAGTGATTGGCCATAGATGAATATATTATCGGCGCTCAGACGCGCATTTTGTGCCATTCAGTATAAGTTGTCCTAGTAGACACAGTGAATTATTAAGTGGTGTAATTCCCAGAAGCTATTGAAGTATTTAGAGGGACGCCATCCTAAAGCCAGCAGCTCAGCTGAGTTTTGCTAGCATTTAACTGTGTTCTATATTCATAATTCTGGTAAGGCTGAAATTATTTCTTTGTACATTTTAATATTTGTTTAAGGTTTCGAGTGATTTGATACTGCAATAGCATAATCTGTCCCTTACAACAAGTAAGGATTCGCTCTAGACCCCCGCCCCAGTTCAGGGTCTAGAGACAAATAAAATACATAAACTCCAGCAAGGATTATGAAGGATAGATCAAGTGTTGAGATCAGTGAAACATATCACCTATCCTATTCTATGGCAGGAAGCTAATGAACATATTTCAGAATATGTAGTCTGGGAGAACTTATCCTATGTGAAACCAACTTGGTAAGATGTGTTGTTTGGTCAGAAAGATCTGACCCGTCTATGTGGTGTTGTTGTTGTGTAGTGTTGTGTCCAGAAATGGTTAGAGGATGGAATTCTGACACATGACTAATACTTTGATTGCAGAACTGTGAGTTTTATTTGGCACCAATGCGGTGTCAAATGAGTTAATGAATCTTACAAGAGTGTACCCGTGCAGTAACATTTTGTCAGAGCAGCCTATTATAGCCCCCAAGCACTGAGAGGTGGGGCCACCAGACTTCTGATATTGCCCCCAAGCACGGAGAGGTGGGGCCACCAGACTTCTATTATAGCCCCCAAGCACGGAGAGGTGGGGCCACCAAACTTCTGATATTGCCCCCAAGCACGGAGAGGTGGGGCCACCAGACTTCTGATATTGCCCCCAAGCACGGAGAGGTGGGGCCACCAAACTTCTGATATTGCCCCCAAGCACGGAGAGGTGGGGCCACCAGATCTCAGCACCAGAGCTACACATTCAAGCTACGTGAGCGACTGGTCTGCTGAGAATTCACCAACTCAACTTATTTCCTAAAACACCCATAAAAATTCCATCAAATAACTGGACAATGTGTAGTCACCATAGACAGGGAGTGATGAGGCCACCCCAACAGCACATCCATTAAATGTTCTCCCAAATAGATTACAAGTATAAACAGTAGTAATATTAACTAGTATAGTAACATACATATGTACACACCTTGCATTTATTATGTCATATTCATGCATTTCTTGTATAATTGCAAAACCTTTCATATGTTCTGGCCAAAATAAAACCTTGGTTCAGAACAAATAAATTTAAAGAAAATTACTATCCAAATTTTACACAACTTGAGTTAGTTCAGTGTATTATAACATTTTTATTAATATTATTAAACTTATTAAATATCTGTGTGTGTGTATTTAAACTACCACAACACATTACATATCATTACCCTAGACACGTAACGTAGCCACATTCATTGATAAAAAAAAGATAGGTGTGAGGTCGTAGTGGTAGCACGAAGGGCCTTCTGACAATTCACAGCTACATTTTATCTCAGGAGCCTTCACAGCTGACCTCATGCATCACACTTAGTAATATCACCATCATACAATACCATCAAACCCACTACAGACTGATTAAATCCTCTTTGGGAAACTTTTACTTCGTTACTGGTATTAGGATTTCTGGTTATGTCACATCAATTAGTCCAGTTTAGGAAAACACTTTCGAGATCTAATGTCCAAAGTGTACAGTAGCTTGGAATATTCGATCGTTAATTAGGATGGCAGGTAAATAAAACTTTTCTGGATAAATCTTTTTTACAACACAGTGGTTGGTAGTTAGGTAGTGTTAAATTTAAGATCTTCGCCACAGCGGGCTGAATGTAGATGAAAATGCAAAAGAAATCTGGGTAGCCTAATGTCCAGTTAAATGTTATTTTTATAGAGTCATATATTGGTACACTCTCTCTCTCTCTCTCTCTCTCTCTCTCTCTCTCTAGGTGAGACAAGAGGCTCACCAGGTCAACCTCGAAGACCCAATATGTTTATAAGCATGCCATTTCTTGTAATTGTTGGACTAGAATTAGACCCCTTCTCAGATTAAGGCAGCTGGTATATTTTGGGTTTGTGACTTGTACTGTATACAGGAAGAAAAATACAAACATATAATCACACTATCAGTATCTAACCTTACCCGCGTAACGGTATAATTTATTTGTATCCACCGGTTATTAGATTTAATTAGAAACTACAAGCGTATAGCTTATTTTATCGTTAAAAAAACCCCGGTGAAATAAGCGCTAGTCATTTATAAAATTACTCATGATGAATTAGAAATAAATATATATTTCGTCAGTACTCATAATGAATAGTGCATTTACTAGTCGATTAAAATATCTCTTACTGGTTAATAGCAATTAATTAAATCGACACTACAGCCGGAACAATTTAGCTAAAAATTATTTTAATTCGCTAGTCACTTTAACAGTGTAAATCCTAGTGAAATATAAACGACGATTTTTACACAATTAAACCACTCAAAAATGCTAGTATAATATTTACCTTAACACAGAAAAAAATAAAACAATCTCTAAATTCGAAAAACTAAGTAATTACACTGGTATAATGGATCTAGAATTCGAAGCTAGACGTCTAAAATTCTGTGGGTACTGGGTAAACTGAGTTTGAAGGAGGCGATATATATATTTTTCTTCATTGCTTATCTCCCCCTGAGAAAGTGCAATCCATCAAAGGTACAACTTTTGAATAATCGCTCATGGTTTTGCAAATATACAACCCGTTCATAGTCTGTACGTAAACATTCCTAGTGTCTATAAGACGTAGAGAAAAGAATAGAATAGGCGTGGCTACAATTATGAGTTGGACATATATGAAAGTACGAAGGTTCTGCATTAATACAACGTGCGTAACTAATAAGGAAGCAAGGTGAAGCCAGGTGGAAGCAAAGACGTGTTGATATATGTACTTCTATTTACGTAGTCTCTGTTACATTGTCCTTCATGAAGAACTCTGCGTGTCATGTCTTCATAGGTCTTCTTTATTAAGTAAATGATCTTCATGTGAACTCCATAATGCCTCATCAATTTCCAAAGCGATTCTCTGTCTACACTGTCAAATGCCTATTCATAGTCTACGAATCCGATGTATAGCGGTGAATTCCATTCCATACTTTGGTCAACTATTATTCTAAATGTGGCTATCTGATCTGAACCGGATGTAATTTGTCGAAAACCTGCTTGTTCATCTCTCAGTTGCTTGTCTATGGACTCTTTTAATCTCTCAAGGATGATTCTGTTTAATACTTTTCCTGGCACTGATAATCACATTCTTCTTCTTTGATCCTTAGCCGCCGACCATCAAAGCAGTCAGTGGCCATCACGCCTAGTGGCGTCGTGTAGGGCAACAACAAATTGATTCCACTTTGCTCGGTTGGCGGCCATCCTTCGTACAGTGCCCCAACTCTGGTTCATTCTTTGCATCTCAGCCTCCACAGTCCTCCGCCAGGTTGTTTTTGGTCGGCCTCTCTTTCGTTTTCCTTCAGGGGTCCAAACCATAGCTGTTCTTGTGATGGCATCGGGGTCTCTTCTGAGGACATGGCCAACCCAGCTCCAGCGTCTGCAAGCTATGATGGTGTGCATGTCCTCTTGCTTGTTCCGAGTAAGCAGATCTTGGTTGGTGATGGTATTCCGCCAAAAGATTCGGTGAATTTTTCTTAGGCATGTTGTGTGAAAAGAGGACAATTTCGACATTTCCTTCTCTGTAACTCTCCAGCATTCTGCACCATAGAGAAGCACAGAAAGCACACAGCTCTGATATAATCTTAATTTTGTGCTTGTGCTGTATTGAGAGGACTTCCAGATGTGGTTTAGGCTAAAAAAGGATGTTCTTGCCTTATTCATTCTGATGTTGATGTCTTTGCCTGCCCCGCCGTCTGGTTTACTATGCATCCTAGGTATGTGAAGGTGTCTGTCTGTACCATTTGCTGATTCCTTACTGATATGGGCTCAGGGTTGCTCACATTGAGCGTCATGACCTCTGACTTCTTTAAATAGATGTTCAAGCCCACCTGCTGGCTAAACTTATTAAGTCTATCAGTTTTTTCCTGGATGTGTTGATGTGAATGTGTTAGTAGTGCAATGTCATCTGCATATTCCAGATCTTCCAATGTAGAAAATGTAGTCCATCTTATTCCACTTGTCCAAGAGGAATAAGATAATAACATTATTCCTCTATAATTTGTGCCCTCTTGTAAATGTCCCTTCTTAGGCAACTTGACCAGATAACCTTCCTTCCATTCTGCTGGTATTTCCTCTCTCTCCCATACTTTGCCAAGTAGTTTGTATAATATATCTGTAGAGGTATCAATATTTGCTTTGATAGCCTCTGCAGGAATGCAATCTGGACCAGCTTTTTTTCCATCTCTCAGAAGCTTTATGGCTTTCTTTATTTCTTCTCTACTTGGTCGTTCACAGCTGATTTGTAGTTCCTCTTCTGCTGGCTGGATGTATGGGGGATTAGTTGGAGATGGTCTATTGAGAAGTTTCTCAAAATGTTCTGTCCATCTCTTCATTTGTTTTTGTACATTACTATGCAATTTTCCATTCTTATCTTTTATGAAGCCATTAGCTTGCTTATATTTCCCTGTTAGCTTTTTGTGTTGTTGTACAGGTCACTCATAATTCCTTTGGCTGCAGCTTCCTCTGCTTCCCTTGCCAAATCATTAATATATTTCATCTTCTCCCTTTTGTGATGTTTCTTCTTACTTCTTTGTTTGCTTCTATGTACACTTCATGAGCCTTGGATTTGGAGCTTCTGATTTTGCTTCTGTTTAAATCTGCTTTCTTTTTTTTCCTGTCTTCTATCTTACTAATGGTTTCTGTTGTTATCCATGCTTTTTGCTGATGTTGTCTTTTTCTCTGTACTTCTTCACATGTCTCGTTCCATATATGTTTTACTTGTTGCCAGTGGTCTTCCGTATCTGCTTCATTTTCCAGCTGTTGGCGTACCTGGTATTTGTTGGATACTGTGACTGAAAATGTTTCTCTTATTTCTGGATTTCTTAGATATTCCACATTATACTGTTGCTTATAAGCTATATGCTGTTGAAAATTTCTTAAGTTTTAATTTTGTTTTAACCAACAGAAGATGGTGGTCTGATACAACATCTGCTCCTCTACATACTCTCAATTTCAAGCAATGATGACCTAAACTTCTTACTTATGCATATGTGATCAATCTGATTCTCAGTTCTGTGGTCTGGTAATATCCATGTTGCTTTATGTATTCTCTTATGTGGAAATATGCTTCCTCCTATAGCTAGTTGATTTGAAACACAAAAGTTTGCTAATAGTTCCCCATTCTTGCTCATCATACCTACTCCCTGCTTTCCCATGATTTCTTCAAAGCCAGTGTTGTCTGATACTATTTTCGCAATTAGGTCTCCCATCGAAATTGTGATGTTCTTTCTTTTCTTAATGTCCAAGACATTTTGTAGTCTGGTGTAAACGTCTTCTTTCACAGACTCTTCTTTATCGTTTGTTGGTGCATAACACTGGATGATGTTTTTATTTACTTTCTTTTTGGCTGATTTAAACCTCGCTGTTATAATGCCATGAGTACATTATTATTGCTTTTAGCTGATGCTACACTAAATATGGTTTTGGTATTACATCCCTTCCATATGATATTGACAAGAGGACCTTGGTAACTTACGGTGCCAATAATTTGTTAATTTGAAGAAACATTTTGATTCTAAAAATCTATGTATACTAGCGCAGCAGCTAAAATTGTTTGATAATGACATTAGTGGTGATTCTAAGATGACACTTGTTTGATAGCTGTTTTAATCTGCGATCATACATATACAATGACATAGTACTAAATAAGCGGCTTCAGCACACCTTGCAAGGATGAGGGCTAACAGCAAAGTCAGACCGAGTACCACCAGTACGTACTTTCTGAGATCAGGACTGTGCAAGTGACTTGGAGATGGCAGTAGATCTACTTGAGCGACGGACATAGCAGGAAATCATTAGGAGATCACGAAGACGACCAGACATTATACTATACTCCTCATCGTTATACTAAATTGTAGTGATTGAGCTGACCGTGCCATTTGAATCCAGAACGCACATACGACATTCATTCAAATCGATCTGATCACGAACTTGCTACGTGAAGGGTTCAAAGCAAATGTCATAGATATTAAAGCAGGTGCAAGAGGACAAGTGGTGACCTCAGTGTATGATCTACTAAAACAATCGTGTGTGAAACGACTGTCAAGAACAAGGAAACTGTCACGGGTTTCCTTCCCTTCTCTGCATTAGTGGTCCAACAGTGGCCAAAACCTAGAGTATCTAATGTGCGTCTTCAAATGTGTCTACCTTTGCACAAGATTACTCTTTGGCAGAGTAGTAGAAAAAGGGTGACAGTCGACAATGTGGAAACCATAGAGGTATATCCATTCTCAGTGTCCCTGGTAAAATCTATTGTAGAATCCTAGAGCAGAGACTCCGACGCCTAGCTGAGCCACAATTGGATGAGGTCCAGTGCGGATTCCGAGCAAACCAAAGTACTCAAGACCTAATCTCCACACTCAGACAGCTGAGTGAAAAGGCCCTTGAGTATAAAAGTCAGATCAGTCTTTGTTTCATAGATCTGGAAAAGGCGTTTGACAGGGTCCCCTGGAGCAAACTTTGGGACTATCTGGCAAGGAAGAACATTCCAGCACCTCTGATTCATGCTATACCGAGCTTCTACAAGTCTTGCAGAAATTATGTGAGGACAGCAAACCATAAGTCAGAAGAGTTCAGGCCCACCACTGGTGTAAGACAAGGTGATATCCTGTCACCTTATCTTTTCATATTCCTCATGGACGATGTCATCAAGGCGTGTAAGGAGAGAACAAGAAAGTATGCAGTGGGGTACTGGAAGATGAGACAGGTCTGTATTTCAGAGCTGGCATTTGCTGATTATGTTGCACTGATTGCTAAATTAGAGGCACATCTCCAATCCAACCTGCAAGTCTGGACGGTAAAGCTGGAGAAGAGAGGGATACGCAGCTCTAAAACAAAATCCATGGTGATATCACGAGAAGAAAGAAGACATCAGATTAAGCTGAGAGAACAGGTCCTGGAGCAGGTCGACCACTTTAGATACCTCGGAGCTATTATAGCCCGGAAGGGAGGCATCCAAGAAGAGTTGGCCAATCGAAAAACAGCAGCTGAGAGACTTTTTCAGGCCATAAATAGAGGATTTCTCAGCAAGAGGGAGGTTGGTAAGAAAACGAAGATGGCTGTATACCGCTCCACCTATGTCACACTCTTGACATATGGATGCGAGTCATGGGCAATGACTGCAATCTACAAAAGCCAGATCCAAACCTCAGAAATGAGGTATCTGAGGAAGGTGGTTGAAGTAACAAGAAGAGACATGGTCCGCAACCAGACGATACGTCAAGGCCTAAAATCCCACCCCCTGCTGACCCACGTAGAACAGTCCCAACTAAGATGGTCTGGCCATATCTGTAGAATGGGAGAAGATCGGCTACCACGACAAGCATGGGAAACCAAGAGCCAGATTTCCAGACCCCAGTACGACCCAGAATCCGCTGGGAGGACACCATTAGACAATCTTTGAAGGATTTTTGAAAAATGACCGAGGAATGAAACTAGGCCAGGAGAAAGACAGCCGATAGTATAGTCTGGCGCTCTCTCTTCCAGACCTGTACAGCTCACGGTAGAAGGGGAACGATTAGATACTCTTGAGTTTTGAAAACTGTTTAACCACTACTGCAAAGCAGGGAAGGCAATTCAGAGCCATACTATACGAATGACTTGATATTTGAGTTGCCGAATTTGATTTTTCTGTTGGACTTGATTTTATTTAATTTCCGTATGTTTCCAATTGCAGTCAACCGTCTTCTTGCCTTTTGTATTCTTTTTTTGATACCAATGTCAGTCCTTCCAAGTTTATCTATCTTGCTGCTAACATAAATGTTGGATTCTACATCTTGTAGGGGCGTTTGTTTCTTCAAGTGCATACTTGTTGTTATTCGTGTTCTTCATGCATTGTCATTATATTTGACATCTCCCTCTGCACTATTAGACCAAACTTCTGCGTCCTCTAATCAAGTATTTTCTTGCATCTGGTTTCGTCATAAGATGGTTCATTTTGACTTGTCGCCTAAGTCAAGAACGAAAGAAAAATGTACAGTTACACTTCTCAGTACCTACCAAGTACTCAAAAGTTAGAAGATGTATTACTAAATAAAACGTATACGGATGGAGACATGTGGAAAAGTGCTATACAAAGCAAAATCTAGGATAAAAACAGAGCCTACTGATAAGATTTAAAAAAAAACAGCAAGCAAGCATAAAAAGATGCAACATTACCAATAACGAAGTTTGTGTTTCTCTGTTCAAGAAAAATATTTAGAACTAAATTAAAACAAAGAAAAGGAATCATTAATAGAGACAAGAATAAATATCTTGATGTGTTTACAAGAAAGACAATGACAGCTGAGAAAATTATATGTGGAAAAATTGATGTAGAGTAACTTCTAACATTTATGCAATGATTAATGTATGCTTAGACCAGTTCACAAGATCTATAAAAAAACAGTGTATAAATGGATGACTAAAGAGAAATAATATTGGTACAATTATCATTGAGAGAATAAAAGACTCTAGTAGAAAACAATTGAGAAAAAAATCATACATGGTTTGACACAGATCGTGTAAAACAATTAGCTACAGAAGCATGACTTCCAGTACACGTGATTACTTTGTGGTTTCTTAATACTGCTAAACGCATTACACTCACAACGATTATAAGAATAGTCCTATTCTACAATGTGTGCACAAGAATAAGATATCTGCAGGTTGCAGTGATAGCAATAGGTATATTTATTATCAGGGTATCTACATACTGGTTGATGATTATAATGATGACAAAGATGGTAGTAGTTTTGTTTATAGTAATAACAGTGTCAGTCTTTATCTAAGCGATTTTGAAGGACTGATTGTCATGGTATTGATAATTATGAGGTTGATTGCAACGATAAAGATGATGATATAGTTGGGTATGATGATATGATGACAATGCAACTATAATCCTTAATGACAGTACATTACGTCTGTTCAGGTAGGATGCAATTGGAAGCTGTGCAATTGTACATAAGACAACAGGAAATCCAAGGTCTGTATATGTTTTCCTTGTGGTTCTTGTTAATTCTATTAATGCTCTAGCTGTTGGTTTTGTTATTATTCTTGTTGCTTATCTAACCGTGGTAAATTGTTTATGTTGTCTTAATGATTCTGTCATTGCTGGTCCACACTATGTGTAATTTACAATTGTTTTTGCTAATACTGCATTACAGATGGTTTGTATATTAATTACATTCAAATAGTAATAGTTAGAGGATTGTTGCAGTATAAAGCAAAATATAATTTGTATAGTCGAGGAAAAAAAAGGTTCTGCTTCTTTTTTTATTACAGTTTGTATGTGTATTATTTTAATTAAAATTATGTATTAATAATAGTTATGAAGATTTTGTGATCACACTAGTTTAGGTAACACAATAAGTTAGCTCATATCTGTTCACACATCTGTGTAGTTATATACATACATTGGGATACAATAATGTATTATGATACACTGACGAAGACTGTCATACACCAACATAAATATGAATTTGCATATATAACAAACATATAGTGGCAAACACTATTTTTTACTGGGTTTCGGGATCAAAACCAGTGTATCCAGCAGAAAATGGAACCTGACTCTGATATAGTGAAGACAGTGACAGTGAGGAAGTGAACTGGTTACCCTATCTCATAAAAGAAAAGGAACCTAGTTATTGCAGAACTTAGAATGTTTCTTAGATACAGTCAGTCACACTTGTAGAGCACATCATACTATGTAACAAGAATGATAATGGGCAGTCATACCGGACGAAAACTTATGCATTACATGAGACGGCAAAATAGTAGGTCCACAGGAAAACCATGGCAAGACGTTTATTGTTATAAAACTGGTTCCACCAGACAATCAAGATATTTATATACGTTGCATAGAAAATGCAGTTCTTCGTAGTATTTCGTTTTCAGTCCATATATCTCAATCATAGGCATCTTATAGTAAGTGGCAATGTAATACAATATATTCCTCTCCTTTAATTCTGGCCGTTGTGTCTTAAGGTTCATGTAGACCACGAGGACCTAAGGAATGCGGATCGAGATATTCATAAAACATATTATAACATATTAATTTTATCCTTAACACTGGTATGACGAGGTCTGTAACATTTAAATCTTCCACGGTAGTAGCTAAAATAGGACTACCTTTGCCGAGTTTTTACCCTTTTAAACCTGGCCCGACTGCCATCAATGGTACCTATACCTTGTAGCGGTATGGCAGCTTGTGTACCCTGACAATCCCAAGAGCTATGCCAGTGGGAGTTTTACTCCTGGTAGGTTCAACCAAGCTGGACTGGTCTGCGTGGGTAGGGGTCAGACAAAAGCTGGTACCCTGGTCCTCCAGGTTGGGGGTTTTAGCACAGGGCCGACACCCCTGTCTGTGTAAAAAATCGCACATGTTACGGAAACAGCAATAAATGAAAATACTTTGATGCGGGACGGACATCCGGAGTCTCAGGCTCGTATGACTGACAGTGGTGAAAGCCGAAAGGAAGCCACTGGCATGAAAACGGATGCCCAGACCGCAAAACACGAAATCAGAATTGGTTTTTGGAATGTCAGAACTATGAATGAGGCAGGAAAGCTGAGACAGATCACAGCAGAGATGAGGAATTACAAACTACATATCCTGGGAATAAGCGAGAGCGCATGGACAGGGATGGGGAGAATAAAAACAGCTACAGGGGAAACAGTACTTTATTCTGGTAGAGAGGACGGTCAGCACAACGAAGGTGTAGCCATTATCCTTAAGAAAGGAATGGAAAGGTCTCTACTGGAATGGAAACCCATTAACAACAGACTAATAAGAGCAAGACTGAGAGGGAGATTCACCAACATCCCAATTATACAATGCTATGCACCAACAAACGACAGCGATGAAGAGATCAAGGACGAGTTCTATCAACAGGTACAAAAGGAAATGGAAACTGTACCCAGGTACGATCTTATTATAGTAATGGGAGACCTAAATGCGAAAGTTGGAATACACAATAATTATAACGAAAAAGTAATGGGGAAATGCGGCAGTGGAACAGTAAATGAGAATGGGGACAAATTAATAAGCTTCTGCAGTATTAACAACCTGGTCATTGGAGGAACACTTTTTCAACACAAAGAAGTGCACAAGTTAACATGGGAATCACCAAACGGACGAGACAAAAACCAGATATATCACATAATGATCAATGGCAGAAAGAGACATGCACTACAAGACGTGAAAGTAAGAAGAGGCGCAGATGTGGGAAGTTATCATCACCTAGTAGTAGCAAGACTGAAGGTGAAACTCAGAGCTGCTGGACCAGTTGCAGTCAAACAAAAAAGATATAACATCACGAAACTTAAGGACCCTCTCACCAGAAAAGCGTTCGTGGTCGACGTAAAGAGACGATATCTGATTACCAAAGGCCAGGAAAGAACAGAGACCGACGATGTCGACCAGAAATTCAACACCATCTCAACAATATACAAAGAAAGCAGCAAGTCATGCTTGGGATTCTAGGAAAGAAAGAGCCAAGACTGGATAACACCAGAAACCCTAAACACCATAGCGAAGAGAAAGGAAATGAAAAGAAAGAAAACAGAAGCTAAGTCTCCCAGGTTAAAGGCAATATATAGGGAACAGTACAGTCAGCTGGACAAGGAAGTAAAACGTCAAACCCGTGCTAACAAAAGGACATTTCTGGATGACCTTGCAAGACAGGCAGAAAAGGCAGCACTGAGAAATGAACAAAGCACAGTTTATAAAATAACAAAAGCTATCAGTGGAAAACGAGGTGCAAACAACATAACGTTAGTAAGAGACAAGCAAGGAAATCTCATCACCACAGCTCAGGGGCAGGAAACAAGATGGGCAGAGCACTTCAGAGAAACACTGAATAAGGAACCACCAGAGACTCAGCTGAATGTTCTTGAGGCTGAAAGTGACTTAGACGTAAATACAGACATTCCACAAAAAGAAGAAATTATCACAGCTATCAAAGGGCTAAAAAATGGAAAAGCGCCTGGTCACGACAATCTAAATGCTGAGCTATTCAAGACAGACCCTGAACTAGCAGCAGAACTATTAGAACCACTATTTGCACAAGTCTGGGAAACTGAGACAACACCAACAGAGTGGAGTAAAGAAATAATTGTCAAATTGCCCAAGAAGGGCAACCTTGCAGACTGCAACAACTGGAGAGGAATTACCCTCCTCTCAGTTCCCAGCAAAATACTAGGCAGGATAATCATCCAGAGAATTTCAAAAGCAGTTGACCATAAACTGAGGAAAGAACAAGCGGGCTTCAGAAAGAACAGAAGATGTGCAGATCATATATTTGCCCTCAGGAACATTATAGAGCAGTGCTCAGAATGGCAGAGACAGCTGTACATTAACTTTGTTGATTTTGAAAAGGCTTTCGACAGCATACACAGGGACAGCCTATGGAAAATTCTGAGGGCTTATGGAATTCCCAGCAGCATTGTTTCCATTATTAAAAGCCTCTATTCTAACTTTACGTGCAGTGTTGGATCGAGTAATGTAACTTTCGAAGTGAAAACAGGAGTACGACAGGGATGCCCCTTATCAACAACATTATTTTTGACAGTCATAGATTGGGTGATGCGCCAGACAACAGAGGGCAGTCCAAGAGGAATTAGATGGACAACATTTTCTACACTGGAAGATTTGGAATATGCAGATGACATTGCACTACTCGCGCATTCACATCAACACATTCAAGACAAAACCGATAGACTGAATAAGTATGGCCAGCAGGTTGGCCTGAACATCAATTTGAAGAAGACAGAGGTCATGACACTAAATGTGGGCAATCCTGAGCCAATAGCAGTAAGGAACCAGAAGTTAAAACAGACAGACACATTTACTTACCTAGGAAGCATAGTAACACCTGACGGCGGAACAAGCAAGGACATTAACAACAGAATGAATAAAGCGAGAACAGCCTTTGCTGTTCTCAACAACATTTGGAAGTCTTCCCAGTACAGCACAAACACCAAATTAAGACTGTATGAGAGCTGTGTACTTTCTGTGCTTCTCTATGGTGCGGAATGTTGGAGAGTAACAGAGAAGGAAATGTTGAAACTGTCCTCCTTCCACACAATCTGCCTAAGGAAAATTCTCCGAATCTTTTAGCCAAACACCATCAGCAACCAAGAACTACTTATTCGGAGTAACCAGTAGGACATGCACACATCATAGCTGGCAGACGCTGGAGTTGGGTTGGCCACGTCCTCAGAAGGGACCCTGATACCATCACAAGAACAGCTATGCTATGGACCCCCGAGGGAAAGCGAAAGAGAGGCCGACCAAAAACAACTTGGCGGAGAACTGTGGAAGCTGAGATGCAAAGAATGAACCACAGTTGGGGCGCTGTACGAAGGATGGCCGCTGACCGAGCAAAGTGGAATCAATTTGTTGCTGCCCTACAAGACGCCACTAGGCGTGATGGACACTGACTGCTTTGACGGTCGGCGGCTAAGGATCAAAGAAGAAGAAAAAACCTGGCCCGAGGTGAGTCACTTTATTTTTTATTAAGGTATAGTGACACCCGTGTGTTACTGGGGCCGAAAGTTAGCAAACAATAATTATACTGTATCCTACGAGGCATGTCGTAAAAAGCGACTAAGAAGTGTTGGACATGGGGCTAGTTACCTCATCTCGTAAACAACATTTTACCACAAAAAGGTCTACAAACTATGGATAAGTAAAATACAGAATACAAATCAACTCAGCCGTTCAAGACAAAAGAAGGTCGTTTGGAAAAAGGCTCATGAATCAAACCAGAGAAAGACGAAAGGAGTTACGGTTGCCGGCTAATTTTTGTTTGTCTAGGGAAATCTCCATGATTGGCAACTGGAATGTTCGCCCTCTAAACGAAGTAGGGAAAAGTGCTTAAGTAGCAGCAGAGGCATCTCTCTTCTTAGTATTGATGGTAAGGTTTTTGCCAAAATCATCTTAATGCGACTACACAAGTTAGCTGAGCGCATATATCCAGAGTCACAGTGTGGATTCCGAGCTGGTAGATCAACAACAGACATGATCTTCTCTGTCCTCCAGCTTCAGGAAAAATCAAGAGAGCAGAAAAGGCCTTTATATATCGCCTTTATAGACCTCACAAAAGCATTTGACCTGATTAGTAGGGATGGACTCTTCAAAATCATCCTGAAAATAGGCTGCCCTTCTAAAATGCTGGAAATGATAAAGTCATTCCATGACGACATGAAGGGAACAGTCCAATATGCTGGAAGTACGTCAAAGCCCTTTGACATACGAAGTGGCGTTAAACAAGGCTGTGTTCTGGCTCGGACCCTCTTCGGGATCTTCTTTGCCCTACTCTTGAAACATGCATTCAGAGATGCAACTGAAGGAATATGCCTTCACACTAGGTCAGATGGCCGTCTGTTTAATCTTTCAAGGCTGAAGGCAAAAACAAAAATCAGAAGGGTCACTATAAGAGACTTGTTGTTCGATGATGATGCTGCAGTCGTCACTCAAAGCCAACAGGAGCTTCAGAACTTGATGAATCGCTTCACCCAAGCATGCAAGAACTTTAGCCTCACTATAAGTCTAAAAAAAAACAAATATGTTTAGTCAGGATGTGGGTGTTGCACCAGTTATCACTATCGATCACTATGAATTGGCAGTGATGCACCACTTCACATACCTGTGGTCTACCATCAATGACAAACTCTCACTAGACACAGAAATTGACAGTCGCATTGGCAAAGCTGCAGCTACTTTTCAAAGATGTGTGCAAGAGAGACATGAGGGCACTGGACATAAATCCAGCAACGTGGGAGGATGAAGCTGCCGATCACACCAAGTGGCGATGCTATTTACGGCGCGGCCTAAGATTGGGCGAAAAGAAGCTCACACAACAAGCAGAAGAGAGGAGAAAACGTCAAAAGGAGCACCAGGAGAATAAGCAGCTGAGGGCTGTCACCTCAGGGGCGCATTCCCATAGTCAGTTATGACTGAAGGGGCTATTATTAGCAGCAGAAATTATGAATGACAGGTTTGATATCCTGGGTCTCTGCACGACAAATGTGAAGGACGTAGAGAGGAAGAAGTTGATCACAGGAGAAAGGGTGTTGTCCTTAGGACATGAGGAGGAAAGTGTCCATCACAGTGAATAGGTGGCTCTAATGCCGTCTAGGGAAGTTATAGAAATCCCTTATAGACTGGGAAGCAGTATTACCTTAATGCGAAAATTGGAACAGACAACACCAGCTTTGAAGAAATCATGAGATTACATGCTTTGGGTACGATGAACGAGAATGGTAAACTATAATCAAACGTATGTGCTTTACATCATCTGGTTATAGAAGAAGTATATTTCCACATACAATTCTACATAAAGCAACATCGAATTCTGCAGACCACAGAACTGGGAATCAGATTTGTCACATATGCATAAGTAAGAAATTTAGGTCATCATTACCCGATGTAAAAGTATATAGAGGAGCAGATGTGGTATCAGATCACCATCTTCTGTTAGCCAAATCAAAATTTACACTCTAGAAATTCACAACTGTACACAGCCATAGGCAACGGGTATAATGTGGGATATCTAAGTAATCAGGAAATAAGAGAAACATTTTCAATCACTCTCCAAAAAATACCAAGTACTCCAACAGCTCGAAGGTGTGTGACAGAATGGCTCTTTTGCTTTTGCGTAATCTCCTCTCATCGCCTGTAGTATCTATTATTTTGTCATTTTTTACGCACATAATTTCGTGCTCCTTCTCTGATCAGAAACGTTACCCTTTTTCTTACTACGAATGTTCATATTTCACGCTTCGATGCCTGACAAGGCCAGACAGTTGCCCATCGCGGGGAGATTAATTAAATCACTAATGTGATAATACCACACGTATTATTTACTCCACGCAAATGCTAGCTGAAAGTGTTTGTTCAAGATTGTGTAATCTCTGTCGATTCGACAGCAGATGGACTCGCAATTTTGGGTGTATGGTATAGACCGCGATTTGTCTAGACAGGCAGTCTGATTCCGATTAGTGCTGTGATACAAGAGATTGGCAGAGTCTGATAAATACTTCTTAATTAATTGGGATAGGTGATCACAGATGCACGCAATCTTGGAAGACCTTTTCAAGAGTGAGCGCGAAGCATGATATAAGTAAACTTTGACAACACATTACCAAGAATAGTCTGATGTCTGAAATCCATGTTTGGAAAGTGGTTGTTTAAATTTTTCAAACACATGAGTCGTGAAAGATATTTAAACACGAACGTTGCCAAAACTAATTTTCAACTATTATTGGCTTAGAAGTTTAGAGGCGGATAACATTCATGTGAATGGAATATTTATCGGAACGCCACGCAGGAAGCGTGGGCCGAGAGAAACAATATAACGTAGAATAATTAGACATACCTTGTACAATACTGTTGTTACGCACAGATTTTTCTGAATCAATATGTATTTAACTGTCTTATTTGTACACTTTAATTTTTTGTAATCAAAGGTGCATAACTCTTGGTTATCTGAGGTTACATTTTTACTATGGTTGTTACCTTCTCTTGTGTCTTAACCTGCCGGTCTATTTTTAGATCGATGTCTGGTTGTTATCCTTATATGGCCCGTATAGGTCAGCTTCTCTTGGAATGTTTGCAACCAGAGTTGATTTTTATTCCCTGAATATTTAAGGCTCGAATTTGGTCAATATCTTTGCTTGGTATGTGTCCAACATCGGCCCGTTTGAGTTCAACTCAGGGGTCAAGCGCTACTGCGCATGTGTCGAGTTTAGGGTTGTTTGAGAAAAACTTCCGTTCCAGGAGTCTAGCAGTGGTTTCGAGCAGAGCGAGACGCGTTTCAGCGTTTGTGATCTTTTTGACGGGGAAAATGGAAGTCCTCTTGTGTTGTTAGTTGATCTACAGAGGATTTTCCCCATATGATTCTAAACGCCTGGAGGCGTGTGTGTTGTGGTGTTATTCCTGAAGAAAGGTAATTGCTCTTCATAATATTGAGATCTGTAGCCAGCTTAGATTTTGACATTGTTGTTCTCTGCTCGCTCGCTATCTACAGGCAGGAGAGTCTCTACTATTAGAAGTACACCCAGGTATCCTCATACCTTAGAGTCATATGTATTCGGGTCACTCTAGGCCCACAGAACTGTTGCTATGCTCCTTTGAACTCCGCTTTACCAGCGATGATACCTTAATCAAGGTTAGATCTAGAAATGTCCACAGAGGTCAACTTGAACTGTACACATAAGCCCGCCATTTCCGTGCGGCCTGCGGTAGACTCATTTACACACCTGATCTATTAGTATCAGAGAGGAGTTTGTTAAACTCATATATTGATGATGTGGAGCTGAGGCTGTTGAAGCTGGAATTATACGAGATCAGCTTACATGATATATGCATGATGTACTGATGAACTTTATTGATGCTTATTGCTATGTCCTGCATTGTCTGTGACTCATATATGTCGATGTCAACGTACCTGTTGTTGTGGCGTCCCAAATAAATGATTGAAAACGTCACCTGCTGTTCCTATTTATTTGACTTCCTCGTTGTGAGCTAATGTGACGTTCTTATTACCTATGTACTGTAGTCCTGTATGGATCTTCATCCACATAGCTACCTGCTATGTTCCATACTCACATCAAGCAACAAACCAGACGAGACACCATACTACACTGCCTTCGACATCTCTGGTGTCTACTGTAGTTGTAACATTACACGGCTACATCTTCAGCAGCAACATTAGACATCTCTCTACAATTTGGTAGCTGTGTATCAAACATACTTCTACATTTCTGGTAGCCAAAAGCTGGTTTGGTCTGGTATCCAGCAAATTACGGCATCCATAACCGATTCGTCGTGCAACATTCGGAGGTCAAAATACAGTGAACTGTTGTCACTTCATGCATTCAAAATAGCTAAATCAGCTTACTACACAGTGACAGCGTAATATGTCTGCTGTACTTAGGAGCTGAAAGTACCCGGCGCTGCTTGATAGATTGCCAACTTTGCAGTCTCTTCAACATTTAGAAGGTCAAGGGCCGATTGAATAGGGTTACTGTATTTAGAAGGTCAAGTGCCGATTGAATCGAGTTACTGTATTTAGAAGGTCAAGTGCCGATTGAATCGAGTTGCTGTTATATATGAGAAGGCCAAGTTCCGTACCTTATTCAGTACTACATCAGAAGCTCAAGTCTGTAACCATCGTCTTGGCAATTTTGTTGATGCAAGTGCAGATGTTCAATCAGCGTTGGATCGTATGGTCTTTAGAACACTGATTACTACCTGTTCGTTGCCATTTTGACGTTAGGATACATAAGATAAGTGGCATTTTGTTTGTGAACTGTTCTCTTGTATTGTTTACTTAGCCTTCTGTATTTTCACATTCTTTTGTTACATGTTTATATGTTTCATGTTATTATATGTGTTTATATTTCAGTGGGTCTTTCGGTTGGGCGGTGTCTGATTATAGGTGATACCACGTGACAGAGGTCCTATATCAGCGTTCTGTAGGGACTCTGCAAATTTCCTTGTGAAATTTGCTAGTGACTTTTGTTGCTATTTCTGTTTAGATGTGATGAAGAGTATCTTTTCGTTGTTTTCGTCATATTTTTTCTGCTCTTTAGTTTTGTTTTGATTTGTTTGTATTTGTAGGTCTCCTCTTTTCTACTATTTAGTTCTATACACTTTTTTGTTTATACACTGTGACGTCATTTGTTTTGTTTACTTTTTCGTAGTTATCATCACATTCTTTGTGATATTTTCTTTAGTTTTGCTGTATATTTAATTGACTTCTGCGAATGTTTTCGTATTGTCTTTGATCTTTGTTTATTGTTTACATTGTTCTTGGTTATCATTCACTATTGATAGATATATGGCCATGCACTATTAGCTGTGTAGTGCACTTATGATAACTGACTGGTGGATATTTGGTCATGCACTATTAGCTGTGTAGTGCACTTATGATAACTGACTGGGGGATAGTTGGTCATGCACTATTAGCTGTGTAGTGCACTTATGATAACTGATTGGTGGATATTTGGTCATGCACTATTAGCTGTGTAGTGCGCTTATGATAGCTAACTGGTGGATATTTGGTCATGCACTATTAGCTGTGTAGTGCACTTATGATAACTGACTGGTGGATATTTGGTCATGCACTATTAGCTGTGTAGTGCACTTATGATAAAGAATTGACTGTGGTATTATTATTATACAGTTGATTATATCAGTTCTCTGCCAAGGACTTGTCTCCCACAGATATTGGGATAATGTAATGTGGTTATACAAGTACTTTATTTAAGACTTGTTTCCATTAAGGTTGAAATAAGATAATTTATTATTTCAGGTTTTGGACTCATATTATTAGACATTATTTCTACACTTGAGTACTTTATTGA
This sequence comes from Oreohelix idahoensis, assembly GCA_024509875.1. Taxonomy (NCBI): domain Eukaryota; kingdom Metazoa; phylum Mollusca; class Gastropoda; order Stylommatophora; family Oreohelicidae; genus Oreohelix; species Oreohelix idahoensis. The sequence continues at coordinate 175,704 of JAMPIV010022824.1, forward strand.
GCAAGGGAAATCCCTTGGCAAGACTGGTGATAAATTGGAATAATTTGCGACTGTTCAATATGCCAAGTCATTGAAGTCGGAAGAAAAGAGAATGAAAATAGAAGCTGAACAAAAGAAAGAAGCTGAGAATTTAAAATTGCAGATACAGGTGGATGAAAGGAGATTCCAAATGAAAATGGAAAAACAAAAAAGAGAAGCTGGGGCTCAAGAGAAAAAGATACAAAGAGAATCTGATGATAAGAAAATCCAGCTACAAATGGAAGCTGATAATAAAAGACTAGAAAAAGAGACTGAAAATAAAAGACTGGAAATAGAGGCTGAGAATAAAAGACTGGAAAAAGAGGCTGAAAATAAAAGACTAGAAAAAGAGGCTGAAGAGAGAAAGTTTCAAAGAGAGGCTGAGGAGAGAAAAGCAAAAATGGAACACAAAGAAAAACTCTTAGCTTTGGAGTTAGAGAAGTTGAAGTTGATAAACATGGGTAATGTTAATGATCCAAATAAGGTGTCATCTTCTGATAAGTCTAATGCTAGCACTTTCAAGATTAAACTACCAGTTTTCAATGCTTCCAGTGACGATATAACGTTCTATCTGGACAGATTTGAACGGTCATGTAAAACACATATTGTAGATAAATCACTATATGTTGATCAGTTGTCAAATATACTTAAATGTGAAGCTCTGAGTATGCTAAGCATGGTAGATGAACCTGACAAGAACAATTATGAGGTGGTCAGGGCGGCATTATTAAAGAATAACCAACTTAACGAAGACGGCTATCGTCTTCAATTTAAAAATATGTTGCCAGAAACTGGAGTAGAATTCTCTAAATTTATTGTAAAAATACGTCTCACGTTTACACGTTGGGTTGAGCTGTCTAAGACAGAACATACATTTGAAGCACTTATGGACTTACAACTTAGAGACAAAGTTATGTCTTCTGTCAATGAGTCTTTTCTTGCTTTTCTTCATGAGCGTAAGCCTAAAAACATAAAAGAAATGGAAGAATATTGTTGCCAGTATGTTACTGCGCACCCTCGTGTAACCATTAGCAACTCTAAAGTGAAGGAAGGTTTGCCAGTTGCTTCGGCAGCACCATATGGCCCAAACTTCCTTCGTAAATTTCAGGGTACTCAACAAAATTTTAATAGGAAAAGTAACCGTAATTATGCTCAGAATCAGGGCAATCAATCACATAGTGGTTCTTCTTCGAAGAACTGGAGACGAGCTGACAGTCCTCGTTATTCTACACCCAATAATTATAGACATTTTCGATGAGGTAGTCATAATAGAGGCTATCAAAACTATTCTTCGTGGAGACCTCAAAACCAAACTAATAGATGTTCTCATCAATGTGGAAATGATAATGATAACTATGGAAACTGGGATTCAAACTAGCATAAGAGTTACAATAGAGAATACAATGATAATTTCAGAGGCAATAATAGTCGTGGTAGATCTCAACAGAAAAAAAGAGATATAAACAGGCAAACTCTGTACAGCAAGAGTCTCAGGGAGCCTGTAAACAGGTTGATGATAATAAAAACTCTAGCGCTCTCACATGTTCTGCCTTTGACTTTGGGAGAGCAACTAAATGCCCCCGATGCTCTACTTTGTTCGAACCGACTACTGTAACTACCTTGAGCTGTGGTCACCCTCTTCCCGCTCTTCCCGCTGCAGTTGCGCATGACGGGAGAGGTTCTCTTATCCTACATAAAGGTCTAGTAAATAGTAATCCAGCCTCAGTCCTTTTTTATTCTGGATGCTCTACTATTGGAGTTAAGCAATCTCTAGTAGATCCATCCTGTGCTACAGGAAAGGTGATCAAATGTGTCACATTTGGTGGAACTTTAGAAAAGTATCCTACTGCCATAATACATATTGATACTCCCTTCTTTACAGGAGATGTGCACGCGTGTCTTCTACCAAATCCTATTGCGGACTTTATTATCGGTCGTTTTCACGGAGTTAGGGAATGTACTCCGCAGCAGATTGCTGCTTGGGAAGAACTAAATATCCAAGCTACCAATGCAGTGGTCACAAGAGCACAAGCTCTGGAGACACCTCAAACTTCATTAACTGATAATAATGAAGTACATAGCCAAGATAGTCACTTGATTATTTCACGTGACTCTTTCAAAATTGCAAGAAGAAGATCATTCTTTACAAAAATTCTCCATTCTAGCAAAAAAAAGGTGATCCAAATCAGAATACAAATCACAAATCTTGGATTACTATGAAGAACGGCGTACTTGTGCGTATGGTACAAGACTCGACTGCGTCTACACATTCACAAGTTCTTGTGCCTAAGTGTATGAGATTACAAATATTGCAACATGCTCATGACTCGCAATGTGCTGGACATATGGGGTTTTCCCGTACAAAGTCGAGAGTTCATGCGGCTTTCTTTTGGCCATTTGTGAACAAGGACATACGTAATTACTGCCGATCTTGCAAAATATGTGAAGATGTCAAATCTAGAGGACCACGACATGCAGCGCCTATCCAGGCTGCTGATATTCCTATTCGGCCGTTTCAGAAATTGGCAATAGATATTATTGGTCCTTTTAGGATCAAGTCGGCCAGAGGACATCAGTTTATCCTTACATGTGTCGACATGTGCACACGTTGGCCAGAGGCTATACCTTTAAGAGCATCTCCACTGCCGATATCGCAGACGCTCTTTGGCTGATATTTTCTCGTTTGGGTTTCCCCAGAGAAATATTTTCAGATCATGGCACTCAACTTATATCTGACACTATGTCACAGGTAATGTCTACTCTACATATTAAAAGGTCTCTCAGCAGTATTTATCACCCAATGTCGAATGGGTTAGTTGAGCGTTTGAATAGAACACTCAATACTTTACTTGGGAAGATAACTGAGGATCATACTCAGGATTGGGACAGGGTTTTACCCGCTTCTCTCCTTGCTTATAGAGAGGTTCCCAATGAACACACAGGGTTTTCTCCTTTTGAACTTGTCTTTGGCGCGCAACCGCGCGGCCCTATATCTTTGCTCCACGATCTTATCACTGCCGATAATATTAGCGATGACACACAATCTTCATATGAGTATGTCATTGCTCTGAGGCAAAACATCACCGAGGCAAGCAAACTAGCAACTTCTTCATCCGAATTTGCTAAAGAAAAGGCAAGGCAATTTGCAAATAAGAATAGATGTCTACGAAAACTTTGTCCGGGTGACAAAGCACTCGTTCTACTTCCTTCTAGGGAGAACAGACTTCTTATTGCATGGAAAGGTCCGTATGCGATAGTCCCAAAAATTTCCGATGTCGACTATGTTGTCGATATTGATGTTAAGCATAAAACTTTCCATATAAATATGCTCTCGGAATTTCATGAAAGACCGGACTATTTGCAGCCTATTATCCAGGCGACGGACGATTCTCCAGTCCCTCATGGTCATTACTCATCCCTGTCGGTTATTCAGGATGAGGAAACTACTTTCTCAGATGTCAATCTTCCTCTTCCTGTGATCCCACTTCATTCTACGGAATCTTGGAAAAACGTTACTGTTTCTCCTAATCTTTCCGCTGAGGAACACCGACAAGTCTCTTCGATGTTACAAACGTTTCAGGATGTCCTTACCGACATTCCTGGACACACACATGTCATTGAACATGACATAATACTTACTTACTTAGTCGTTCCCCTTCTATCGTGAGGTGTAGAGGTTTGGAAGAGAGAGCGCCAGACTATTCTATCAGCATTCTTCTTCCTGGCCTGGTTCCATTCCAGTCCTCGGTCCTTCAAAGATTGTCTAATGTTGTCCTCCCAGCGGACTCTCGGTCGTCCTGGGGGTCTGCATCCCTGGCTCTTTGTTTCCCATGCTTGTCGTGGTAGCTGATCTTCTCCCATTCTGCAGACATGGCCAAACCATCTTAGTTGGCACTGTTCTACTTGGGTCTGCAGCGGGTGGCATTTTAGGCCTTAACGTATCATCTGGTTGCGGACCATGTCTCTTCTTGTTACTTCAACCACCTTCCTCAGATACATCATTTCTGAGGTTTGGATCTGGCTTTTGTGCGCTGTAGTCATTGCCCATGACTCGCATCCATATGTCAAGACTGGGACATAGGTGGAGCGGTATACAGCCATCTTCGTTTTCTTACCAACCTCTTTCTTGCTGAGGAATCCTCGATTTATGGCCTGAAAAAGCCTCCCAGCCGCTGCTTTTCGAGTAGCCAACTCTTCTTTGATGCCTCCCTTTCGGTCTATAATAGCTCCGAGATATTTAAAGTGGTCGACCTTCTCCAGGACCTTTTCTCCCTACTTAATCTGATGTCTTCTTTCCTGTCGTGATATCACCATGGATTTTGTTTTAGAGCTGCTTATGACCATCCCTCTCTTCTCCAGCTCTTCCTTCCAGACTTGCAGATTGGATTGGAGATGTATATCTGATTTAGCAATCAGGACAACATCATCAGCAAATGCTAGCTCTGAAATATAGACCTGTCTCATCTTCCAGTACCATACTGAATACTTTCTTGTTCTCTCCTTACATGGCTTGATGACATCGTCCATGAGGAGTATGAAAAGATAAGGTGACAGAATATCACCTTGTATTACACCAGTGGTGGTCCTGAACTCCTCTGACTTATAGTTTGCTGTCCTCACTTAATTTCTGCAAGACTTGTAGAAGCTCTGTATAGCATGAATCAGAGGTGCTGGAATGTTCTTCCTTGCCAAACAGTCCCAAAGTTTGCTCCAGAGGACCCAGTCAAACGCCTTTTCCAGATCTATGAAACAAAGATGGATCTCACTCTTGTACTCAAGGGCCTTTTCACTCAGCTGCCTGAGTGTGAAGATTAGGTCTTGAGTACTTCGGTTTGCTCAAAATCCGCACTGGACTTCATCCAATTGTGGCTCAGCTGGGCATCGGAGTCTCTGCTCTAGGATTCTAGAGTAGATTTTACCAGGGACACTGAGAAGGGATATGCCTCTGTGGTTTCCACATTGTCGATTGTCACCCTTTTTGAAAATCGGTGTTATGATGACAATCTCCCAATCCTTTGGTATGGCCTTGTTGCACCACGCTGCCTGTAGGACCCTTAAGAGTAATAGGTCGCCTGATGCTCCCATGTACTTAACCATTTCTGGTGTTATACCATCATGCCCTGCTGCTTTGCCCATCTTGATTTTCTCCAGTGCTGCCTTCAGTTCTTCCATCTTTATGTCATCTTTACCATCATTGGTTTTCTCTTCTGTGCTAGTGGTTATCATTTCTGATGCTTGACCTTGCTCGCCATCAAGGAGTTCTGAGAAATATTCTTTCCATCTTTCCATTACATCCTTTAAGGCAGTAAGCAATTTGCCTTGCTTGTCCTTTATAAATTTAAGAGGGCATTGGTTTTCCTTCCTCGTGTTCTTTAGGGTCTTATAGAACAATTTCTGGTTTTCTTGCGCATCTTTTTCTAGCTTTTCTCCAAATTCTTCATAGGACTTTTGTTTTGCTGCTAGCACCTGGTTCTTTGCTTCTGTTCTGAGTGTCACATATTTTCTATATTTCTCTATTTGTCCTGCTGTGTTTTTAGCTCCAAAGTATTGTTTCCATGCCATTTTCTTGTCTCGTATTTTCTCTTTGACTTCTTCTGTCCACCAAGATGTCCTCTTTCTCTTGCTCCCAAGTCGGACTTCACCATATGCTTCTGCTGCAGCTGTCTTTATGATGTCCTTGAATTTGAGCCAGAATGTTTTCAAGTCATCAGGTTGTTCTTCTGTGTTTCTCACTGCTGTAGCCATAAGCCCCTGATATCTGGTCTTAATTTCTGGCTCTCTCAGCTTGTAGGTCTTAATGCTCCCTCTCCCTTTCGTTTACTTTCTTTCTTGCATGATGTTGGGCAGTTCCTAGGCTGTGCAACTCTTTCAGTTGTTCTCTTGATTGTAAGCAGGTAGTGATTACTTCCAATCTTTGTCCCCCTCCAGACTCTAGCATCCCGGACATATTTGAATGAGTTCCTCCTAACTATGACATAGTCGATCACTGACTTCTCATTCTTTGTTGGTTCACATCTAGTGTATGCATGTATGTGCTTATGGGGGAACTTTGTGTTTGTAATGATCAGATTCTGCTCACTGCAGAATCTAAGGAGTCGCTTTCCATTGTCATTGAGAGTATCTTCTCCATATCTTCCGATTACTCCACCCCATCTAGCATGGTCATTTCCAACTCTGGCATTGAAATCTCCGAGCATGATAATTTCATATATGCAGTCATCCACTGTCTTTTGAAGCAGCTCGAAGAATTCCTCCTTGACCTCTGCTCTCTCATCCTCATTTGGCCCATATACTATGACCAGGTTGACTATGGTTTCTCCTTCTTTTAGTTGTACAACCATAATGCGCTCCGAGACAAATTTCCATCCCTTCATACTATCTTTTTGATTTTTGGCCACAATGGAACCCACGCCCCCTTTAGCTCTTTCAGATATGGGTACACCACTGTAGAGCAGCATGTCGCCATCGAGATCCATGACTCCTTGTCCTTTTTTCTTTGTTTCAGTTATAGCCAGGATTTCTAGTTTTGCTTTCCTCATCTCTTGCACCAGCTCCTCTTCCTTCCCATTTATACTTCTTGTGTTCCATGTTCCATAAGTCGTAGTCCGTAGTCAGTTCCAGTTCGTCGCCTTCAGAATCCGTCCGGTTTTCTCTTTTATATTTCGCTTAATCGTGATTTATAGCAAACAGGTGATTGGCCTGTTGTGCCTTTGCATGGTGGAGGGGCTGTCTCCTTACGGCCTCCATTCAGGCCGCCCTCCTCCTTTTTCATCCGGGCTTGGGACCGGCATAGGCGGAGTTGACATAATACTTACTGATCATAATCCTATCAGAGTCAGACCCTATCCTATACCTATCCATTTTCAATCACAAGTCGAAAAATAATTGGATGAAATGATACAATTGAAAATAATTGAACCATCCACTTCAGCATACTCTTCGTGCATGGTTATTGTTCGAAAGAAAGACAATAACATACGCCTTTGCGTTGATTATCGCAAATTGAACCAAGCTACGAAGTTCGATGCTGAACCTATGCCTTCATTAGAAGAGCTACTAAACAAACTTTCTAATTCTAGATTCTTTACCAAACTCGACTTGTCGAAAGGTTATTGGCAAGTTCCTTTAACTGAACGCGCCAAACCTCTTACTGCTGTTTCTACACCTAGGAGTTTATTTCAATGGAATTTCATGCCTTTCGGCCTTATGAACGCCCCTGCTACATTCGTACGCATGATGCGTCGAATTCTCTCATATCGTACAGATGTCATAGCATACTTAGACGATATCTGTCTCTTCAGTGATTCTTGGGAAGATCACTATTTGGGTTTATACGAATTGCTGTCTACTCTTCGCGAGTATAATTTGACTGCAAAACCCTCTAAAGCCTTTATAGGATTTAGTGACATTTCTTTCCTGGGTCACCGTGTTGGTCATGGTCTCTTAAAGACAGAGGACCACAATATTTCAAAAATACTAAACATTTCTGTTCCTAAGACGAAAAAAACAAGTACATAGTCTCTTAGGTTTGATACAATTTTACGGACGATTCATTCCGAATCTGTCCTCCATTATGGCACCTCTTTCAACCTTATTAAAAAAAGTATCGCCTAATCTGATCCTCTGGTCTCAAGAATGCCAATCCTCATTGGAACAGATTAAAACTTTATTTTCATCTCTACCTATCTTAAGGTTACCTACTATTGAGAAGACTTTTGTTCTTCGAAGTGACGCCTCATCCACTGGGATTGGGGCAGCACTAATGCAGGAGTATTCAGATACTCTGCATCCGGTGATGTATATCTCTAGGAAACTAAATGCGGCAGAGAGGAATTACTCGGTTCTAGACCGTGAATTGTTGGCTATGGTTTGGTCAATTCTCAAGATACAAAGATTCCTTCTGGGCGCGCATTTCATTGTGGAAACCGACCAGAAAGCTCTTACTGCTATTCAGAGTAAAAACATGAAGAGCTCGAGGTCCACTCGATATGCCATTGCTCTTGAACCCTTTCATTTCACGGTGCGAGCTATCCGTGGTTCGGATAATGTGATGGCAGACATTCTGTCCAGATACCCACATGATTCCACTTAACTTTTCTGTCCTATATTTCCTAATACACGTCGAGATTTATAACAGTTCTCTACTATAATTATATATCAGTACATCTGTTCTCACTTTATGGGAATTTATAACATTGTACTGTATAATTTCCTTTTTCTGTTTCCGATTTTGGAATAACGGAAGTATGCTAAGTTAGCAATATAAGGGCCAAAAGTTCTCATGGCCACAATTTATAGTCAAGAATGTATTTTGATTACTGTATTAGAAAATCTAACATTTATCATATGGAATTGAGTTATTTATATTTTCGCAGCAAATCATTGATGTGTGCGAGATTCTGTACATTATGTCAACCATGAAGTATTGCGAAGTACTAACTTACCTTGGAACGACTCAGTAGATGTGCGCTCTGAATTTATGTCCACGTCTTCTGGGGTCATCTACTTAATTAGTATTTTGTATAATGCATTGTATCATAATATTAGTACATGCTTACATAATGGGGTATGTGCTTATTAAGATGTGTATATCTCTATAATGCGGTATATTAGGATATGACACCGCTGTTTTGATGACATTAAATTGTTTAATCCTATGATAATATATTTAATGTCAGATAGATTTGTATGTGTATAATTTTGCTTGCATTATAATGTTGCCAGCACTGTGGTGTATGTTGGTGGCCCCTCCCTGGAATATATGTGTATACTTAGGGAAATGCTTTCTCTAAGGATCCGAGATATAGTCTCACCTGACGCTCCATGCGTCGAGCTAGCCACACATTAGGCCCTATATTTTTTGGTGATATATTTTGTCATCGCATCATTCGTGCGTTAGGAGCCGGTTGGATCTTGCTCTTGGAAAAAAATGTTTCATTTTTTTCCCGGGGGGTGCGATAAACTGTTACGCACAAATTTTTCTGAGTCAATATATATTTACCTGTCTTATTTGTACACTTTAATTTTTTGTAATCAAAGGTGCATAACTCTTGGTTATCTGAAGTTACATTTTTACTATGGTTGTTACCTTCTCTTGTGTCTTAACCTGCCGGTCTATTTTTAGATCGATGTCTGGTTGTTATCCTTATATGGCCCGTATAGGTCAGCTTTTCTTGGAATGTTTGCAACCAGAGTTGATGTTTATTCCCTGACCATTTAAGGCTCGAATTTGGTCAATATCTTTGCTTGGTATGTGTCCAACATCGGCCCGTTTGAGTTCAACTCATGGGTCAAGCGCTACTGCGCATGTGTCGAGTTTAGGGTTGTTTGAGAAAGACTTCCGTTCCAGGAGTCTAGAAGTGGTTTCGAGCAGAGCGAGACGCGTTTCAGCGTTTGTGATCTTTTTGCCGGGGAAAATGGAAGTCCTCTTGTGTTGTTAGTTGATCTACAGAGGATTTTCCCCATATAATTCTAAACGCCTGGAGGCGTGTGTGTTGTGGTGTTATTCCTGAAGAAAGGTAATTGCTCTTCATAATATTGAGATCTGTAGCCAGCTTAGATTTTGACATTGTTGTTCTCTGCTCGCTCGCTATCTACAGGCAGGAGAGTCTCTACTATTAGAAGTACACCCAGGTATCCTCATACCTTAGATTCATATGTATTCGGGTCACTCTAGGCGCACAGAACAGTTGCTATGCTCCTTTGAACTCCGCTATACCAGCGATGATACCTTTATCAAGGTTAGATCTAGAAATGTCCACAGAGGTCAACTTGAACTGTACACATAAGCCCGCCATTTCCGTGCGGCCTGCGGTAGACTCATTTACACACCTGATCTATTAGTATCAGAGAGGAGTTTGTTAAACTCATATATTGATGATATGGAGCTGAGGCTGTTGAAGCTGGAATTATACGAGATCAGCTTACATGACATATGCATGATTTACTGATGAACTTTATTGATGCTTATTGCTATGTCCTGCATTGTCTGTGACTCATATATGTCGATGTCAACGTACCTGTCGTTGTGGCGTCCCAAATAAATGATAGAAAACGTCACCTGCGGTTCCTATTTTTTTTGACTTCCTCGTCGTGAGCCAATGTGACGTTCTCGTGACCTATGTACTGTAGTCCTGTGTGGAACTTCATCTACATAGCTACCTGCTATGTTCCATACTCACATCAAGCAGCAAACCAGACGAGACACCATACTACACTGCCTTCGACATCTCTGGTGTCTACTGTAGTAGTAACATTACACGGCTACATCTTCAGCAGCAACATTAGACATCTCTCTACAATTTGGTAGCTGTGTATCAAACATACTTCTACAACTGCATTCCAGAAATCGTTACAAGTAGATAGCTCGGATCTTGCTACAGGACACTAGAGTTGGATACTGAATTTGTAGAGTAATCTTTACCTTTAGTGCCGTCGAGTATGTATAATATGTGTATTTTGGTACCATTTAGAGTTTGGATTGGGGTTAGGTTTAGGGTTAAGTTTCGGGTTAGAATTACAGTATTGCCTCCCCTGCTTTGCAGTAGTGGTCCAACAGTGGTTAAAACTCAAGAGTATCTAACATGGGCTTCAAAGGTGTCTACCTTCGCACAAGATTACTCTTGGCAGATTTGTAAGTAGAAGAGTAATCAGTCTTCTATCTCTGTAGTGGATTTGGTGTTATTCTATAAATTTTAGTACTTTTAATTCTATCAGTTGTGAGGTCAGCTATGCAAGCCCCTGAGGTTTATTAAATTCAAATAAGTTTACAGGGTACCTGTCTGCTTCTACCACGACCTCACCCGATTATATATCTTCCCCTACTGAAGTGTATTGGTGTGTGTATGTTGTCTAGCAAGTGTCTAGGGTAATGCAATGTAATGAAGTGTATGAACAGGACAACAACTACACCTATTACTAATAAACAATGATTAAACAAGTCACTGGGTAAAGTTTGAATTTAACATATTTTTTTTTACAATTTATTATCCCGTATCTTTGTTATTCTTTTAGATACAGGAATAATCAACTCAAAATAAAGATATAAATATTTACAGCAATAATTCACAAATATAATTGAGTGTGTTTTTCCCACACTTATTTATATGAGTCAAGCTACAAAAGTGTCAAGTATTCCTTGCTCCTAGAAAATGGTACAGGTTATTCGAACGTTTAGATTCATCACTGTCTGACACAATATATTTTGGGAAATAGAGAGTTGTATTGGTTGTGATATCAAATACCCCAGACACGATTGCTTATCTGGGATTTCTGGTAACAGGCTGACTGAAGTATACAGTGTCAGCTTCCGCTGCCAAGACACGTTTCTGCTTCTTGTAATATAGATATGTGCAGGCACTCAGTAGATATGGCCTCACAGCAGAACTTATGGTCAGGTATTTGATCACCTGGGCTCACTTTGAATCGTAGAAGAAACCCTGGAACAAAACAAATTTGTCCAACTCAGCATCTAATAGTCTCTCTCTTTCCCTACTCTAACATTGGCAATATCATCAGACCTCAGCATGGTAACTAAACAATTAGTTAACGTTCTCAATTTGGTTGGTACCACCTTCCTGGATAAATAACTTTCAAACCACCGTTTGACACTTTCCTTGACAAAGGAAACATTTTACATTAATAATATCAAGTCATGTACAATCACGGTGACTTGCTGAAGAAGATGGCCAGTGATCTTCCTGGTCTTATGTGATAATACAACATTTTTTTCATTAATATTTAATTTTCTTCTCTCCCAGTATGGCAGAAAGCCTGTCTGGCTTTTCCACAACAGTGTAATACATTTCCTAACAACGCTGTGAAACAACACAGTGTTTGATGTTGACTTCCCTCTAGATAGACGTTTCCCCACATAATTTTCATACAAATTCTATATTGCATACATAATAATGATAATAACGATAAGATAAATGTTTTCATTCTTACCGCATCAAAGAATTATAATCACTAAACAGTTGAATATTGCGATATATGGTAGCAGCCCAGATCGCTGCTAGTGCAGAATAGCAAACAAGAATGTACTCCTTCTTGTCTTTAACACACTGTTAGTGATCAAAATCTTTATAACAAGTGGCACCTAATACTAACTACTAATTGGTTTTATGCAACCTTTCGTATATTACACCACAGCCAATCAGGGACTGTTTGGCCTCTAGCATTCTTTTTCAAAATTGACCTTAAATATTCAAATCTAGGACTCCTTCCCCTCTACCCCCACTACGGGCAAACTGAGAAAGATTTTCAAGTTCGCTCGTCTATCTGAATTCTGTCAAACTTCTTTATTTTTTAATAGTTTTAAATCCTGATACATACTTATTGATCTTGTTGTTATCTATTGCACCGTCATTACATTTTATTCTTGTATTTATTTTTAATGCCTAGTATCGTTTTATTTCTACAATGCTTAAAAAAAGTATTTCCTATCTCTCCTATTCAAACATGTAAACACGATCTAATGACGCCAGGCTATACTCCGTTTCTGCCCCGTTCAGCACTGTGTATTCAAAAAAATCTCACGTTAATCGTAAATTTTTTTCCTTTTATTTTGAACTATCGCTGTCATGCAGTACGAGACAACGCTTGTAGTAATACGTCACAAAAAGCGTCAAATTGCTGTCTGTCTACTACTTTAGAACTACTTTTACGTTACAGATACGCGTGTATACGATTTTTGGGCTGTCTCGCATCCGATCATTGTTATAATATGCTACGAACGCGTGTCGATAAAAAAGGGGTTTTTCTATCGTATTTTGAAACTAAGCTGCGATATCGCTTTGCACTTCTGCCAGCGGGCGACACAGAGCAGAACCAAAAGCGTGTCAAAGGGTAGCATTTTCTCTCTCTCACTTTATGCGTCCTTTATTCTTTTACACGTTTTTAATCGTACTCTCTTGCTTTGAAGGTTAGGCTTGAACTGTGACGTAGTTTCAAGCACGCTGTAATAAAATCTAGTGGCTTTGCTAGCGAAATAATTAACTAGCATTTCCACAGCATACGTTGGATTCCCGACTGGCCTAGAAGAAGCTGTCAGTCACTAACACACGGGCTGTTTTATTTATTAGCATTTGGGAGTACAATTCTATGGAAATTAGCGTTTGTTTCACAGATATTACTACATACCTTCCTTCCTAAAACTAGCAATCATTGCAGGTTATTATCTGTGAGACAATTTAGCGCCAATAAGTACTATTCCCTAGGTTTTTCCTGATTTTCCTCACAAGGATGTCTACTCAGGAAATCCGCTCCCACGTTTTCCGAACCGGGTATATATTCGATGGAAAATGTATAAGGTTGGATCAATGAAGACCAGCGTAATAGTCTAGAATTTTCATGCTGGGCCTGGGACAAGAACACGAGCGGCTTGTGATCTGTTTGCACTACAAATGACCTACCATAAAGATAAATTTGAAACTTCTTTATGGCCCAAATTAACGCCAAACATTCTTTTTCACTGTTGAGTAGTTTTTTTTCCGCTTTGTTCAACTTGCGGCTAGCGTAAGCAACTGGGTTCAGTTCTCCATCCTGTGAGGTGGTCCTCTGTAACAATGTGGCTCCTAATCCTATGTTGCTAGCATCCGTTCTCACCACAAATTCCTGCCTTAAATCAGGTAATTTCAATATCGGTTTGCTAGTGAGTTTATCTTTTAGTTCTTGGTATGCCAATTCACACTGCGCTGACCACATGATTTTATCAGGTTGACCTTTTCTAGTTAAGTCAGTCAGCGTTGCACAAATAGAGTTAAAGTTCTTTATGTATTTTTGAGAAAATCCACATAAAGATACAAAAGACCTCACATCTTTTTTTGTTTGTGGCCTCGGTGTTTTTTGCAATTTATCCAGGTTCTTGGGTCAGGGGTCATGTTTCCCTGATATACTGTGTGTCCCAAGAATTTTAGTTCTTTACACCCCACACAACATTTGGTTGGTCTAGCCGTCAGATTTGCTTCTCTGAGCCTATCAAATAGCATATTCAGAGAGTTTATGTGTTCTTCGAATGACAGATCAGTGTTGAGTCTATAAGTTTCATATCATATTCTAACAGATTTGGTATGCCCCGGCTTATCTGTTAACACATCTGTATGTTCAATCAGAACCTTTTGAACCTGCTCCCTCTGGGCTTTAGTCATGTGATTACTGATCTTCACCTGGGCCTGTGTTTCCCCTGTTTTATAAGATACTTGTGAGAGGTGAGTGGTTCCTTTTTCATTCCAGTGGCTATCAACAAGGTCATGAGATGTGTCTCATCCTGGAACTCTCTTTCCAGGTATTTCTTTAGGAGATTCACATGATAAATTTTCTCCTTACCTTTTTGTCGATTTTATAATTTGTTCTAGATATCCTTTCTAGAACCGTGTATGGCCCTTGCCATCCAATTTGTAACTTGTTACTGCTGCCAGGTAAAAGAAGGAGCACATTCTCTCCCACACTGAGCTCTCTACACTTAGCTCTCTTGTTAAAATAAGCAGCATGTTTCTTTCTGGCTTGTCTGAGATTGTTATTTGCCAGTTTCCAGCCAGTTTTAAGACGAGTGGTCAGCTCGTTCGCATAGTTATATGATGAGGTAACAGTTTCCTCTGCCTTCTCATCAGTCCGTGTCCTTAACAAGGCTTCCAATGGACCTTTTATTGGCCTCCCAAATAACAGGGTTGCGGGTGCCATCCCGGTTGAATTTTGTGGAACTTCCCGATACGCAAACAACGCAGCGGGCAAAAATTGGTTCCATGTATCAGGTTTCTCATGTGCCAGCTTTCTCAGGATAGAAATGAGAGTCGCATTGAACCTCTCTACCTGACCGTTCCCTTGGGGATGGTACGGGCTACAATGAAAGTGCTTGGCCTGGAAGAGCCTGAAAACTTCTTCCGTTAGTCTCCCCTTTAACTGAGAGCCGTTATCAGTTAAGATTTGGTGCGGGAAACCTAACCTTGTGAATATGGTGAGTAATGCCTCTGCCACATGCTTTGAATCTATGGATGACAGGGCTACCGCCTCTCCGCACATCGAACAAGTGTCCACCAGAATGAGAATATAACTGTTGCTCCTCTTGGTTCAAGTGAGAGGTCCAACAATATCCACTGCAACCCTCTCAAAAGGGGTTCCCACTATGGGCATCTCCCCTAGAGTTGCAGGAGCAGTCCAATGCTTTTGATCTACCCCTTGACACTCTGGACAGGATTTTACATATCTTTTTATATCTTCGGTTATCCCGGGCCAGAAGTAATGACAAGCTATACGCTGTCCTGTTGCACTGATCCAAATATGACCACTGAAAGGAATCGCGTGCCCTAGTTCCAACACTTTCTTCCTATACGAAGTAGGAAGAACCAGCTGTCCGTGACCATTGGATCCAGTTCCGGCCTTCTTATACAACAGTTTATTCTTCATATAGGAGTCTCCTTTCGTAGGAGGTGTATGGCCCTTAGGTAATTTCTTAAAGCACGGTTTGAGTGACGTATCTTCCGCCTGTGCCTTCCTCATCTCCTCTGGATGAGTATTTATAGGTTCATCCTCCTCCTTTCGTGACTGTGACCTGCACTGCACTGTTGCCATGATCACAGTTTCACTGGGATTCCCCAAGAATATTTAAAGACACACCAATATCAGAGGGTAGATGGGTTCGTTTATCACTGCTGCCTTGATTACTCCTTCCACATAGCGAGTTTTTACACATATTCTAGCAATGGGAAGTGTCATGGTTGCTATGTCCTTGGTTGCGGCTTGGATCTCCACTGTTTCTGTGGTGTATTGATCAGCTTGCACCAGGTGAGAACTCACAACAGAATCAAAATCAAATCCAGTATTGTAAAGGCACCAAATGGTGACACCATTACATACAACATCCTCACACACTGGGGGGTGATAAGGTTCCTGCTGTCCAATAGGTTTAACCTTCAATCCCTTTCTCCCCGTTTTCATTGCAGCAAAGTTGGGAGGTTTCCAAGTACACATTGTGGTGTCATGATTATTTTTCTTGCACCACGTACACCATTTATTTCCCTGAGGGAAATTTTTCTTATCATTGAACCGCGGGTTTCTATCACGTTGGTCAAACTTGCGCTTATCATAATAGGCTTTACCCTTATTAAACTTATCTCTGTGCTCAAATTTAGGTTGGTTTTGGTTGTGTGGAGCTTTATTATGGTCTATAGGCTTCTTCTTCATACTTGCTATCTCAGACTGGGCTGCCTGATATCGCTTAGCCACATTTAAGATCTCCCCCAGCCTCTCAGCACCATGTTCCGTGAGAAATTTTCTCAGGTCTGGAGCCATGGACTCTCTCAGCTGCTCAGTAATAATCATTTCCTTTAAATCTTGGGTTTTCCCCAGAGCAGTCCATTTCTCCAGATAAGTCTCCAGACGTGCAGAGAACTGGTGGTAAGTCTCTCCAGTCAACAGTTTAGCATTCCTAAATTTCTTTCTGTAAAATTCACTATTCTTCTCATATCTAACTAGCAGAGCTTGCTTAAGAATGCCGTAGTCATCTTGATCATCTTTGCACAGTTTGGCGAATACCTCATAAGAGGTTCCCCTAAGCCCCTGAGATACCTTCATACTCCATCTTTCTTTTTCTAGCCCATACATGGTAGCTAGTGACTCAAATCTAGAGATGAAAGATTCAATATCATCCACTTTTTCTACAAATGGGTCCAAATGAAACCCCATGGCTGATGTGGAGGCTACCTGGCTTGCAGCAGAGTCGGAGATGGATGAGCTACTTCCATTTTCAGGAGCATGGCCTTGTAACTCCAACTCCCTTAATCGCAGCTCATGTTCTCTTTGTAACCGTTTCTCTTCTTTCTCAGCCTCCATCCTCTTTTCTTCTTTCTCCCTTTCAGCCTCAAGTCTCTTTTCTTCTTTCTCCCTTTCAGCCTGCATCTGTAATCTTTTCTCCTCCTTTTCAGCCTCCCTCTGTAGACGTTTTTCCTCCTTCTCAGCCTCAAGCCTTTTAGCTTCAGCCTCAAGTTTCTTCTCCTCCAACTGCAGCCTCTTGATCTCTGCCTCCCTATCAGCCTCTAATCTCTTAAGCTCCCTAGCATCTTCTAACATAATTCTCTTCTCCTCAGCTAACCTATCAGCTTCAAACTTTCTTTCTTCAGCTAGCCTCTTATCTTCTCTTTCCATATACTTGTCGCACTCTGATGTCACATACTGAATCAGAGCTTGACCATCTAATTTCATCTCCTTTGCAGTCTGCACAGCAGCAGATCTGTACTTTGCCAAATCAGCCATTGTCAAGTGTCTAGGGTAATGCAATGTAATGAAGTGTATGAACAGGACAACAACTACACGTATTACTAATAAACAATGATTAAACAAGTCACTGGGTAAAGTTTGAATTTAACATATTTTTTTTTACAATTTATTATCCTGTATCTTTGTTATTCTTTTAGATACAAGAATAATCAACTCAAAATGATAATATAAATATTTACAGCAATAATACACAAATATAATTGAGTCTGTGTTTTTCCCACACTTATTTATATGAGTCAAGCTACAAAAGTGTCAAGTATTCCTTGCTCCTAGAAAATGGTACAGGTTATTCGAACGTTTAGATTCATCACTGTCTGACACAATATATTTTGGGAAATAGAGAGTTGTATTGGTTGTGATATCAAATACCCCAGACACGATTGCTTATCTGGGATTTCTGGTAACAGGCTGACTGAAGTATACAATATCAGCTTCCGCTGCCAAGACACGTTTCTGCTTCTTGTAATATAGATATGTGCAGGCACTCAGTAGATATGGCCTCACAGCAGAACTTATGGTCAGGTATTTGATCACCTGGGCTCACTTTGAATCGTAGAAGAAACCCTGGAACAAAACAAATTTGTCCAACTCAGCATCTAATAGTCTCTCTCTTTCCCTACTCTAACATTGGCAATATCATCAGACCTCAGCATGGTAACTAAACAATTAGTTAACGTTCTCAATTTGGTTGGTACCCCTTTCATGGATAAATAACTTTCAAACCACCGTTTGACACTTTCCTTGACAAAGGAAACATTTTACATTAATAATATCAAGTCATGTACAATCACGGTGACTTGCTGAAGAAGACGGCCAGTGATCTTCCTGGTCTTATGTCATAATACAAAATTTTTTCATTAATATTTAATTTTCTTATCTCCCAATATGGCAGAAAGCCTGTCTGGCTTTTCCACAACAGTGTAATACATTTCCTAACAACGCTGTGAAACAACACAGTGTTTGATGTTGACTTCCCTCTAGATAGACGTTTTCCCGCATAATTTTCATACAAATTCTATATTGCATACATAATAATGATAATAACGATAAGATAAATGTTTTCATTCTTACCGCATCAAAGAATTATAATCACTAAACAGTTGAATATTGCGATATATGGTAGCAGTCCAGATCGCTGCTAGTGCAGAATAGCAAATAAGAATGTACTCCTTCTTGTCTTTAACACACTGTTTGTGATCAAAATCTTTATAACAAGTGACACCTAATACTAACTACTAATTGGTTTTATGCAACCTTTCGTATATTACACCACAGCCAATCAGGGACTGTTTGGCCTCTAGCGTTCTTTTTCAAAATTGACCTTAAATATTCAAATCTAGGACTCCTTCCCCTCTAACCCCATTACGGGCAAACTGAGAAAGATTTTCAAGTTCGTTCGTCTATCTGTTTTCTGTCCAACTTCTTTATTTCTTAATAGTTTTAAATTCTGATACATACTTATTGATCCTGTTGTTATCTATTGCACCGTCATTGCATTATTTTATTCTTGTATTTATTTCTAATGCCTAGTATCGTTTTATTTCTACAATGCTTAAAAAAAAAGTATTTCCTATCTCTCCTATTCAAACATGTAAACACGATCTAATGACGCCAGGCTATACTCCGTTTCTGCCCCGTTCAGCACTGTGTATTCAAAAAAATCTCACGTTAATCGTAATTTTTTTTCCTTTTATTTTTAACTATCTCTCTCATGCAGTACGAGACAACGCTTGTAGTAATACGTCACAAAAAGCATCAAAATGCTGTCTGTCTACTACTTTAGAACTACTTTTACGTTACAGATACGCGTGTATACGTGTTTTGGGCTGTCTCGCATCCGATCATTGTGGTAATATGCTACGAACGCGTGTCGATAAAAAAGGGGTTTTTCTATCGTATTTTGAAACTAAACTGCGATATCGCTTTGCACTTCTGCCAGCGGGCGACACAGAGCAGAACCAAAAGCGTGTCGAAGGGTAACATTTTCTCTCTCTCACTTTATGCGTCCTTTATTCTTTTACACGTTTTTATTCGTACTCTCTTGCTTTGAAGGTTAGGCTTGAACTGTGACGTAGTTTCAAGCACGCTGTAATAAAATCTAGTGGCTTTGCTAGCGAAATAATTAACTAGCATTTCCACAGCATACATTGGATTCCCGACTGGCCTAGAAGAAGCTGTCAGTCACTAACACACGGGCTTTTTTATTTATTAGAATTTGGGAGTACAATTCTATGGAAATTAGTGTTTGTTTCACTGATATTACTACAATCTCAAAGGAGTCTTAACAAGATATTCAGATAAGTGACGACAATGCTGCATTCGCTGAGCACGTTAAGTCTAGAATCTACCGACAACAATTAAGCAATTATTAGCCTTAGTTCGTTAAACCCCACCTCTGATTTACTCAGTGAAGTCGCGGTAGCGCAGTGGTTAGTGCACTGTCTTCCTAACTCGGTGGTTCATGGTTCAATTCCCAGTTAAGGTCTGATTTTTTAGACCACAAACGGCTCCGGTGTCGACCCAGCCTCATAAAATGGGTACCAGAGCAACTCTGGGAAGGTTAAGGCAGCCGGCGTGGTGTTGATCACATCACACCTAGTGTGCCGATGGTCAAAAAAATGTGGGACTAACACCATTTTCCATATATGCCTCAGTGGGCGTGTAACGGGATCTTTTATCTTTTACCTCTACACCTCACGGTAGAAGAGGAACGATTAAGTAAGTAAGTAAGGGATTAAATTTAATTCTCATCGAGGGTAAACTCTGCGTTAAATGGGATGGCAGAATAGGAGAAAGGGGACACATAAGTATGTTCGGGAAACGCAATATGCATGAGAGCGTTTCGATTCTATTCTTACTTACTTACTTACTTAGTCGTTCCTCTTCTACCGTGAGGTGTAGAGGTTTGGAAGAGAGAGCGCCAGACTATCCTATCGGCTGTCCTCTTCCTGGCCTGGTTCCATTCTCGGTCCTTCAAAGATTGTCTATTGTTGTCCTACCAGCGGACTCTGTGTCGTCCTGGGAGTCTGAATCCCTGGCTCTTTGTTTCCCATGCTTGTCGTGGTAGCCGATCTTCTCCCATTCTGCAGACATGGACATGGCCAAACCATCTTAGTTGATACTGTTTTAATTGGGTCTGCAGGGGGTGGGATTTTAGACCATGATATATCGTCTGGTTGAGGACTTTGTCTCTTCATGTTACTTCAACCACCTTCCTCAGATACCTCATTTCTGAGGTTTAGATTTGACTTTTGTGGGTTGTAGTCATTGCCTATGACTCGTATCCATATGTCAAGATTGGGACATAAGTGGAGCGGTATACAGCCATCTTCGTTTTCTTACCTACCTCTCTCATGCTGAGGAATCATCGATTTATGGCCTGACAAAGTCTCACAGCTGCTTCTTTTCGAGTGGCCAACTCTTCTTTGATGCCTCCCTTTCGGTCTATAATAGCTCCGAGGTATTTAAAGTGGTCGACTTGCTCCAGGACCTGTTCTCCCAGCTTAATCTGATGTCTTCTTTCTTCTCGTGATATCACCATGGATTTTCAAGAATCAAAACTTAGAAATGCATTGGTTGTTCTGCGTAGATGAGACCGCTCAAATATGGCTTCTCAACAACTCACAGGAACAGACACAACCTTCGCCAAGGCCTTCTATCCGGAACTCTCCTTAAGATTTTAACTTTTAGTTAGCTCGACGGTGGTGTGAGTTCTTGTCACCGTCGATGGTTGCGATTGGTGCTACTTAAATGTATGAACTTATTTTATTGTGCACGGATAATGCTAGGGTAGTAAGCT
This sequence comes from Oreohelix idahoensis, assembly GCA_024509875.1. Classification (NCBI taxonomy): domain Eukaryota; kingdom Metazoa; phylum Mollusca; class Gastropoda; order Stylommatophora; family Oreohelicidae; genus Oreohelix; species Oreohelix idahoensis. Next base: position 196,792 of record JAMPIV010022824.1, read on the forward strand.
TTACTGTCACAAGACTCAAGAGTATCTACTATGGGTTTTCAAATGTGTCTACCTTAGCTCAAGATTACTCTTGACAGAGTTGTAGATAGAAGGATAATGATGCCTCTAACTGAAGTTAGTATTCAAAATATATTTCACAAGTCAAGAACAATGTTGCATGAGGCATGTCACGTTGACTGATAATTTGTCTTTCCATCTCGTCCCAATTTTATTACTCTTTTAATGTTCTGGTTTCCTCTACATTTTGTATTTTCTTTTCTTTCGGATTCTACATGCGTGGCCATTACCCCCCTTCTTAGACCCCAATCCGCGGTTTGTTTACGTTCTGGCATTCAGTATAAATTCCCCACTGGTCAGCAGCAGTCAGCTAACGATAATGTTACCTAAGCGCACCCGGTCTGACCAGAGGAATATCTCTGGCGAGTAAAGTGTTTGATCACGAGCGAGAACGGTTTCCATGATGAAACGGATCTCTAGCGGGAGGTAACTTTTGCGGTCAGAAAAACAGGTTTGATCTTCGATTCAGGAGGTTGGTCCTTGAGGGTTTGCCCTTAGATGACGCAGTTAGAGATCATAATATTATGCATTTGTCTATCTGGGAAACTGTATCGAGGTGTGTCTCTGATGTAGTCTCTAGAATCACATTGGTCTTACTTAATATTACGTTATACGCCAGGCCAGGTGTCCCGGTAGCGTTATTTGTAAACTATAAGAGTAGATAGATTTAATCACTCAGCACACTCGTAAAATATTTCCTGCCCGAGAGGATCACAATGAGAATAAGGCAGACGATAACACAGAACTAAATGTTATTTGCCTATGTTCTCGGCATTTCTCGGGGTGAGTAGACATGTCTTATAATATATATAGTCGGTTGAAATAACTGTCATTACTGTAAGAAAATGTCAGAGGTGTGGGTCATTCACTTAAAATCACTGAATAGTGAGATGCAAGCACTATAACACTGAATTATAGGAGATAGTCACTTATTCCTTTTTGTGATAGAAACTTCTGGTCACTGGGTGGAATCATGATATGCAGATTTGTGTAGCTAGACACTAGTTATACTTTCAAAAAAAGCAGCCACCAGATGGAGATATAATTATATCTTATGATTCAGTCTCAACTGTATTATTATAGCTAGAACATTGCAATTTCTATGTATTCATTTGTGGGATGTTAATATTTTTTTTCCCCAAAGGGACATACGATTTATTTTTGTAATGTCAAATGCTGAAATATGTTAATGTAAATTCACTTAATGTTGTAAGATGAATAACATATCCAGTCAGCTGTAACTACAGGGTTAGGTTTCCTGTATGTTGAATTGGGAAAAGAGGAGCAGATTTTGCTGTCAGAACATTTACTGACAGGTACATGTGTGTACAAAATGTATTAGCCTATGCGGGCGCATGCTGATAATTGATAGAGAGGAAGGAACAGGAGGGAGACTTATATGGATAAAGACAGCCCTAAACTAACATAGCAATGATTACCATAATTTAAATCCCATCTCTTCTTCTTCTTTAATCCATAACCACCAACCGTCAAAGCAGTCAGCGGCCATCACGCCTGGTGGCGTCTTGTAGGGCAGCAACAAATTGATTCAACTTTTCTCGGTCGGCGGCCATCCTTCGTACAGTGCCTCAACTGTGGTTCATTCTTTGCATCTCAGCTTCCACAGTTCTCTGCCAAGTTGTTTTTGGTCGGCCTCTCTTTCGCTTTCCCTCGGGGGTCCATTGCATAGCTGTTCTTGTGATGGTATCAGGGTTCCTTCTGAGGACGTGGCCAACCCAATTCCAGCGTCTGCCAGCTATGATGGTGTGCATGTCCTCCTGGTTACTCCGAATAAGTAGTTCTTGGTTGCTGGTGGTGTTTGGCCAAAAGATTAGGAGAATATTCCTTAGACAGATTGTGTGGAAGGAGGACAGTTTCGACATTTCCTTCTCTGTTACTCTCCAACATTCCGCACCATAGATAAGCACAGAAAGTACACAGCTCTCATACAGTCTTAATTTGTTTTGTATAACGTTAGTGTAATTTTATTGTTTGCTTGATGTAAAGGTCGTCTCTTTTGGGTCTTAGTTTTAAGGGATACCGGATTGCTAGAACAAGAATCCATTCAGGCGAAGAACGTCCCATTCTCTTCGATCTAGAGGGTTTCTGAAAACACCTAGCATCACGAGTTGTCACCCTCCCCCCTCTAACTGAAACCAAACCCTTTTTGTCTACACCAATCCCTCTAACAGGAAAAAAAGCTCACGCACTGTGTAACGAGCAATAGCAACTCTGGGAAAATCATCGGTTGCAGTAGTAGTTTCTTACTCACCTCTTGATCGTCAGTCAGAGCATTGCGGCATTCAACATATCTATCAGCCCAGCGTTTAAAGCAGAATTCAAATCACCAGACTTTGTGTTCTTAAACGGAGCACTCAGTCAAATCACAGTCAAGCCAGCCCCAACCGGATATACTACCAAATACGCAAGCAAAATTCGAGCGCCGCATAAGAGCGCAAGGGACCATTTGTCCTCAAGTAACTTCATATTGTGTGTATTTCTAGGTTATGTAAAACCTCGCACTTATGAGCGGTCAGCTGGAGAGAGACAGAGTCTTCCAGCCCACCTCGCGCAAGTAGGGGTCACCAATGATAGCGCCTACAGAGAAAGTTATGTATGTTATTCCATCATCTGGAAGGATATCTACATGTAAGACACTTTCTGGAACTATTGTATTTGGTCCCACGAAAGCGGACGGACTGACATTCTGTTTATGTATTTATCTCTCTGTGTTCTACAGGTTTTATGTTGGTGGTATGTGTGTTTGTTGGTGTGTATTTGCATATTTGTGATTATTGATGATTATTGATGATTATTGATGTTGTTTGTGTTGATATGCATTATTTTCATACATTTCTTCTTTAATAAATTTTACTCATTTATTAATGCGCTGTTCACGACCCTTTCATCCATAATTTACATGTTTTAGCTCTTTACTATAGTCTCTATTTTTGATAAGAGAAAAGAGAGAGAGCGGGAGGTGCTTAGACTATATAAGTGTGTTGAGGCTTGGAGAGAGAGATAATTTTAATAAATCTTCTTCCAAGTTTGTCTCAAGTCCACCTCCTATTTACACCTTATCTATGTGTAATCTATAACTCTGCCAGTCCACTATCATTGTCGATTTCACTACTATTGTCCAACTCGACAAATACTCCTACACTTTAACTCAACCACGACAAAATGTGCGCTCGATCCGAGGATGAATCTCTCACAAGATCCTATTTTGATTCTTTGAGTTTAGTGTTCTGCAGATTATAGGAATTTCTATCCCCTAGACAAATGGAACTATTTCTTTTGGAGAAAGTCTGAACAGCGTTTTTTCTCCACAGCTATCATAAATCACAAGTTACATTTATTGTTCATTTTACACATGACGCAGCTGGTTAAGGTTGCTGGCATCACTGCTTAGTTTTGGGTTTGAAAATCTGACGACTATTGTTGTGAAAGTCAGAATTTTTTTTTTTAAGGGTTAAATCTTTTTTTCAGGAGTAGCTCCTTAATCTGAGATAAGAAGCTACAGGTAGTCAGTTACTAGCTTGCATCTGTACCAAGGGAGGGTGTTCATTCGGATGAAAGTAACCAATCCTCTCAATAGCTGAGTACTGACAGAAGTGGGGTGAAGTGATGATAATAAGTTTTACATCACTTACAATTTTTTTTGAGTTTTTGGGGGTTTTTGCTGGTCGCAATCAGAGTATCTAGAAACTTCTCAATTTTTAAAGTTTTCCCATGCTAGCCTAGATTTTATTGATTATTAAGTTAATCAGCACCTAGTGGGCTAGATAACTTAGATCTCTAGGTTTATTCTTCTATAGTGTTTGCTTACCCTGATATAATGGCCGATCTAGATAAAGTGCATAGGATTGCCCTTGATGTAGCTAAGTACATGGAGTATCAGGATAGTGAAATCCAACCCTTTCTAGAATTTGCAGTAAGCATGCAGGATCAATACGAGGTAGACAACTGGTTTAGCACTCGTTTAATCTTGGCATGGTCCTGTAAACAAACTGGGGAGAGCAAAGCATTCACCCGAAAGTATGTAGAAGAAGCGATAGAAGAGGAGAAGCAATTGGAAACAAAGCAACAAGAAAAGGTCAAGCAATGGGAGAAGCAATGGGAAACAGAACAACCAGAAAGGGAAAAGCAACATCAAGAACAGTACCAGAAATGGAAATGGAGCGACAAGAAATGGGAAATAGAACGACAAGAAAAGGACAAGAAATGTGAAATAGAACGACAAGAAAGGGACAAGAAATGGGAGATAGAAGAACAAGAAAAGGACAGGCTGCACCAAATCAGAATGAATGAACTGGAAAGCAAAATCCGGAGGATGTAAACAGATACTAAATGTAGTCACTCTAGTTCCCCTTCTACTGCGCCCTTAACGGTCAACGCCCCTGCAAACCTTGCGCCCCTGAAAGACAACTTGCCTGATAAACCCGAGCCCCAACTCCAGAAAATTGACTTTCCTTTGGACTTGGATCCGAAGCCCGAACAAAGAAAGAATTTATGTCGGGACAGCAGACCTAAAACCACGGGAAAAAGTACGAAACGTTCCCAGGCGTGGAAACTGCACAAAGGTGAGAGAGGTGCTAACATGCATTATAATACGGATTGTTACCGTCTGGGAAGCGGTGAACCCCGAACCTCTCACGCTCCAGACCGAGCACCACCTAACCGACACGTGACGTCGAGAAAAGAGAGCCACACCCTATCACGTCATATTTCGCAAGCTTCCCGGCCGGACAACAAAAAACCATATGCAGAGGCGTATCCCTCCAGCTCAACGATTGGAGAAAGGAGGTACCGCTCCTCTCATCACCCTGAGCTGTAAAGGTGCAAGAATAAGTCGCCTGCTAAAAGAGTAAAAGTTTCCAATTCGTTCCAAGGAACATTGGAAAAACACACCGAGAGTTCTATCTCGGGCACTTCGCGATCTAACGGGATCTTAAACCGTAAAGTTCTTTGCATGCAGACTGCGGAGCCTGTAATCCAGGAAGTAGATCTGGCATTGCAGGACATTTTCCAACTAACGATATTAACTTCCTCCGGGGAGGGCAAAGTTGACGTTTCTGTTGGATACAGGTGTGGCGTTATCAATGGTATGTTCATAACATTAGCCAATTAAGTGTCTAGTTGGTGTAACGCCAACAGTAAATCATCAAATAAATGCTCCAGTGATAGATACAATACACACATTATTGTCGATACATTACTCCAATATAATAGATGTTCATCAAGTTTTGCTAATTCCTCATGAAGTAGAATCATACAGCAGACATAGAATATAATCCAAGAAACTACACATCCCACTTAGCCATTCCAGCTGAATACACTGCTCTGTAAGTTATCTCTCTTTTCCCCGCACTCACTCACTGCCAGACATCACCCGACAGTTTCCCCCCATTCACGACATACATTCTTCCCATGGACTTATCCTAGATCACACTCACAAACATACACACACACCCTCAACTCAGTTCACAATCTATTCCCGTGACACTCTAGTTGAACACCGCAGCGTTTAAAATAATGAAAATACATTGAGCACAGCAAAATAACGAACGTGTAACTTTATTACGGGCCCCCCCCCATTCCTCAAGAGAAAACTACCAGTTCCAACAATGACTATGACCCTCTACAACTAAGTAGTTGAACACCGCAGCGTTTAAAATAATGAAAACATTGAGCTGCACAACACGACGTGTAACTTTATTACCCCCCCCCCCCTCCCTTCAAGAGAAAACTACCGGTTTTCCAAGAAGGATGGCTAATAATGTATCTTCGAACCCTCTCGTGACAATGAAAGTCATGTCATCTATTGTTTCGTCACTGACTGAAGTCAAATATAATCATAATAAACACATTATGTCAATAATAACCTACAGTTAGTAGTGGAGTAATTACTCAAAATATAGAGAAAATAAATACCATTACAAGTCCGTCAATATATCACATTAAATCAATTACCAAGTGTCTAATGTTCATAGTCTAAATCTTCTTATATAAAGTAATTACCAAAAATGTCTCTTTGTAAGTAAATAGCGAAAATTTATGAATGAAACTAAATGTTCTTGCAGTAATCACGAGTTTCACCATTAGCATAGTTCTGAAATAGTGAGGTTCATAAGTACGCACTCGGTGTAACTATCACTCTGTGTATTATGTTCATGTCACTTTACTGTATTAATCATGTATAACACATATGGATAATGTGTCAGCCAAAACATTCCTGCTACCTGTTATAGGAAAAATCTTATAATCATAAGACTGAAGAGAAGGTAGTCCTGGATTCTGGATTTGCAGGACAAACTGTGCACCCAGTAAGTAGCGCTGAAGCTTGGTCATACACAATACCAAACCCAGCAATTCTCTTTCAATGGCGGGGTACCTGGATTCTGTCGAACTTAGTTTTCGGCTAACATATAAAACTGGATGAATAGCTCCGTGAAAGTCTTGCATTAGGCACCCGCCAATTCCTTCCGAAGATACGTCAGTCCTGAGAATGAATGGTAAACGCATGTTAGGCAATCTTAAAATAGGTGCGTTAGAAAAACAAATTTTAATGTGGTGTAATGCTCCGTCGCAATCTTCATTCCATAGAATTTTACTAGGAGAGCCGCTTCTAGTTAAAGAGGATAGAATTGACGTGATGGACGAAAAATTTGGTATAAACTTATGATAGAAATTAACCAAACCAAGAAGACTGCGAACCTGCTTCTTTGTTGTCGGTCTAGAGAGGTTTAAGATACGTGACACAGTAGTATTCTCAGGTTTCAGACAGCCGTGACCGACTCTGTGTCCTAAGAAGGTAATTTCTTGAAATCCTATCTGAATTTTTGAGGGTTTTGCTGTGAGATTATGTAAGCGTAGAGTTTGGAGCAATGACCTGAGACCAGCATTATGTTCCTCCCACGAATTGTGAAAGAGACATATATCATCAATGTAGGTGATGACATCAGATCTATTGGACAAAACCATCCTCATCATACGCACAAAAGTAGCTGGTGCATTCACCAGACCAAAGCACATGTAGTTCCTCTGAAACAACCCTCTAGATGTAGAAAAAGCTGTGAAAGGTTTTGACTCTTCTGTGAGTGGAATTTGCCAATACCCTTTTGACAAATCCAATTTACTGAAATAAGTAGACTCAGAGAGTTGGGACAGTAAGTCTTCCAGCACCGGCATGGGCTCAGCATCAGTAATTGTAATACTGTTAAGTCGCCGAAAGTCTTTGCAAATTCGAACTGATTTATCCTTCTTCCTAATGGTGACCATTGGAAAAGCGTAGGGGGAATTAGAAGGAGATGTGATGTTAAGTTGGAGCATGTCGTCAAGTTCTTTTTCCACTTGATCACGAAAGTGCAATGGAATTGGATATGGTCGTAGTCTGATAGGGTGATCATCTCTAAGTTTAATAGAATAAGAAATGATATTTGTTCGTCCAGGAATGTCAGTAAGTACATCTGGAAAAGACTGTAAGAGATTTCCAACTTCATCTTGACGATCATAAGAAAGTTCAGTGCATATGGAAACATCTTTCCAGGTCTCTGTAGGCTGAAGAGGAATGAGTGGTAAATATAAAGGAACATCATAGAAAGAAGATTGTTCTTCGTTAATAACGGCGATAGAAGTAAGACGACCTGTAGGTTCCAGGACAGAATCAAAGACTAACTGTAAATTATCAGGTCTTGAATGAAATTTTCGAAGCATATTTATGTGGAATGTTTTATTTTTCCCTTTTACCTCGATGACATAATCCACGTCTGTTCTTTTAGAGATGACCCTTACGGGCCACTCCATGAGATTAATAAAGGATTTTCCTTTGTGGTAATAGCACATAGACTTCATTTCCGGGTGCTAATGTTCGTAAATTCATATGTTGGTTGTGAAAATGAACGTGCTTTTTCTTTTGCCAACTCCGATGATTCCGTTGCGAACTGACATGCGTCGATTAGTCTCTCTCTAAGATCTACTACGTACTGATATGAAGATTTCACCTCTGGATCTTTCTCCAACCCCAGCAGTAATTGTTTGAAAATGGACATGGGTCCTCGAGGTTTTGCCGCATAAATCAATTCAAATGGTGAAAATCCTGTTTGCTCATTCGGCACCTCCCGATAAGCAAACAGTACTGCTGGCAGTAATCTATCTGTTGCCGTTAGCTTCACGGTTAATAGGGCTGGTTTGGTTCCCTAGTCGTTGCGAGAGTTTGCTGGTTTATACTGGCTCTTCTATTTACGTTTACATCTAATTATCCATTGTCTTTTCTCAGTAAATTATGAGATCGTGCTCTTGATGGTGAAGTACGCGAAGGTTGGATAGAATATTGTCAACTTCATAATATAGTCAAATTCTAATGTTAAGAGATTTGATAAGTCCTTTCTCGAGTCCACATACATTTATTATTTCGATTCCTTACACGAACAGTTTACACATGGTCATCATGAAGAATTATACATAATAAGTTGCAGTTCATACTTCATATATTATTCCTTTACAAATCAGTCCTTTGTCTCCTAGCTTGAAAACATAGTAGTCAGAACCGCATAACTGTATGCACGCGTGGTTGGAAAATCCGACAGTGAGATTATGCGTCTGGCATTAGAATAACTAGGGCGGACTATAAATTCACGTTGACAAGGTTTAGTCAATTACTAACCTGTACCTTCATCTTTCTTCGTTATCACATTGGACTGACCCATGTCCATTATTTAATGTACTATAATTGTGCGGCAATACAAGCCCGGCAATATAACATTCCAAGGACACGTCTTATCGGTTCGACGGTCGTCTAGAAAAGGGTCTCGTCTCTTGGTCACCGTGCGTGACAACTAACGCTGAAACGTCACAGCGTTCACTAGACCAATAATACTTTTACATTACATTACACGTTGTAACCCCTAAAATCGCATGCTGCTAACCTTTAGCAGACCATGCCAATAAATCTGCCGTAACAATTCCCTGTCCACTGGGTGAAAAAAAAATCTATTAGATAGATTTTTTTTCAAAAACCTATCTGAATGAATATCAAAAGAAAAAATTTGACAATATCGAAAAATTTAACCAACAATGCGGCATATGGACTACGATGTTCTGTCTAGAACAGAGTCGTGGTCATGTCGACTTACTAACAGTCATCTAATATATTAATCATCATATTATACATAAATGTTATACATAAATGGCTAATGTTGATATCTAATTAAATAATTAACTTAAAATATGTCGCAATGAACTGTCATGTCAGACTAATCTAACGAGTTAAAATTAAATTAATTAATTATATTGAGTGTGTAATCAAAATAAAGTTATTGCAAATCTAATGTGAGAGAACTGAAAGGATATGTTAAGTAGAGAAATAAATAAATGAAAAATAAAGTAGTGAAAGAAAGTAATGTATAAATTTAACTTAATTATGTGTGTTGGACCTCAATTAAGTGTAGTATTAAGTTGTTAAAACCTATCTAACTAATTTAAACAATAATATAGTATGTAATGTATCAACCTAATTAATAAACATAATAGTTACATACAATAACATTATCTAAGAATCATGTGAGATCTTATTTTTTTCTTCTTTCAAAGTTTTTTTTTCTCTTCTTCAAATTTCATTTTATTTTTTTCATATTTATCTCACCTTTTATTTTATTTTCCATTATTTTAACGTAATTAATTAAAATTAATTAAAGTTGGATATGATGATCCATACGTAGGCTTGATCCTTGTAAATTACGATAAGAGAAGAGTATTTAAGTGTTCTGATTTAGAATAAGTATCGATATTTTTAACGTCCAAGAGTTCCTATCACAAGCTTCAATTAGTTCGAAATGTCATCAAGTATTAATATCAAAGTTGTTTCAACCAGTTTTATCCGGAACGGACACTAGCCAAAGTCCCGGCGTAAAATACGAACACACTGTCTCTTGATTTAGTTCATTTCGTTTCGCACTCGTCTGTACAAGTTATTTAGTTGAATCGTAAGCAAAAGTTTATCTCCATGTTAAGAATTTAGCGATAGGGTTCAGTCTTCTGTGACACGTAATTTCGGTTGACGTATTAGAAAAGTGTCAGTGTTGATTACTCGATATCCAAAGGATTTATGGATAGTGCGTCTGCGACGATATTGTCTATTCCAGAAATGTATTCAATCGTAAATTTGAACGGTTGAATGAGAATGGCGTATTTTGACAGTTTCAGGCTCATGTGATTTCTGGTGGCCTCAGTTTGCGTGAGACGTACAGTGTTTGATGAAGGACGTCGTCATGATATTGGAGCAAACATGCGCCAATTCCGTAGTTACTCGCATCTGTGCGGAGAATAAACTTTTTGGAAGCATCAACTAGTCTCAAAATAGGTGGGTTTGAAAAGATGTTAATAATATTAAGGTATACATTATTACACTCATTAGTCCATGTCAGCTTTACTGGCATGTCTTATTTTAACCAAGATGACAAATGAACTTATGCTGCATTGGGCTGAGCATAGTTTATACCAATAACGATAATACTGTTTCTTGTAGGCATGGTAAAACACAAATAAGACGAAAATAAGAAGTGTTATTGTAGATAAGACAAAACAAATGTCACCTAATAGACAAGCCTACAAGATCTAAGTCATATAAGAATAAATGACCAATAAGGGAAAGAAATTATGACTGACTAGTGCTGAGTCATCAAGAAATAAGACAAAAGTGTGAAAGTAAACCATTATCTGCGTAACGCAGAATCAGGTACTAATTGTAAGTTTAGATAACGGTGATGAAAATAAACACCATTATCACACTCGATTACCCAACGAGCGTCTCGATTGTTACGAAATGTAACCATCGCCTGTCTATTCTGCCCATTGTATGATGGCAGAAGACGAACAAACTTAACGTTTGCTGTATAATCAAAAAAATTTCTAAGTGCCTGCCAGGTAGTATCCTGCGGCAGATTTCGTACTAACACTGTGCGAGAATACGCACTTTTCCCAATATATGTAGTATCATTGTCACGAAATAGTGGACAATGATGATATGTATTCTTTGCAAAGAATTAACCTTCCTTTTCAACACAGACATTGTTTTTCTGTTGGATGTCGTATCATTCTGACTGGACTGAGGATGATACCTATTATCACCAAAGGTATTAAGTTTCCTACATGTCGTAGACATGTCTTTGCTGGGCAAAGTAAAAACTTTTTAATCATAATTATTTGTGTTCACTTTATGTTTCCTTTTAAGTCCAGCATTATTATTTAACCTATTATTCTTCCTCGTAATGTTTTTGTCAATGTTGACAACGTCAACAGTTTTATTAGGATCAGTTATATCCTTAGTATGTTGTCCAATAGATCTATCATCTTCATCAATTTCCAGGATAGTACTGAGAGTGAAGTTGGAAACTGCTGTGCCACATGTATTTATGTTGTTGGCACGAAGTGTAGCCATATCAACAACAGCGTTAGCGTTGCTAACAGAATGCAAATTTTTTTCTCCCAATCATTAATTTCTTTAGGAGTGCAATCTTTACTCCCATGTATGCGTCCTAATGTAAGATCAGCTGATGGATTCTGTAGCATGCACACCTTGACATTACCTGAAAAAAATGGTGTATTAACATGTACTATGGCAGTGGGGTAGTACTCAATAGTACCCCCGAAGGTCATGCAACGGACATAGTCCCCTGTTGCATAGCTAGGATGTACCAAAGACTGCCGAACTCCAATGGTTGTTGATCCAGAGTCTTTTAAAACTGAGACCAAAGTACCATTGACTAATCCTCTATGGAACATCAGGGTACCCTTGCCATCGTTCGCTGAAAGACCAACTGCTGTATGAAGGTGTCCACAATTCAGCACCGTTTCCTTGGCCTTCTGAAAAATAGTATTACAATCTTGGCAACTATTTGCCACATTAAAGTTAACAGCACAACATGCAGACGAAGATTGTGACTGATTATTATTATCAGAAACAATAGGGGTCGTACCATCCGTGAGTGCCGCCCCTGCATTGTGATCAAACTGTGATGGTCTTCGTGACTGAGACTGATGACGAGAATAATCATTTGAATTATCCCGTTGTCCTCTATTGTAACTGTTATCTCGATGTCTCGAGTTATAATTATCGCTGTTGTTCCAATTGTTACCATTATTATAATTATATGACCGATTATAACTTGAGTTACGTGGATTACTGTTGTATCTGGACTGAGGTGAATAATTTCTGTTTTGTGGTCTTCCTCTATTAAAGTTATTGTTATAACTATTACGCCCCTTATGAAAATTAATGTCATAGTTTCCTTTGAACCTACCTCTGTCTACACTGTGTGTTCTAGGTTTGTTATGATTATGATATGCCATATTGGAGGCTACAGGAAGTGGTTCTCTTATCAACGAGCCAGAAATATTAGCATTCGGATGAGCTGTGCAGTAATTTAAAGAAATTTTTTCTAACTCATCAATAGATTCTGGTTTTCTTTCTTGTAGATAAGCAAAGAATGGTGAGCTGACAGAAGATAATACTTTATCCCTCAATAACAAATCGACTAACTTGTCGTAAGATTTGTTGACACCTGCCAGTTCAACCCATCTGTTAAAAGTATTGCGTATGTTAGCAATAAAACCTGTGAAATCTTTATTGTTATCTGGCAACAAACTTTTAAAACGTAATCTACATGCCTCTTCGTTCAAGTGGAAACGACGTAATAACAACGTCTTAATGGCCTCATAATCTGTTGCTAATGTTGGATCTATATTTTGTGCTGCACTTGCAGGTTCGCCATCCAGAAATTCTTTAAGTTTAAGTGCCCATGCAGTTTTGTCAAGGTTATTGACCTTACATATATCCTCAAAGCACGCCAGCCACGATGATAGGTCATCCACGTGTAACTTGAATGGTGGTAGTTTAAAGTAATAATTGCCCTTAAGTCGGGTGGATGAAGATCCAGATTGAGCATTATCATTTTGGCTTGATGCAGCACTCTGCGAATTAAGTTTTGCTGTTTCCAATTTAAGCCGTTGCAGTTCCATTTCTTGCTGCAGTATGATTTCTTGTCGTTTCAATTTATTCTCTTCTTCAATCCGTAGGATTTCATCTCTTGCCACCTTTCTTTCTTCTTCTTGTCTTAATTCTGCTTTCTTTTCAGCCTCCTTTCTTTCAAGTTCTTCCATCTCTGCCTTAGCAATAGTTTTCCTTTCAGCCTCCTTTCTTTCAAGTTCTTCCATCTCTGCCTTAGCAATAGTTTTCCTTTCAGCCTCCTTTCTTTCAAGTTCTTCCATCTCTGCCTTATATCTTGACAGTTGTTGTTCAGCAAATTCAAGGAGTGCCTCTCCCTTTTTATTATAATCTTTTCCAATTTTAATGAAATGGTCCAAGGTAAGCATTCTTGGAGTTTAATTATTTAAGTATTCAATTACTTATGTCTTGTAATCGACAATATAATCTATGTCGATAATTATAATTACTCAACGAATGAATAATTATTATACGAAATTGTAATATTACTGTATTGTTATGTATGAGTTCCACAATCTATAATATTTTATAGAAATATTATATATATACTCAATGATATCTATCATAAATAGTTATGATAGTTAGTTATATAAGCTGCTGAAATTATATCAAGCGCTTAATATTAATATTTAATACTTATGTGTATTATCCCCAAATAATTAATCTTAATTGTCACTAAGTTCACAATATAGTACTGAGAAAGTGTACTAATTTATATTAGATATGTATTATTATGTTATAAAGTTTTAATAATTAATCATTATAATTTATGCCTTAATCAAAATTGGTGCAAAGTCCCCAATTCCTCATTAAAACTCATAAAAATTTAATTATATTAATCTACAATATTATTAATGAAGAAATTATGGCATTAATATTAATTTATAGAAGGATGAAATGAATACAAACAATACAATGGGTTAACCAAGGATTACAGAACAATATTACCACAAGACAAAGACATTTTCACAATAAAACTGCATTAATAGATAAGGTGACTAAACCGGAAGTGAGATCTTAAAGAATGAACTGAATAGATAATTAACCTGTGTACACAAAAACTAGTGACGTATACATGGACTCATTGACGAATGTACAAAAAAAAAATTAAACTGAATGATAGTAAGGTCAGAGAAACACGATAGGTTACAAACATGATTACTGAAATGAACAAAAATTGAAACTAAATACATTAAAATACACCAATTATAACTTGACTGGACATCTAACATGCAAGGTCAATTAATTGCAATTACGAACGAACGAAAATCATCGGAAGGTCGTCGATGGGTTCTTCGTTAAAAGCAATTAACTAACGGCCTTAAGGAACATTCAGAATGAATATCGGCATCCTGAGAGCCATTTTTATTCATTATGAACCGCCGCCCAACCATACCCGCAAATAAAGGACAACATCAACGGACAAAAAGAAACAGATATAACATCGATAAACAATTAATAGAGAGGACATGCCTGCAAAATGGTATGGACTCGTTAGTGTGTTAATGAATGACAATCGTCCTAGGTCTAAACTTATCTTTAGAAGGCTCCGGCGATGTCAAATTCGTCAACGGACTAGACTAGTGCCTAGTACTGTTTGCTCATGATTGGCTGATCACAGTATTCTCTTGTCTGGTCTTCTTGATTAAGCCAATATTAATCAAAACTGGAATGAGTTGACGGTTGTTCCTTTCGAAGCGCGGCATCTACGCACGATGTAGTGACGTCAGATTTGCATTGCGTAGTCATGTGTTCAACGTAGTGTTATGCAGATCATGTGACTTGCTTGTAATGGTAAACAGTTGGCAACACATGTAAACAAGAAAATCTTTTTTTTTTCTTCCTTCGTCCCCGCGATGGCCAAATACTGTTGCCGTTAGCTTCACTGTTAATGGGGCTGGTTTGGTTCCCTAGTCGTTGCGAGAGTTTGCTGGTTTATACTGGCTCTTCTATTTACGTTTACATCTAATTATCCATTGTCTTTTCTCAGTAAATTATGAGATCGTGCTCTTGATGGTGAAGTACGCGAAGGTGGGATAGAATATTGTCAACTTCATAATATAGTCAAATTCTAATGTTAGAGATTTGATAAGTCCTTTCTCGAGTCCACATACATTTATTATATCGATTCCATACACGAACAGTTTACACATGGTCATCATGAAGAATTATACATAATAAGTTGCAGTTCATACTTCATATATTATTCCTTTACAAATCAGTCCTTTGTCTCCTAGCTTGAAAACATAGTAGTCAGAACCGCATAACTGTATGCACGCGTGGTTGGAAAATCCGACAGTGAGATTATGCGTCTGGCATTAGAATAACTAGGGCGGACTATAAATTCACGTTGACAAGGTTTAGTCAATTACTAACCTGTACCTTCATCTTTCTTCGTTATCACATTGGACTGACCCATGTCCATTATTTAATGTACTATAATTGTGCGGCAATACAAGCCCGGCAATATAACATTCCAAGGACACGTCTTATCTGTTCGACGGTCGTCTAGAAAAGGGTCTCGTCTCTTGGTCACCGTGCGTGACAACTAACGCTGAAACGTCACAGCGTTCACTAGACCAATAATACTTTTACATTACATTACACGTTGTAACCCCTAAAATCGCATGCTGCTAACCTTTAGCAGACCATGCCAATAAATCTGCCGTAACACTATCCCAGTCCTGAGGATGCTTGTCAGATACCTTTCCTAGCAGTTGCTTTAATGTGGAATTTAGACGCTCTACCATGCCATTTGACATCAGATGGTAAATTGAACTCAGAGATCTTTCAATCGAAAATAAGCTCATCACCTTAGACATTGTCTCAGATACAAATTGTGTACATCTATCGGACAATATCTCCTCTGGACAACCCAAGCGACAAAAAATGAGGAAAAGTGCATCAGCTAAGTCTTTAGTTGCAATATTCTTCAAAGGAATTGCTTCTGGCCACCTTGTGCACATATCAATGTACGTTAGGACATATTTGTGGCCTCTGGCCGATGCGACTGACAGAGGACCAATAATATCGACTGCCATTTTAGAAAAGGAGCATACAGAAACATCTGTGGCCTGAATATGTGCCATATGGCAAGCACCCTTACGCGCCACTCGTGGACATGCAACACACGAGCGACAAAATATTTTAATGTCCTTTTAATGCACGGCCAGTAAAAATGCGCTAAAATCCTATACTTTGTTCTCGCGATACCCATGTGACCTGCGTAATTTGCTTCGTGTGCATGTCTTAAGACTAAAGGTCGATAAGGTGCGGGCACAATTATTTGTTTCTTGACTGTTGTGAAATCGTCGAAGTTTCGTAACAAGATATCATTTTTAATTTGGAACCAATATCTTGATGTTATTGTACATTTAATATTTCCTGACGTTGTCAAATGAAAAAGTTTTGTCAATGTGGTATCTGTTTTTTGTATAGCACTAAATGATTCTTTACTTATCATGGTAAGCTGCATTTCATCATTGTTTATCTCATTTCCGCTCTGTGTTTGAGATCTTTGTTGTGCTCTAGTAATGACAGCATTTCTAGATATCATATGGTGAAATTCCCAGTCAGAGAAGTCCTTTTTGAGCAGTCCTTTATGCCAGTAATGTTCCCCAAAACAACATCCACGAAAAACGGTGTATCAATAAAAACATCCGCCATGGGAAAGTACTCTACTGTACCCCCGAAGGTTATACACTTAACTTTAGTACCTGTGAAACAAGATGGATCAATCAATGACATTCTAACACCTAAAGTGGTACATTCGGTATCCCTCAAGACTGAAACAAGTCTGTTATTGAGAAACCCTTTGTTAAAAGTCAAAGATCCTTTGCCATCATGTACTACCAATGCAGGTAAAGGATGCCCGCATAATAATCTTGAAGTTACATCTGACTTAAAAAGAGTCTCACATTCCGTGCAACATACCTCATTATGCAAGTCTGCACTGCACGCATTAGCGTATTTGGTATTATTGTCCTCTTTGTTTTCCATGTCAGGATTACTATCTTGACAGGCATTCGCATATGTGCATTCTACACTCCGTGAACGATTGAAGTAGTCATTACCATGGAAGTTTCTACCCCTGTTTCTTCCATTTCGTGGATTGTTAACATGTTTGGGGCATGTACATCCGGGACAATGTTGAGAATTAGGTGCATTAGTGTTTTGGTCTCTATAATAAATTCTATTGCCTCCATTTTGGTATCGACGCCAAGAGTTATTGTTTCGATTATCATTATATCGAGGTGATCCATTATCACCCGTGTGTTACCGGGGCCCGAAAGGGGAGCAAAGAATAGTAACACTGCACCCTACCACGCATGTCGTAAAAAGCGACTAAGGAGGGTATGGGCATGGGGCTGTTTACCCCATCCCGTAAAAACTTCGCACAGTGGGCTGATCACCTGCTTGCCAACCAATCTGATTACGGAAACAATGATAGATTGTTTGGTCTGTTTTTGTTCCACAAAGACGCCACCAGGCGTGGTGGAAACAGCGATAGATTGATCAATTTGTTGTTGCCCTAAGACGCCACTAGGCGTACTGGCCACATACTGCTTTGCCGGTTGATGGCTAAGGATGGAAGAAGAAGAAGATCCATTATCATAATAACGGTGGAAATCCCCCCCGGTGTGGAGATTGGTGGCGCATAAAGTTATAGCGCCCTCGAAATGATCTAGTATTTCGATCGAACTTCCTATCCATGCTTCGAGTTCGAGACCTAGTATTATCCGTATGCATGAGCCGAGCGGAGCACATAGGTAGTGCCTCCTTAACATTAGTGTTACCGACTGTCTTACACGGATGTGCCGTCATGAATTGGCGTCCTAATGATTCCATAATTGTAAGAGAATCCGGATTCCGTTCGTGTAAGTAGGCGAGTAATTCTGGACTTATAGATGATAAGACCTTATCTCTCAGCACTAGATCCATTAATCCCTCGAAAGTGTGATCAATGTTTGCCAATTCCACCCAACGATTGAAACACATCTTAATCGGTGAGATGAATTCTCCGAAATTCTTGTTAGTTTATGGTATCAATTTCTTCAGGTGTTGGCGATAGCCTTCTTCATCCAAATGATATTTTCTTAATAAGAGTGTTCTGGCTGCGTCATAGTTCCTTCTATTCTCTTCGTCCAAAGTTTACACCGCTGTTAATGAGTCCCCTGTCAAGTAGGATTCTAAACAAATTGCCCATGATGCTCTTGGAATATTAAATTCCATGCACAATGATTCAAAACGGTGTAGGAAGCATGACCCTAAAGAAAAATTCCGCAGCTGGAACTTAGAATTAGCTGTGTGGTCCTTCTTCTCAGACCCAGAATTTCCAAGATTAGTTTTAATTTCTCAAGCTCTATAGCTGCTATTTTCTGTTCATGTTCCAATTCGACAATCTTATTCTTTCTTCAGATAATTTAATGTTCTCTTCTCTTTCACGCGTTTTCTCTTCTCTCTCCCGTGTTTTCTCTTCTCTCTCCTGTGCCCTCTCGTCTCTAGCAATATCGTCTAATTTGTTTTCTTCTTATTCTTCAGCCACACGCAATTGCGTGAAAGCAAACTCTTCCAAAACCTGTCCTTCTTTTCCTAGGGTTTGTCCAATCATGATAAAATATTCTAAGGTAGCCATTCTTGCTATTAATTTTTATTCTCACTTATACAATCGTCAATTATTACTGGTTCCTTGAACCGAAATTATAAATACTTCAAGTATGAAGGACCAGAAATCGTACTCATGAAATCATCATAAGGATTGGAGTAAGAACAGTACAAACAAAGACGATATATGACAATAGTGGAAGCAAGGAAATGTAGATAATGAAAGAAAATCAAATGCTACGAAAATAAAATAATCGCTACCACTATACAGTGACAAGACAAAGACGCAAATAACATTAATATATGTATCAACTAAATGATAGTAAGATGAGAGCAGCAGGTTACAAACAATAATGCTGAAGAACTAAAAGTGAAAACAGTCAACAACCACAATCTACAATCAAGAACATGACATCACAAGTAAGATAGAAATTGGATATAATAAATTTGAATTGAGCGCTATAATACACAGCACTTTTCGCTGGGCCTCACTTAGAAATAATTATATGCTGGCATTACCGACGCTTTGATTTTGGGACCGTCCTGAGAGGTATTCCAAAATCACCAGAAAAACAAAACAAAACAAAACATAGAAACATATAACCTATATAGACATAAAGAAGGAGCTCAACCATGTAAAATACAGGAAGGACTTATGCCACAAAACATTAAACCACTTATCTTATTTATGTCCTCCTCCTGGACCGACGCATCACAGTGGCAATACACGATGGTTGCTCCTTTCTTTGACTGCCTCTGTTGTAGATCTCACTCCTAGCTAAGGCACTATTGATTGAAGACTGTGGGCATTGTCGCTGCTGTTGAGTATACCTTGAAATGTTGGGAATACTCTTTTAATGCAGTTTTTCATACAGTTCTTGACACACAATGTCACTATGTTCTGCATTCTGACTCGATGTTTGATATCTGCGAGGCGTTGAGGTATTTGGTATACCAACCTAGTATACGCACGAAAAATGTTTCTTTCACTCTGTTGCATCCCTTTGTTGAAGTCGTTGCTTCGCCGGCGTTGTACACTGTTGGTACCTTCATGTGTGCACTCTGCAGCTGTAGCAGATATATTCGTATTTGAAATTGATAGATATTGACGCCATCAAAGTTAACACGACAAAAAATTCCATCAACTAGATCGTTGGAATCCGTGTAGACATAAATGTTGATTGAAAGCTGTAATTAATTATAGTACTTCATTTCCACTGGCTAGGCATGTACAACAGAACTGTGTGGATGTTGCTAAAATGAGCTGTAGTTGTTACTGTCTCCTTCAAAATCTCCGGCTTGGCCTTCCAATTAACTGTGGTGTTATCAATGGTATATTCATAAAATTAGCCTAGTAAGAGTCTAGTAGGTGTAATGCCAACAGTAAATCATCAAATAAATGCTCCAGTGGCAGATACAATACACACTTTATTGTCGATACATTACTCCAATATAATAGATGTTCATCAAGTTAACACACTTGAATAGTGTCCATTCATAGGACCTAGGCAGTCAATATATAATTCAAGAAGCGAACTGTTCTGTCCGTCTTGCGTCCGCACGGAAGTCGTTTAACACAACATTATTGAAATCATGAATGAATCAAGTAGAGCTCAAAATATACTTCCTTTCAATAAATATTTCATCTAGCAATCACACACATTGCTAATTCCTCATGAAGTAGAATCATACAGCAGACATAGAATATAATCCAAGAAACTACACATCCCACTTAGCCATTCCGGCTGAATACACTGCTCTGTAAGTTATCTCCCTTTTCACGCACTCACTCACTGCCAGACATCACCCGACAGTTTCCCCCCATTCACGACCTACATTCTTCCCACGGACTTATCCTAGATCACACTCACAAACATACACACACACCCTCAACTCATTTCACAATCTATTCTCGTGACACTCTAGTTGAACACCGCAGCGTTTAAAATAATGAAAACATTGAGGTGCACAACACGACGTGTAACAACAGGGTTTCAGGCGAAGGGACCCCTGGTACTCTATCTGAGTCTCTCACACTTCTCAGAGCAGAAGACAGTGAGAAAAGCTGCCTTACTACTGTGACAGCGCCATCTTGAGGTCTGTCGTTCTAGGCGCTGGCCCCATCTGGGCAGTCATATTGTCTATGTGGTTTAGTGCCTTTTGATCACGTTATCTTCAAGCAGATTTATTACAAGGCCATAATAAACCTACGAATTAGTTGTGTTTTTGCTCTAGTTGTGTAAATCTGTGTTTTCATGCATTCTGGAGCAATAATCGCGTGTGTTATCTGTGTGGCGCAGATTAATCCGCGTAGCGTGCAGTAAATTGAGTGGTTAGGCCAGGGCTTATAAAAAGGGGTAGCAAGCGGTGAAACCGGTCTATGTTTGAGAGAGCCGCCCAGTGAGAACAGACTAAGAAGACACACAAGAGCCAAGCTGTAAATGCCTTGAGCACACAGTCTATGAACACTGACTGGGTGTTTGTTGGATTGTTTGTTTGGTGTTCGGTTCTGTTCGGTAGAATTAAATGTTGATCTGCATAAGGCTTTGGGTTGCTTGAATTGTTAAGTCTGCTGCTGAGAGGGTTGCAAGCAACCAATAATTGCAACCCCTGTCAAACGATCCTTTATAAATTTTCTTAGTGCACGGGTCTTGGGTGTGAGGTACCCCTAGCGCC
This sequence comes from Oreohelix idahoensis, assembly GCA_024509875.1. Classification (NCBI taxonomy): domain Eukaryota; kingdom Metazoa; phylum Mollusca; class Gastropoda; order Stylommatophora; family Oreohelicidae; genus Oreohelix; species Oreohelix idahoensis. Next base: position 218,132 of record JAMPIV010022824.1, read on the forward strand.
CCTGTCACAAGTGGCGTCGTCGACAGGATCGACAGACAGCACGCAGTGAAGCAACTCTTCAGCAATCAGACGGATAATGGATCCCAATTCCGTAGCCTGTTAATGGAGGAGATCTTTAAGATCTTGAGGGCCAAACATATCCACACCCATCCCTACCATCCGGCCAAAAATGGGCTCGTGGAACGTTTTAATGGCAGCCTCACCACCATGTTATGTATGCTGGGTCAGGAGAAAATGGAAGACTGGGACCTATATATATATATATATATATATATATATATATATATATATATATATATATATATATATATATATATATATATATATATATATATATATCGGCTGAGTTATTCGCCTAACGAGAGGTTCCCCAAGCGTCTACGAGATTCCCGCCTGCTACACTTTTATTTGGCAGACCTATAAAGGGGCTAATAGAGGCCTTACTTCGGTCTCTGACAGACCAGAAGGCTGACGAGACAGTCGTCTCTGCAAGCAAGTATGTATCTGAGCTCAAGAAAAGGTTAAAGCAAGGATGGGATCTAGCCAACATAAACCTTAAGAAAGCCCGTGCTAAACATACTAAAAGATACAACAAAGCTGCAAAAGAGAGAGAACTACAACCAGGGGAGAAAGTTTTGTTGCTACTTCCAACCGGAAGCAATAAACTTTGCATCGGATGGCAAGGGCCGTTTACCGTCCTTAAAACGATCTCACGTACTAATTACAAGATATCCATCACAGGAAATGAGAAGGTCTTCCACATAAATCTACTTAAGAAATATCTGGAAAGACCAGTGCCATCCTCCGAGCATCTCCTGGTTGTCGCCATAGCAACGGAAGACGAGGATGATGATGATGGTTGCATGGAGTATCCATTGCAACCCACAGAATCCTTTAAAGATGTCAAGTTCGGCGACAATCTCTCAGTAGAACAACAAACAGAAACCAGGGTGCTACTAAAGCAGTACAGTGCAGTCTTAACGGATGTACCTGGTCGAACAAATCTCATCGAATTTGACATGAAGTTAACAAACTAGACCCTGTTCGAACCAGAGTGTACCCCATTCCGTACGTGAAAGCTGATGCACTTCGTGGAGAAATAGACAAGCTGCGTCAGGCAGGAATTATCAGCGAGTCTACATCTCCTTACAGTTCGAGTGTAGTGCTGTTGCAGAAGCCCAATAAGGAAGTTCGGCTGTGTATTGATTACCGGTTGCGAAACGCTGTAACGGAATTCCAGCCCGAACCGCTCCAAACTGCTTCTGAGTTGTTCACCAAGCTCAGCAAGGCAACGATTTTCGCCAAGATTGACCTCAGTAAAGGTTATTATCAAATACCAGTCAAGGAGGAAGTTAAACCTTTGCTAGCTTTCAGCACTAGTGAAGGACATTACACATTTAATGTGATGCCGTTCGGATTGCATAACGCACCAGGAGTGTTTACCAGGATGAGGAGAAAGCTTTTAGAACCCTTGCAAAGTCCCCACATCCATAATTTCATGGATGACATCTTAATTGCATCGGAATCCTACGAAGTACATATTGCTACAGTCGCTATGCTCCTCAGGAGACTACAGGAAACTGGTCTCACAGCCAGACCTAGCAAATGTCTCATCGGATTCGATACCCCATCCTAAGGTTACCTGACCTTAAGAAACCTTTCGTACTGAGAGTTGACGCGTCAGGCCAGGGCATCGGGTCAACATTGTTGCAATCTGAGGACAGTGACCCGAATATGCTATTCCCAGTAGCTTACGGCAGTCGGAAACTAAATAAAGCGGAACGCAACTACAGTGTCGTTGAGAGAGAATGTCTCGCTCTGATTCATGGCATCAGACGCCATCATGAGTTTCTGTATGGTACTTCTTTCACGGTGCAAACAGACCATGCTCCATTAGCTTTCCTGGGTGACAATAAGGATTTCAATGCAAGGATAATGCGTTGGGCCTTGTTATTGAGCGTTTATTCCTATAAAGTAGAATATATTCTGGGAAAACAGAATGTCGGAGCTGACTTCTTGAGTAGAAACTGGACCACAGAGGAAGAGGAGAAAATCGACGACACCAATCATCCAAAAGCTACGATCAGGGCAGCTTCATTGTCATAAATGAAACATGAAAACGAGTTTCCATGTCTCAAAAGTGGAGACGATTGTGACGTATGTCTAGGTATGACAAGTGAATTTCCCTGACTCGATGGATGATAACAGAATATTGGCCTCTCATAAATTTAGAACCCCTGAACTTGTGTTGTAACTTTTAATCAGCCTGGAACGATTCCACCGGGGCTCTCATCGGCATTTTCGCATCTCGGTGCGAACCACAGAATCGCTCTCAGATCGAGAGATGCAGGGGGAAATCGAGCGAAGCGTAGTCGAGCTCGCCGGCATTTCACATCCCCATGCAGAAGGACGATCTTAGGACGAACGATGGAGTTTCCTGCCGCTAGGTAACACGGCAGTGTCAACCACATAAGAGAGCTGGAAACGCTAGCAATCAAAGACAGGCTGGTCTTCAAAATTAAACGTAGAAGTGATACATCTGAGGAATCAGGGAACTCTCAGCTAACGAAGTTAGTTTCTCGCAGAGATTTCGCACCCTCATGTGAGCAGCCTGAGACGAACGGAGATCGGAAGAGCTAGGAAACGGAAGAAGCGCAGCAAATTGTTGGCTATTGGAGTGAATTCTTTTCTGTGCAGACGGTAATTTATACATTAGCTTCGAGTGATCAATGGCCTAGTTATTTCATTTTTATTTCACTGGATTGTGCTGTAAATTTAACCATATTAAATAAACCCGTTTTGAAAGTTCTAGTGCAAACTAAATGTTACATCTATAAGTTAATTTCCTAATACAATAGCCGCGTAAATTAAGTTTGCAGTCGGAAAGGGAATTATAACTTTAATACAGTTTAGTTCTGTAGAAATAGATGTGCTTTTAACTATTAACCTCACGGGAAGTTGTTTTCTTCATTTATTAATTAAAGACGCGAGTGCAGAAAATAGTATAACCGTAAATGTATCGCACGTTAGATTTTAATATGATTTCATTGCATTTCATGTTTTTTCTATTTGCATCCAGAATGATCTTTCGAACCTTTCATCCCAGCAATTAGGCAGCATTTAAGCAGCCTTTACGCAGCAATTATATTATATACAGAGTTCTGCCGACACAATTCGATAACTCCAGTGACATATGAACTTTTTTAAAGCTAACCTTGTGACGACCTGTTGTGGGTCTAGCTCCTCTGAATGTAACTGAGAATAAAGCCACCCAAGAAACACTTTTAAAATACTAATTCATATAGTCCTTAAAGTAAACTGGAAGCAGAACATTTGCCAGTATCAATATTTTACTCACGGCTCTATTTTTGTGTGAAGAAGAACATAGTTTTACCTGAACAACGTCTGTCAAGTATATTCAGTGGATTTTACTTCTTTCCCCCCCCCCCCTCCCGGCCCCCAAAGTAGAACTTACCTCAGTGTTTTGTAGTTTGTGACATTACGGAAAACGAAAGTTATCTCTCCACCAGCTGTGCCAATCTTAGATACCACACCATACCTCACACCTAGCCAAGTGCCTGTGCCATTCATTAGGAACTTTTATTTAAAACCAACAGTAGCCTTTACGCTTCACCGTCTGGCGATTTTTGAAACTATTTGCTACCATTCCCCCTCGTTAAATCTGGGGCCTGACACAGAAAAATTAAAAAGACAATTTCCATTGTTCTACGGTATTATCTGCTGTTGTAAAATTCCTATGAAGTGCCAGAATTCACAATTTGGTAAGTCTGTGTGTTTGACTGTGTGCTGGCCAGCCAAAGCGTGTTCTTTTGGAATGAAAGGAGATTTAATCTTTTTTTACCATTATAATTTGTTCGACCTAGTATTAAGGTGTACTGTATTCATTTGTACGGGATTCTCCTAGCGGGATTGTTTAACGATGTTCATTCCCCCCTCCCGTAAAATTTGTTGAATAAAGGGAAACTTTTGAGAGACCCAAGCTTTTCCTCTACCCCCCTTATTACTGTAACCCCTTGTCTCAGAGTAATATATTTACCGTTGGGTTAAATTGCCTATCTCTGATCATCACCCCCCCCCCCCTTACTTTGGGACCGGGTCTTCTTTTCTGTTAGAAAATACAAGCGGGAAAAGGTGTATTGGATACTTCTCCGCAAACACCCCCCCCCCCCCCCTTGTCATTTTTGTATTTTGTAACCTATGATTTCTGACTGTAAATTGATAATTATTTGTGACTTGATTTTATGTTAATAAAAGTATTAAAACTTTATTAGCATTGGTGTCGGCTGGCCCAAACCCAACATTTCCCATATTTGTTATCGTAGTCTGTATTCATGTACGTTGTGCGTCAGAATCACCAAATCGGTGAGTGCGCCTGAGTGACTGGAACTGACAAACAATCGTTTGTTCAGAAGAGTGGTAGGAATAGTTTTAAGAGACAAATATTGTCGTATTAAGAGACTGTCCTTACTCTTCCCAGCACTTGTGAATCTACTACCTCACTTTGCTTAATCCTTATTCTCACAGAGTCTTCACTATCATTCTAAACTCTAAATGGACCAATATCTATCAGAACTCTCTCAGAAAAATTACGACAAGGCCATAGGTGGTAATGACGTCCTCCAAGATGATAATGCTTGACCCCATCGAGCTCGTGTGGGGAATTAGTTTATTCAGCAAAATGGGATCATCAGGATGGCGTGGCCATCTCATTCACCTGACCTTTCTCCGAATGAGCACTTCTGGGATGTTCTTGGTCGAAGATTGTCAACAAATCCCCCCTCCTGCCAATGGATGTTGCACAGCTGACTGCATTTCTGCTTCAGGAATGGCAAGCTGTTCCTCAGGATACTCTTCGGACCCTTGTGGTCTCGATGCGTCTACGCTGTCTTGAATGCCTTGCTGCAAACGGTGGTCATACCCGATTTTGAAATGTCCATGTGTCCAATATCTATTGTGTGACTTTTGAAAAGGTGGGCGACACACTTCACAGCTTCACTGCGTTTGAATGTGTGTTTCCATTTCTTTACGTGACATGTCAATTTGGTATTCAATAAATGCCCTTTTGACTGATACCAATTACGTTTATATCAGATTTGTTTTATGGTTTCAACCAAGGTTTTTCTAAGTGGCCCTTGACTTTTGACGAGTAGTATAGTTGTAATACAACCTGAAGCAGTTGTTCATGGAAAAAAAATCAGGAAATCTTCTGCGACACATTATATCTTCACTGTCGTAAAGTTTTTGGAGTCAGGGAGGCAATGAAAGGAACCCACGACAAAAGAATGTAGAAGATAGATGAAAATAAAAGAGGTCAGGAAGAAGATGGAATTGAGGACATACATTTATTTTCAACAAAAGGGTTACTTTCAAAATGGCCTCCAACAGGCAGAAAAACAGATGTGAAATTGAAAGTTGGAGCCAAGATGGAGTGAGTTAAATTATCTGCACGTGACAACAGGAGGCTGACACTTGGGAGAAATGACCCAAGTGAGCCCGCCCTTTTAGAGTGTAAAAGAGATTAAGTGGCCCAAACACTAATCGACGGGTAGGCAACATCGAATAGTCAGATTAGATTATGTTGTATCGCTCTACATAGAGTTTCTTTCATCATAGCTTTTTTTTTAATGTGGGTTTTAGCCATTCTGTGTATTTCTTTAATCGAGTCCGTTTTGCTCTGTACTTCACAATTTTTTTTTTTTTCGTACGCCCGCTAATACTCGAGGCGAAATATCAGGTTATTATTTTTTTTATGTCTAACCTGACATTTATTTTACGTGAGTATCCCTTTTTTCCTTGTACAGAGACAGGTGTCCCTCCCCATTCAGGCAAATACTCTCCGATTTCGGAGGTACCCATTACAGCTAGGTCGGCTCAGGAGCCGCCAATCCCTGGTCGACGACGCTCCTTCAAATGTCCTCGCCAGGTCTCGAGTTAATCCAGTCCAAATCCCGGTCGACGAAAAATCCTCAAATGCCGTCACCCGGGTTTGATCCTGGATCACCCGGTCGCCAGAGCGGTGTGGTAACCACTACGCTAGCGCGGCTCCGTACTTCACAATAAATAGCAACTCGCTGTGCAGTGTGATATCTTTTTCGTCGTAATATTTCTGTTCACACATTAAAGTTTGCACAGCTGATTAGGTTTGGTAGTTTTTTTTTGTGTTTTTTTTATTTTATTCAGTGCCATATATGAGCTCCTCCTTCAGCGTTAATTATTCCTGCTAATATGTAGGAAGTATTTATATTACACATTACAAGATATCAGGGTAGTTAATTATCAGCTATTTGACACATCACACGTGACGCGAACTGCCAGCGCCGCACGCTTTTACATAGATCAAGAAGTCTCGGATCTCTCATCACGTGACATGGCAACAACTTAACACGATCGACTGCGTGGGTGTGCCTATCTCGTCTCTGACATTGCATGGCAGGCTAGAAACAAAGTGAAGTATAACCCGTAACTTTGCATCTGATCAAAATGCTGCTAAGTTATTCGATGCTATGTGGAGTAGGCAACGTTTTCAGAAGCTTTCCAAATGTCTCTGGAGCTGGATAAGACCGAGAAGAAATTGTTTCGTAATACGAAAGCAACCCTTTTGACGCGGTGATACATTTCCAGAGTAAATATTCGTGTGCACATTGTCCAGTTTCTATTTCTGGTTACAATATACTGACGTCTCCAAAAATGATTCGATTTAGTGAAGTCTTGCAGAAACATTAGTCTACACAATTAGTGACGTGGCACTAGTCGGAAATAAGTTAGAAAGCATAAGTATGGATAGTATAATTCACAGCCAGAAAATCACAGCTTCGTATGTTAGCAGGAAATATATCATCAGCTTTTAACTGCTTACACGCCAGGTGGTGACAGCATAAGGAGGTTCTTTAATTTACTAATTGATTATTGAATTCATTCACATAATTTCATTGCATGTACTCATGTCACGCGAAGTCTGAGATTAATCCGTGCAAAAGACAAAGTCCTACATGTAATATCATATTCTGCCAGCATTTATTATCTTTAAAACCGGGCAGAATTCATTAAACTGAATCAGATTTCAATGGTCTATCAATTTATACTACATAGGGAATCTAAATCGTATATATGCATTATTTCCAACATGCTGCATCAAGTGCCACACGTGCAAAACCTGCAGCATCGTACATCAATCCATCTACTGCAGTACTTGCCGGTTAGTTACATCAACCTCACAGAAATAAGACATACAACACTGAACAGTCATTGTTGGTAATAGTGAATGTTCATACTTCGACATCACCTCATCGTTACATAGAATGTGCAGAGTATAGGGTTTATTATTAATCGTGTCAGCTGATTCTTCTTTTATATGATAATCATTAGTTCACTCCTTAGAGATCTTTAACCTGATCTTTAATTAATTACATTTATTCCATTTATAGATTTGCTTCCTGAATCATCAATTTATCTTTTACTGAACATTATATGTAAATATGCACATTAAACTTAGTTTCCCTTAGTGAACTTTAACACAACTTACAGTTAATATATTGTTACGTGCTGTCTGTATCAAGTATCTACATACAAGTAAAATCCTACATTTGAGAATGTTATGACAGATTTCTCTGTTGAGATATTATGGATATAAATTTATGTCGCTGGGATGTAGAATCAACTCTTCGGCATTCCTAATATATCACTATCTATTGGTGAACAATCGTCTTATCTTCTTCTACCTGTCGCGAATAGGTCGTTCTAGTTTCTTAACTAGCTAATTTCCGCTGACTCTATGCATAATATGTCAAAGCTACTTACTGACCTCTTATAATGGGATGCGACAGTAGTCCAGATATCCAACAAGATGAGTGAGGTGCAGTTCAAAATTTTGTTCATATGTTATTCGCAATGTAGCATTCTGGTCTGTATATTATCAGTTTCACAGAAGACATATTTGTTAGTATATCAGTTGAATTTGTAAACTATGTAAAAGACATTTATTCTTACCCAACTGTGGTTCGACGGTGAGTCTAAGGCTTTGCTTATTCAAGATAAATAAATTGTTAAAATTGTGTATATTTAAATGATGTCAATGATAATGAGTTTAACAGTAACTAAATGATTTGTGTTTAGCAAATGCCCAGATAGAGCTGGCTAGGGTGGAAATGCAGGAACGGGCTAATCAAGGTATGTTATCGTTGTTTATGTTGAATTTGATTTTGTTAGGCATTAAAAAATCATTATTTCTTGTCTTAAGGGTTGGTTACTTGATTATGCACATTGTGTAATCATTAATACTGTATTTTTCTGAACCTGCAGCGCATATGTATGTTTCTACATTAATGTACTTTATTGAAGCGGCCTACTGGCTAAGCGGTTAGAGCGCTTTCCTCTTACACAAAAATTACCGTGTTTCAGGTTTAAAACCTTGTAGCTCTAATCCACCCAACTGTAAATGGGTACCTGAATGTGCTATTTGGGCTAGGGTAGACAAAGACAGCGAGGAAGGGAACTGATTAAACTAGTGCCCTAGATTCTTCTATAAGAGTTACGCCAACTAAAATTTGGCCGCCATTTTCGGTCGTACCCGTAATGCAGGAAAATGGACCCGATCATGAGTTTCGGACCCAATTTGCATTTTCGTTCGTTTAGGTTAGCTAATAATTTGAAATAAAATTAGATGCAAATACAGTAGACATATTTGTACTATTATTTGTATTTAAAGTAACAAAACAAAAAGAAGAAAACTAGTTTACTTACCGGTTTATTGAAAAGAATCAGTAGCGTGGATTTTTAACACGTACTCCGTTGAATTTTATATTCCGTTAGAATTCCACTATTTAACAACAAATATTCCGTTAGAATTGCAACACTTAGGAAAAATCATACTCCCATCGAATTGAACTATTTACCTAGTTTGAAATGTGGAAACTGGTGAATGACTGTTGTAGACACTGACAGTTTTACTAGATCCAGATGATCACACCAGTTTATGTTTTCATTTAAAATGCGACTATGTACAGATAGTTTTATCAAAATCTATTTACATATTTTGGTCCGGAGATTTTATTATAGTTTTATTATATAATTATATACCTAAACACCAAGAAGACCAAAGTATTGACAACAGACAAAGTAAAGACCAAACCAGAAATTGAAATTGATAACGAAGAACTGGAAAGTGTCAATGAATTCGAATACTTAGGATCAATCATTAACAGCTCTGGCGACTGTGCAGTAGAAATTAAAAGAAGACTTGCAATTGCTTCACATAAGCTAATAGAGATGAAAAACCTATGGCAAGGCACAAGCAAAGAAACAAAGTTACAACTGATCAGAGCATGTATATTCCCAGTAGCAACATACGGCTGCGAGACTTGGACACTCAATAAAACAGTTGCAAAAAAGATTACATCATTCGAAATGAAATGCTACAGAAGGATGTTGAGAATACCCTGGACAGAAAAAAAGACCAACAGAGAAGTACTGCACTCACTAAACGTACAGGAACATTGGCTCCTAAATACCATCGCAATAAGGAAGCTGAAATTTTTCGGTCATATAAAAAGACATAATAGTCTGGAAAAAAACAGTGATGGAAGGCATGGTCCCTGGAAAAAGGGGAAGGGGTCGACCTAGACGACGGTGGACCCAGGACATCACAGAGAGTCTGAACTTGTCTTTGGCTGATGCAGGTCGACTTGCCCAGAATCGTGATGCGTTCAGAGCAGCTGTAATGGAGACAACGTTCTGGAAAGAATACGTCACATGATGATGACTCGTCAAAAGTCAAAGGCCACTATATTATTTTCAATACACTTTTATATAAGCGCATAGAATGATTAAATGAAGGAAGTTTTTAGTAAAAATGTGTGCAATATCTTCCTCTGACAGTCCTCTATGCACGTTAAGCATAAAAACTACTCACCGACAACCGTGGTGATCACGTGCAATTTGGTTTGCTGACCATAAATTCACATTTTTAATCTGTTTTTTCAAACTTCCGTACAACCAAACAGGTGAAGTAATCGTGCTGAATGACATTTCACGTGCAATGGCGACTTTTCATGAACAGAGTTCACTCTTAATTTGTTTTACAATCAGCAGACTTAGGGTAGTTTCATCACTTGCAAAAACCATGCCACTGAGAAGAAGTCTTGACACCTTACAAAGAATGAGGGCTATAGCGTGGGTTGAAAGTGGTTTATCTGTCCGTGAGGTTGCTAGACGGCTTGCAGTGTCACACTCTACTATCCAAAGAATTTTGGAGAGATTTCAGGCCACAGGAAGTGTGGAGAATCGCCACCGGCAAGGTCGCCCTAGATGCACCAATAGACATGATGACCGGTACCTTTTGTTGTCAGCCCTGTGCCATCGAACAGTGACTTGTTCCACTCAAAGATGTCAGCTGAGACAAACTGTAAACGTTAATGTCAGTCAAAGCACCATTCGCAGACGTTTACATGAATTTGGACTGGCTGCTCGACGTCCTGCAGTCAGAATCACTCTTACTCCTGCCCATTCACAGAGCCCGTGTTGCTTGGTGTCGCGAGCACATCCGATGGACAAGGCAACAACGGAGTCAAGTTCTCTTCACTGCTGAATCTCGCTTCACTGTGTCATTCAATGATGGCAGGATTCGAGTTTGGAGACGACCAGGAGAGCGATTTACTAATGACGCAATTCGAGAGGTGGATCGTTATGGTAAGGGTTCTTTCATGGTCTGGGGAGGCTTCTACAGACACGGCAGGACCCCACTCTACGTCATCCAAGGCAACTTGACCGGCCCAAGATACCACAACGAAATCTTGAGACCAATTGTTCAGCCTGCGCTGGAGGCCATAGGTGGTAATGCCATTCTCCAAGATGATAACGCTCGACACAATTGAGCTCGTGTGGTGAATGAGTTTATTCAGCAACATGGGATCATCAGGATGGCGTGGCCAGCTCAATTACCTGACCTTTCTCCGATTGAGCACATCTGGGATGTCCTTGGTCGAAGATTGTCAACAAATCGCCCCCCCCCTTGCCAATGGATGTTGCACAGCTGACGGCATTTCTGCTTCAGGAATTGCAAGCTGTTCCTCAGGATACTCTTCGGACCCTTGTGGACTCGATGCGTCTACGCTGTCTTGAATGCCTTGCTGCAAACGGTGGTCATACCCGATTTTGAAATGTCTATTTGTCCAATATCTATTGTGTGACTTTTGAAAAGGTGGGTGACACACTTCACAGCTTCACTGCGTTTTAATGTGTGTTTCCATTTCTTTACGTGACATATTAATTTGGTATTCAATAAATGCCCTTTTGACTGATATCAATTACGTTTATATCAGATTTGTTTTATGGTTTCAACCAAGGTTTTTTCTAAGTGGCCCTTGACTTTTGACGAGTAGTATAGTTGTAATACAACCTGAAGCAGTTGTTCATTGAAAAAATCAGGAAATCTTCTGCGACACATTATATCTTCGCTGTCGTAAAGTGTTTGGAGTCAGGGAGGCAATGAAAGGAATCCACGACAAAAGAATATAGAAGACAGATGAAAATAAAAGAGGTCAGGAAGAAGATGGAATTAAGGACATACATTTATTTTCAACATAAGGGTTACTTTCAAAATGGCCTCCAACAGGCAGAAAAACAGATGTGAAGTTGAAAGTTGGAGCCAAGATATAGTGAGTTAAATTATCTGCACGTGACAACAGGAGGCTGACACTTGGGAGAAATGACCCAAGTGAGCCCGCCCTTTTAGAGTGTAAAAGAGATTAAGTGGCCCAAACACTAATCGACGGGTAGGCAACTTCTAATAGTCAGATTAGATTATGTTGTATCGCTCTACATAGAGTTTCCTTTCATCATAGCTTTTTTTTTTAATGTGGGTTTTAGCCATTCTGTGTATTTCTTTAATCGAGTCCGTTTTGCTCTGTACTTCACAATGAATAGCAACTCGCTGTGCAGTGTGATATTTTTTTCGTCGTAATATTTCTGTTCACACATTAAAGTTTGCACAGCTGATTAGGTTTGGTAGTTTTTTTGTGTGTTTTTTTTTTTTATTCAGTGCCATATATGAGCTCTTCCTTCAGCGTTAATTATTTCTGCTAATATGTAGGAAGTATTTATATTACACATTACAAGATATCAGGGTAGTTAATTATCAGGGATTTGACACATCACACGTGACGCGAACTGCCAGCGCCGCACGCTTTTACATAGATCAAGAAGTCTCGGATCTCTCATCACGTGACATGGCAACAACTTAACACGATCGACTGCGTGGGTGTGCCGATCCCGTCTCTGACATTGCATGGCAGGCTAGAAAAAAAGTGAAGTATAACCCGTAACTTTGCATCTGATCAAAATGCTGCTAAGTTATTCGATGCTATGTGGAGTAGGCAACATTTTCAGAAGCTTTCCAAATGTCTCTGGAGCTGGATAAGACCGAGAAGAAATTGTTTCGTAATACGAAAGCAACCCTTTTGACGCGGTGATACATTTCCAGAGTAAATATTCGTGTGCACATTGTCCAGTTTCTATTTCTGGTTACAATATACTGACGTCTCCAAAAATGATTCGATTTAGTGAAGTCTTGCAGAAACATTAGTCTACACAATTAGTGACGTGGCACTAGTCGGAAAGAAGTTAGAAAGCATAAGTATGGATAGTATAATTCACAGCCAGAAAATCACAGCTTCGTATGTTAGCAGGAAATATATCATCAGCTTTTAACTGCTTACACGCCAGGTGGTGACAGCATAAGGAGGTTCTTTAATTTACTAATTGATTATTGAATTCATTCACATAATTTCATTGCATGTACTCATGTCACGCGAAGTCTGAGATTAATCCGTGCAAAAGACAAAGTCCTACATGTAATATCATTTTCTGCCAGCATTTATTATCTTTAAAACCGGGCAGTAATCATTAAACTGAATCAGATTTCAATGGTCTATCAATTTATACTGCATAGGGAATCTAAATCGTATATATGCATTATTTCCAACATGCTGCATCAAGTGCCACACGTACAAAACCTGCAGCATCGTACATCAATCCATCTACTGCAGTACTTGCCGGTTAGTTACATCAACCTCACAGAAATAAGACATACAACACTGAACAGTCATTGTTGGTAATAGTGAATGTTCATACTTCGACATCACCTCATCGTTACATAGAATGTGCAGAGTATAGGGTTTATTATTAATCGTGTCAGCTGATTCTTCTTTTATATGATAATCATTAGTTCACTCCTTAGAGATCTTTAACCTGATCTTTAATTAATTACATTTATTCCATTTATAGATTTGCTTCCTGAATCATCAATTTATCTTTTACTGAACATTATATGTAAATATGCACATTAAATTTAGTTTCCCTTAGTGAACTTTAACACAACTTACAGTTAATATATTGTTACGTGCTGTCTGTATCAAGTATCTACATACAAGTAAAATCCTACATTTGAGAATGTTATGACAGATTTCTCTGTTGAGATATTATGGATATAAATTTATGTCGCTGGGATGTAGAATCAACTCTTCGGCTTTCCTAATATATCACTATCTATTGGTGAACAATCGTCTTATCTTCTTCTACCTGTCGCGAATAGGTCGTTCTAGTTTCTTAACTAGCTAATTTCCGCTGACTCTATGCATAATATGTCAAAGCTACTTACTGACCTCTTATAATGGGACGCGACAATAGTCCAGATATCCAACAAGATGAGTGAGGTGCAGTTCAAAATTTTGTTCATATGTTATTCGCAATGTAGCATTCTGGTCTGTATATTATCAGTTTCACAGAAGACATATTTGTTAGTATATCAGTTGAATTTGTAAACTATGTAAAAGACATTTATTCTTACCCAACTGTGGTTCGACGGTGAGTCTAAGGCTTTGCTTATTCAAGATAAATAAATTGTTAAAATTGTGTATATTTAAATGATGTAAATGATAATGAGTTTAACAGTAACTAAATGATTTGTGTTTAGCAAATGCCCAGATAGAGCTGGCTAGGGTGGAAATGCAGGAACGGGCTAATCAAGGTATGTTATCGTTGTTTAAGTTGAATTTGATTTTGTTAGGCATTAAAAAATCATTATTTCTTGTCTTAAGGGTTGGTTACTTGATTATGCACATTGTGTAATCATTAATACTGTATTTTTCTGAACCTGCAGCGCATATGTATGTTTCTACATTAATGTACTTTATTGAAGCGGCCTACTGGCTAAGCGGTTAGAGCGCTTTCCTCTTACACAAAAATTACCGTGTTTCAGGTTTAAAACCTTGTAGCTCTAATCCACCCAACTGTAAATGGGTACCTGAATGTGCTATTTGGGCTAGGGTAGACAAAGACAGCGAGGAAGGGAACTGATTACACTAGTGCCCTAGATTCTTCTATAAGAGTTACGCCAACTAAAATTTGGCCGCCATTTTCGGTCGTACCCGTAATGCAGGAAAATGGACCCGATCATGAGTTTCGGACCCAATTTGCATTTTCGTTTAGGTTAGCTAATAATTTGAAATAAAATTAGATGCAAATACAGTAGACATATTTGTACTATTATTTGTATTTAAAGTAACACAACAAAAAGAAGAAAACTAGTTTACTTACCGGTTTATTGAAAAGAATCAGTAGCGTGGATTTTTAACACGTACTCCGTTGAATTTTATATTCCGTTAGAATTCCACTATTTAACAACAAATATTCCGTTAGAATTGCAACACTTAGGAAAAATCATACTCCCATCGAATTGAACTATTTACCTAGTTTGAAATGTGGAAACTGGTGAATGACTGTTGTAGACACTGACAGTTTTACTAGATCCAGATGATCACACCAGTTTATGTTTTCATTTAAAATGCGACTATGTACAGATAGTTTTATCAAAATCTAATTACATATTTTGGTCCGGAGATTTTATTATAGTTTTATTATATAATTATATACCTAAACACCAAGAAGACCAAAGTATTGACAACAGACAAAGTAAAGACCAAACCAGAAATTGAAATTGATAACGAAGAACTGGAAAGTGTCAATGAATTCGAATACTTAGGATCAATCATTAACAGCTCTGGCGACTGTGCAGTAGAAATTAAAAGAAGACTTGCAATTGCTTCACATAAGCTAATACAGATGAAAAACCTATGGCAAGGCACAAGCAAAGAAACAAAGTTACAACTGATCAGAGCATGTATATTCCCAGTAGCAACATACGGCTGCGAGACTTGGACACTCAATAAAACAGTTGCAAAAAAGATTACATCATTCGAAATGAAATGCTACAGAAGGATGTTGAGAATACCCTGGACAGAAAAAAAGACCAACAGAGAAGTACTGCACTCACTAAACGTACAGGAACATTGGCTCCTAAATACCATCGCAATAAGGAAGCTGAAATTTTTCGGTCATATAAAAAGACATAATAGTCTGGAAAAAACAGTGATGGAAGGCATGGTCCCTGGAAAAAGGGGAAGGGGTCGACCTAGACGACGGTGGACCCAGGACATCACAGAGAGTCTGAACTTGTCTTTGGCTGATGCAGGTCGACTTGCCCAGAATCGTGATGCGTTCAGAGCAGCTGTAATGGAGACAACGTTCTGGAAAGAATACGTCACATGATGATGACTCGTCAAAAGTCAAAGGCCACTATATTATTTTCAATACACTTTTATATAAGCGCATAGAATGATTAAATGAAGGAAGTTTTTAGTAAAAATGTGTGCAATATCTTCCTCTGACAGTCCTCTATGCACGTTAAGCATAAAAACTACTCACCGACAACCGTGGTGATCACGTGCAATTTGGTTTGCTGACCATAAATTCACATTTTTAATCTGTTTTTTCAAACTTCCGTACAACCAAACAGGTGAAGTAATCGTGCTGAATGACATTTCACGTGCAATGGCGACTTTTCATGAACAGAGTTCACTCTTAATTTGTTTTACAATCAGCAGACTTAGGGTAGTTTCATCACTTGCAAAAACCATGCCACTGAGAAGAAGTCTTGACACCTTACAAAGAATGAGGGCTATAGCGTGGGTTGAAAGTGGTTTATCTGTCCGTGAGGTTGCTAGACGGCTTGCAGTGTCACACTCTACTATCCAAAGAATTTTGGAGAGATTTCAGGCCACAGGAAGTGTGGAGAATCGCCACCGGCAAGGTCGCCCTAGATGCACCAATAGACATGATGACCGGTACCTTTTGTTGTCAGCCCTGTGCCATCGAACAGTGACTTGTTCCACTCAAAGATGTCAGCTGAGACAAACTGTAAACGTTAATGTCAGTCAAAGCACCATTCGCAGACGTTTACATGAATTTGGACTGGCTGCTCGACGTCCTGCAGTCAGAATCACTCTTACTCCTGCCCATTCACAGAGCCCGTGTTGCTTGGTGTCGCGAGCACATCCGATGGACAAGGCAACAACGGAGTCAAGTTCTCTTCACTGCTGAATCTCGCTTCACTGTGTCATTCAATGATGGCAGGATTCGAGTTTGGAGACGACCAGGAGAGCGATTTACTAATGACGCAATTCGAGAGGTGGATCGTTATGGTAAGGGTTCTTTCATGGTCTGGGGAGGATTCTACAGACACGGCAGGACCCCACTCTACGTCATCCAAGGCAACTTGACCGGCCCAAGATACCACAACGAAATCTTGAGACCAATTGTTCAGCCTGCGCTGGAGGCCATAGGTGGTAATGCCATTCTCCAAGATGATAACGCTCGACACAATTGAGCTCGTGTGGTGAATGAGTTTATTCAGCAACATGGGATCATCAGGATGGCGTGGCCAGCTCAATTACCTGACCTTTCTCCGATTGAGCACATCTGGGATGTCCTTGGTCGAAGATTGTCAACAAATCCCCCCCCCCCCCTGCCAATGGATGTTGCACAGCTGACGGCATTTCTGCTTCAGGAATTGCAAGCTGTTCCTCAGGATACTCTTCGGACCCTTGTGGACTCGATGCGTCTACGCTGTCTTGAATGCCTTGCTGCAAACGGTGGTCATACCCGATTTTGAAATGTCTATTTGTCCAATATCTATTGTGTGACTTTTGAAAAGGTGGGTGACACACTTCACAGCTTCACTGCGTTTTAATGTGTGTTTCCATTTCTTTACGTGACATATTAATTTGGTATTCAATAAATGCCCTTTTGACTGATGTCAATTACGTTTATATCAGATTTGTTTTATGGTTTCAACCAAGGTTTTTTCTAAGTGGCCCTTGACTTTTGACGAGTAGTATAGTTGTAATACAACCTGAAGCAGTTGTTCTTTGAAAAAATCAGGAAATCTTCTGCGACACATTATATCTTCGCTGTCGTAAAGTGTTTGGAGTCAGGGAGGCAATGAAAGGAACCCACGACAAAAGAATATAGAAGACAGATGAAAATAAAAGAGGTCAGGAAGAAGATGGAATTAAGGACATACATTTATTTTCAACATAAGGGTTACTTTCAAAATGGCCTCCAACAGGCAGAAAAACAGATGTGAAGTTGAAAGTTGGAGCCAAGATATAGTGAGTTAAATTATCTGCACGTGACAACAGGAGGCTGACACTTGGGAGAAATGACCCAAGTGAGCCCGCCCTTTTAGAGTTTAAAGGAGATTAAGTGGCCCAAACACTAATCGACGGGTAGGCAACTTCTAATAGTCAGATTAGATTATGTTGTATCGCTCTACATAGAGTTTCCTTTCATCATAGCTTTTTTTTTAATGTGGGTTTTAGCCATTCTGTGTATTTCTTTAATCGAGTCCGTTTTGCTCTGTACTTCACAATGAATAGCAACTCGCTGTGCAGTGTGATATTTTTTTCGTCGTAATATTTCTGTTCACACATTAAAGTTTGCACAGCTGATTAGGTTTGGTAGTTTTTTTGTGTTTTTTTTTTATTCAGTGCCATATATGAGCTCTTCCTTCAGCGTTAATTATTTCTGCTAATATGTAGGAAGTATTTATATTACACATTACAAGATATCAGGGTAGTTAATTATCAGGGATTTGACACATCACACGTGACGCGAACTGCCAGCGCCGCACGCTTTTACATAGATCAAGAAGTCTCGGATCTCTCATCACGTGACATGGCAACAACTTAACACGATCGACTGCGTGGGTGTGCCGATCCCGTCTCTGACATTGCATGGCAGGCTAGAAAAAAAGTGAAGTATAACCCGTAACTTTGCATCTGATCAAAATGCTGCTAAGTTATTCGATGCTATGTGGAGTAGGCAACGTTTTCAGAAGCTTTCCAAATGTCTCTGGAGCTGGATAAGACCGAGAAGAAATTGTTTCGTAATACGAAAGCAACCCTTTTGACGCGGTGATACATTTCCAGAGTAAATATTCGTGTGCACATTGTCCAGTTTCTATTTCTGGTTACAATATACTGACGTCTCCAAAAATGATTCGATTTAGTGAAGTCTTGCAGAAACATTAGTCTACACAATTAGTGACGTGGCACTAGTCGGAAAGAAGTTAGAAAGCATAAGTATGGATAGTATAATTCACAGCCAGAAAATCACAGCTTCGTATGTTAGCAGGAAATATATCATCAGCTTTTAACTGCTTACACGCCAGGTGGTGACAGCATAAGGAGGTTCTTTAATTTACTAATTGATTATTGAATTCATTCACATAATTTCATTGCATGTACTCATGTCACGCGAAGTCTGAGATTAATCCGTGCAAAAGACAAAGTCCTACATGTAATATCATTTTCTGCCAGCATTTATTATCTTTAAAACCGGGCAGTAATCATTAAACTGAATCAGATTTCAATGGTCTATCAATTTATACTGCATAGGGAATCTAAATCGTATATATGCATTATTTCCAACATGCTGCATCAAGTGCCACACGTACAAAACCTGCAGCATCGTACATCAATCCATCTACTGCAGTACTTGCCGGTTAGTTACATCAACCTCACAGAAATAAGACATACAACACTGAACAGTCATTGTTGGTAATAGTGAATGTTCATACTTCGACATCACCTCATCGTTACATAGAATGTGCAGAGTATAGGGTTTATTATTAATCGTGTCAGCTGATTCTTCTTTTATATGATAATCATTAGTTCACTCCTTAGAGATCTTTAACCTGATCTTTAATTAATTACATTTATTCCATTTATAGATTTGCTTCCTGAATCATCAATTTATCTTTTACTGAACATTATATGTAAATATGCACATTAAACTTAGTTTCCCTTAGTGAACTTTAACACAACTTACAGTTAATATATTGTTACGTGCTGTCTGTATCAAGTATCTACATACAAGTAAAATCCTACATTTGAGAATGTTATGACAGATTTCTCTGTTGAGATATTATGGATATAAATTTATGTCGCTGGGATGTAGAATCAACTCTTCGGCATTCCTAATATATCACTATCTATTGGTGAACAATCGTCTTATCTTCTTCTACCTGTCGCGAATAGGTCGTTCTAGTTTCTTAACTAGCTAATTTCCGCTGACTCTATGCATAATATGTCAAAGCTACTTACTGACCTCTTATAATGGGACGCGACAATAGTCCAGATATCCAACAAGATGAGTGAGGTGCAGTTCAAAATTTTGTTCATATGTTATTCGCAATGTAGCATTCTGGTCTGTATATTATCAGTTTCACAGAAGACATATTTGTTAGTATATCAGTTGAATTTGTAAACTATGTAAAAGACATTTATTCTTACCCAACTGTGGTTCGACGGTGAGTCTAAGGCTTTGCTTATTCAAGATAAATAAATTGTTAAAATTGTGTATATTTAAATGATGTAAATGATAATGAGTTTAACAGTAACTAAATGATTTGTGTTTAGCAAATGCCCAGATAGAGCTGGCTAGGGTGGAAATGCAGGAACGGGATAATCAAGGTATGTTATCGTTGTTTAAGTTGAATTTGATTTTGTTAGGCATTAAAAAATCATTATTTCTTGTCTTAAGGGTTGGTTACTTGATTATGCACATTGTGTAATCATTAATACTGTATTTTTCTGAACCTGCAGCGCATATGTATGTTTCTACATTAATGTACTTTATTGAAGCGGCCTACTGGCTAAGCGGTTAGAGCGCTTTCCTCTTACACAAAAATTACCGTGTTTCAGGTTTAAAACCTTGTAGCTCTAATCCACCCAACTGTAAATGGGTACCTGAATGTGCTATTTGGGCTAGGGTAGACAAAGACAGCGAGGAAGGGAACTGATTAAACTAGTGCCCTAGATTCTTCTATAAGAGTTACGCCAACTAAAATTTGGCCGCCATTTTCGGTCGTACCCGTAATGCAGGAAAATGGACCCGATCATGAGTTTCGGACCCAATTTGCATTTTCGTTTAGGTTAGCTAATAATTTGAAATAAAATTAGATGCAAATACAGTAGACATATTTGTACTATTATTTGTATTTAAAGTAACAAAACAAAAAGAAGAAAACTAGTTTACTTACCGGTTTATTGAAAAGAATCAGTAGCGTGGATTTTTAACACGTACTCCGTTGAATTTTATATTCCGTTAGAATTCCACTATTTAGCAACAAATATTCCGTTAGAATTGCAACACTTAGGAAAAATCATACTCCCATCGAATTGAACTATTTACCTAGTTTGAAATGTGGAAACTGGTGAATGACTGTTGTAGACACTGACAGTTTTACTAGATCCAGATGATCACACCAGTTTATGTTTTCATTTAAAATGCGACTATGTACAGATAGTTTTATCAAAATCTATTTACATATTTTGGTCCGGAGATTTTATTATAGTTTTATTATATAATTATATACCTAAACACCAAGAAGACCAAAGTATTGACAACAGACAAAGTAAAGACCAAACCAGAAATTGAAATTGATAACGAAGAACTGGAAAGTGTCAATGAATTCGAATACTTAGGATCAATCATTAACAGCTCTGGCGACTGTGCAGTAGAAATTAAAAGAAGACTTGCAATTGCTTCACATAAGCTAATACAGATGAAAAACCTATGGCAAGGCACAAGCAAAGAAACAAAGTTACAACTGATCAGAGCATGTATATTCCCAGTAGCAACATAACGGCTGCGAGACTTGGACACTCAATAAAACAGTTGCAAAAAAGATTACATCATTCGAAATGAAATGCTACAGAAGGATGTTGAGAATACCCTGGACAGAAAAAAAGACCAACAGAGAAGTACTGCACTCACTAAACGTACAGGAACATTGGCTCCTAAATACCATCGCAATAAGGAAGCTGAAATTTTTCGGTCATATAAAAAGACATAATAGTCTGGAAAAAACAGTGATGGAAGGCATGGTCCCTGGAAAAAGGGGAAGGGGTCGACCTAGACGACGGTGGACCCAGGACATCACAGAGAGTCTGAACTTGTCTTTGGCTGATGCAGGTCGACTTGCCCAGAATCGTAATGCGTTCAGAGCAGCTGTAATGGAGACAACGTTCTGGAAAGAATACGTCACATGATGATGACTCGTCAAAAGTCAAAGGCCACTATATTATTTTCAATACACTTTTATATAAGCGCATAGAATGATTAAATGAAGGAAGTTTTTAGTAAAAATGTGTGCAATATCTTCCTCTGACAGTCCTCTATGCACGTTAAGCATAAAAACTACTCACCGACAACCGTGGTGATCACGTGCAATTTGGTTTGCTGACCATAAATTCACATTTTTAATCTGTTTTTTCAAACTTCCGTACAACCAAACAGGTGAAGTAATCGTGCTGAATGACATTTCACGTGCAATGGCGACTTTTCATGAACAGAGTTCACTCTTAATTTGTTTTACAATCAGCAGACTTAGGTGATAAGGGTGGAATTAGGATGCCGTCAAATTACCACCTCTATCGACACCAGGTATTACAATGCAAGATGTGGGTGTCTTATCTGGTTTAGATTGTTGCTGTGTGTGTTGCAGTAGAACAGTTCACAGGGTACACCACAGGCAACATGACGTGTAGAGTCATAGAAATGGTAACTTCGCTTTAGGTTTATACCATTTATTGCACGCCACAACACAGTCATGATACTTATGTTATCATCAGCATAGTATAACGAAGGCAGCATTCAAACTCATGTTAACTGACAGTCATGTAGAAGTCAATACTCAATAGTTGTATGGAAAACAAATATCATAGCGAAGCTTGATAAATAATACATATAACTTCTGCAACCGTGGTCCGCTGCAGATCCTTAATGTTCATAGACAATAATAATTATTCCTTCCTGATGCTAGCAGATCAGATGTATACAATACGTCCGTTTACTGTCTGCACGTGAGTAGCATACATGGATTACAGGTCAGCTCGACCTTATAACCTTCCTAAGTCTAACCATCTGACTTGGACGTGATCTCTGATATAACGAATCCTGGAACACAGACAATAGTCTTGTTGGTCTAGAGCGACCCATAGATATATAACTAGTTCAGGTATAAAGATACCGGTGACTTAATCCTAGTCAAAGTACCTCTCCATTTTGAATCACACAGGCGAGCAAAAAGGCGACAAAATGACGAACCTCTAGATGATAGCCTAAAGTTCGATACAAGAGGAATTACCTTATTTCGGAAAATCAACCATGAACATATGCCTCCAGGCAGGCTTGAATAATACTGGGAAATAGTCTAGTTAGCTAACTAACTCACAAAGACAATGTATTTCCCTCAGAGAATCACAAGACGCAGTCGCGTCCGCTCGCTAATCAGTCCATTTCTCAACTGCCCGACCTGGGCGGAACAACAAACGACAACCCAGTCGAGACATGCGCAGAGTGACAATCTCTGAGTCGCTGTTCACAATAAGACGATTCTAAGAACATTCGAGATAAAAGTCTTACACAGTCGCGCCTTTTATGGACATGAACAGAAGCGTTAAGAAAGGTTTCAAACATCTACAACAGTTGACTGATACTACCAAATAAGGAGATATGGTCACGCTTCGTTCAAGACATTATAGACCGAACGTGTCTCTATACAAGAGGAGGTAAACTCATAAAAAATAGCAGTATCGATATATCGGGTTCTGTCCCTTTGACCATAAAATATATATAACATGCATTTCAGTCAAATAATGATCATACATACGAAAAACGATCATACAAAGACTTTGGAAAAAAGTAATTATTTGTGCGTAACATTACCGCACCCTCCCGGGAAAAAAAAAAATGAAACATTTTTTTTTTTTTAAATCCTGGAGCCGGAAAAATCTAGGCTCCTAACGCACGTATGATGCGCGGATATACCTAACAAAATAGCTCAACACTTGGAGCGAAACTGAGATCATATCCCAGGTCCTTAGAGAAAAATTTATCTAAGTATACGCGTATATATCCCAGGAAGGTGCCACCAACACAAACCACAATGCTGGCAACATCATAATAAAAGTCAAATTATTCTCATACCAATATATGAAATCAAATATATTATTATGATATCATACAATGTGTTGCAAATAGCGGTGTAATATATTAATATACCGCACTATTTTATTACATTATGTAATGCATCAGTAACTAATAAGTAATACATGTGTTGATCTTCGTTGACATAAAATATTCAATAGAAGAAGATGTGGACATCATCCGCTCCCAATCTAGTACAGGACTTGATATTCTCAAAGTTCCACAATGGACACAATCTCGTATCTTCAATGATGTGCTGCGAAAATATCAATAACACAAATCTTAAAGACAACTGGTAAATCTCTCAATACAATCCTGAAAATAATTTATTTAAATGTGGCCGAGTGATCTTTTGGCCCGTATATCACTAACTAAGCCTTCTTAGATAATTACATGGTACAATGTTATAAATTTCTCCCCAAAAAAGTGAGAAAAAATCTACTAACATGTCATTATAATATTGGATTGTATATCAGGAAATATATATGACAGAAGAATCATGTGGAATCGTGTGGGCATCTAGACAGAATGTCTGCCATCACATTATCCGAACCACGGATAGCTCGAACCGAGAAATGAAATGGTTGAAGAGCTATGGCATAACGAGTGGACCTCGAGCTCTTCAAGTTTTTGCTCTGAATAGCAGTAAGCGCTTTCTGGTCGGTTTCCACAATGAAATGTGCGCCTAGAAGAAATCTTTGTAACTTCAGAATAGACCATACCATAGCCAATAACTCACGGTCTAAAACCGAGTAATTCTTTTCTGCAGCATTTAATTTCCTAGAGATATACATCACCGGATGCAGAGTATCAGAATACTCCTGCATTAGTGCTGCCCCAATCCCAGTTGACGAGGCGTCACTTCGAAGAACAAAAGTCTTCTCAATAGTAGGTAACCTAAGAATAGGTGGAGATGAAAATAGGTCTTTAACCTGGTCCAATGAGGATTGACATTCTTTTGACCAGCGGATCAAATTAGGCGACCCTTTCTTCAATAAAGTAGAAAGCGGTGCCATAATGGAGGACAGATTCGGAATGAATCGTCCGTAGAATTGGATCAAACCTAATAGACTCCTTACTTGTTTCTTTGTCTTAGGGACCGAAATGTTAAGTATTTTTGAAACATTGTGGTCTTCTGTCTTTAAAAGACCATGACCAACACGATGACCTAGGAAAGAAATCTCACTAAATCCTATAAAGGCTTTAGAGGGTTTTGCAGTCAAGTTATACTCGCGAAGAGTAGACAGTAATTCGTATAAACCCAAATAGTGATCTTCCCAGGAATCACTGAATAGACAGATATCATCTAGATATGCTATGACATCTGTACGATATGCGAGAATTCGCCGCATCATGCGTACGAATGTAGCAGGGGCGTTCATAAGACCAAAAGGCATGAAATTCCATTGGAATAAACCCCTAGGTGTAGAAAAAGCTGTAAAAGGTTTGGCACGTTCAGTTAGCGGGACTTGCCAATAACCTTTAGACAAATCCAGTTTGGTAAAGAATCTAGAATTAGAAAGTTTATTGAGTAGCTCTTCTAATGAAGGCATAGGTTCAGCGTCGAACTTCGTAACTTGGTTCAATTTGCGATAATCTACGCAAATGCGAATGTTATTATCCTTCTTTCGAACAATAACCATAGACGAAGAGTATGCTGAAGTGGATGGTTCAATGATTTCCAACCGTATCATTTCATCCAATTCTTTCTCGACTTGAGACTGGAAATGGATAGGTATTGGATAGGGTCTGACTCTGATAGGATTATGATCAGTTAGCACAATGTCATGTTCAATGACATGTGTGTGTCCCGGGATGTCTGTAAGAACATCCTGAAATGTTTGCAACATCGAAGAAACTTGTCGATGTTCCTCAGCGGAAAGATTTGGAGAAACGGTCACGTTTTTCCAAGATTCCGTAGAATAAAGTGGGACCATAGAAAGAGGAAGATTGACATCAGAAAAAGTAGTTTCCTCATCCTGTATAACTGACAGCGATGAGTATTGACCATGAGGTACTTGAGAATTGTCCGTTGCCTGGAAAATAGGCTGCAAATAGTCTGGTCTTTCATGAAATTCCGTGAGCATATTTATGTGGAAAGTTTTATGCTTTCCATCAATATCGACAACATAGTCGACATCAGAAATTTTGGAGACTATTGCATATGGACCTTTCCATGCAATTAGAAGTCTGTTCTCCCTTGAAGGAAGTAGAACGAGAGCTTTGTCACCTGGACAAAGTTGTCGTAGACATCTATTCTTATTCGCAAACTGCCTTGCCTTTTCTTTAGCAAATTCGGAAGACGAAGTTGCTAGTCTGCATGCCTCAATGATTTTTTTCCTAAGAGCAATGACGTACTCATAAGAAGACTGAGTCTCATCGCTAATATTATCGGCAGTGATTAGATCGTGAAGTAAAGACATAGGGCCGCGCGGTTGCGCGCCAAAGACAAGTTCAAAAGGGGAAAACCCCGTATGTTCATTGGGGACCTCTCTATACGCAAAGAGAGCCGCGGGTAAGACCCTGTCCCAATCCTGAGGATGATCCTCAGTTATTTTACCCAGTAAAGTTTTTAGAGTCCTATTTAAACGTTCGACCAACCCATTAGACATTGGGTGATAGATACTGCTGAGAGACCTTTTTATATGTAGCATAGACATTACCTGTGACATAGTGTCTGATATAAGTTGAGTGCCATGGTCTGACAATATTTCTCCGGGAAAACCCAAGCGAGAAAATATCAGCCAAAGAGCGTCTGCGATATCAGCAGTTGAGATGCTCTTGAGAGGTATTGCCTCTGGCCAACGTGTGCACATATCGACACATGTAAGAATAAATTGATGCCCTCTAGCCGACTTAATTCTAAAAGGACCGATAATATCTATTGCCATTTTTTGAAAAGGGCGAATTGGAATGTCAGCAGCCTGAATAGGCGCAGCATGTCGTGGTCCTTTAAATTTGACCTCCTGACATACTTTGCAAGAGCGACAGTACATTCGTATGTCCTTGCTCACAAATGGCCAAAAGAAAGCCGCAAGAACCCTCGACTTTGTACGGGAAAAACCCATATGTCCAGCACATTGCGAGTCATGAGCATGTTGCAATATTTGCACCCTCATGCTCTTAGGCACAAGAATTTGTGAATGAGTGGATGTAGTCGAGTCTTGTACCATACGTACAAGTACGCCGTTCTTCATAGAAATCCAAGATTTTCTATTAGTATTTTGATTAGGATCACCTTTTTTTGCTAGAATGAAGAATTTTTGTAACGACGGATCTTCTTCTTGCAATTTGATAAATGAGTCACGTGTAATAGTCAAGTGACTATTTTGTTCATTTACTTCATCATTATTAGTTAATGAAGTTTGAGGTGGATCCAGAGCATGTGCTCTTGTGACCACCGTATTGGTAGCTTCAATGTTTTGCTCTTCCCAAACAGCAATCTGCTGTGGGGTACATTCCCTAACTCCGTGAATACGACCAATAATAAGGTCCGCAATAGGGTTTGGAAGTAGACACGCGTGGACCTCTCCCGTGAAGAAAGGAGTAGCAATATGTATTATGGCAGTAGGATATTTTTCCAACGTGCCACCAAATGTGACACATTTGATGACCTTTCCTGTAGCACAGAATGGATCTACAAGAGATTGCCTAACCCCAACAGTAGTACATCCAGAATCAAACAACACCGAGACTGGATTACTATTTACAAGCCCCTTATGTAATATAAGAGAACCTCTCCCATCATGAGCAACATTAGCAGGAAGAGCGGGCAAAGGATGACCACAGCTTAGAGTACTAATGGTTTTCGGATCAAATAAAGTACTGCATTGGATACATTTATTTGCCCTACCAAAGTCAAAAGATGAGCATCCGATAGCATTATGGTCTTTATCATTATTAACCTTTTTATCTGCTCCCTGAGATTCTTGTTGAACAGAGTTTGTCTGTTGATATCTTTTTCTCTTTTGTTGCGATCTACCGCGACCATTATTGCCTCTGCAATTATCATTAAAGTCCCTACTGTAATTTTTATCCTGGTTTGAGTTCCAGTTTCCATAACTGTCATTACCATCTCTATGCTGTTGAGAACCTCTATTATCTTGGTATTGAGGTCTCTGCAAAAAATATTTTTCTCTATACCGATTACCTTTATGAAAATTTCTAAAGTTACCGGGAATAGAATACCGTGTAATATTAGGTTGTCTCCAGTTCTGGGAAGAAGAATCTCCCTGAAATTGATTACCATGGTTCTGGGCATAATTACGGTTACTCTTTTTATTGAAATTTTGCTGGCTACCCTGAAATTTACGCATAAAATTCGGGCCATAAGGTGCTGCCGAAGCAACTGGCAGACCTTCTTTTACCTTAGAGTTGCTAATGGTTATGTGAGGATGTGCAGTAACATACTGGCTACAGTATTCTTCCATTTCTTTTATATTTTTAGGCTTACGCTCATGAAGAAAAGAAAGAAAAGCTTCATTAACAGAAGACATAACCTTGTCTCTAAGAAGTAAGTCCATGAGGGCTTCAAATGTACTTTCTGTCTTAGAAAGCTCAACCCATCGTAAAAAAGTAAGACGTATGCCTGAGATGAATTCTGAGAATTCAACTCCAGTTTCTGGTAACATGTTTTTAAATTTAAGACGATATCCGTCTTCGTTAAGTTGGTACTTCTTTAACAATGCCGCCCTGACAACCTCATAGTTGTTCTTGTCAGGCACATCTACCATACCCAACAAAGTCAAAGCATCACCTCTAAGTATCTTGGACAGATGATAAACATATAATGTTTTATCTATATTATGCACCTTACATGCACTTTCAAATCTATCTAGATAAAATGTTATATCATCAATTGAAGCATTGAATGCTGGTAAATTAAGCTTGAAATCAACAGCATTAGACTTATTAGCAGATGATACCTTATTAGCATCATTAGCATTACTAGATAACTTCAACTTTTCTAACTCCAAAGCTAAGAGTTTTTCTTCATGTTCCATTTTTGCTTTTCTCTCATCAGACTCTCTTTGTAACCTTCTTTCCTCAGCCTCAGCCTGTAACTTTCTTTCCTCAGCCTCAGCCTGTAACTTTCTTTCCTCAGCCTCAGCCTGTAACTTTTTTTCTAATCTTTTATTTTCAGCCTCTATTTCAAGTCTCTTATTTTCAGCTTCTTTTTCAAGTCTCTTATTTTCAGCTTCTTTATCAAGTCTCTTATTTTCAACCTCAGCCTGAAGTCTCTTCTCCTGAGATTCTGCTTCTCTTTTTTGTTTTTCCATTTCCATTTGTAATCTCTTTTCATCTACCTGCATCTGCAGTTTTAAATTTTCAGCATCTATTCTCTTTTGTTCAGTTAGTTCTTTCATTTTCTTTTCCTCCGACTTCAATGCCTGGCATATTGAACAGTCGCAAATTCTTCTAATTTATCACCTGTCTTCCCAAGGGCTTTACCCTGCTCAATAAAGTACTCAAATGTAGACATGATGTCTAAAATGTGAGTACAGAACCTGAAATAATTAATTATCTTATTTCAATCTTAATAGCAACAAGACTTAATAAAGTGCTTGTATAATTACTATGTTTACTCCAATCTCTGTGGGAAACAAGACTTGACACCAATTTGTATTATCAGTTGTACAATAATATCACAAGTCACCTCTTAATTATCAGTGCACTACCCAAATCAGTGCATAACCATCAGTTATTTATCATAACTGCACTACAATAGTGCATAAGCAACAAACCACCAGTTAGTTATGATAAGTGCACTATAGATCAATAGTGCATGAGCATATATGTAACAATAGTGAAAGCTAACTATGCAAAACCTATGCAAACAATAACAAGACAATGTAAACAATAACAAAGTCATCAACAATGTAAACAAAACAAAGATCAAAGTCAACGTAAACAATAACAAAGATCAGAGTCAATGTAAACAATAACAAAGATCAACGTCAATGTAAACAATAACAAAGATTAGTATCAATGTAAACAATAACAAAGATCAAACAATACGAAAACATTCGCATAAGTCAAATAAATAAACAGCGAAACTAAAAAGAATATGATGACAGAATGCGAAGATATGACAAACAAATGACGCTACAGTATATACACAAAAATTTACGTGAAGAACTGAATAATAGAAAAGAGGAGACCTACAAATACAAACAATTGAAATCGAAACTAAAAAAACAGAAAGAAAGAGAGAAACAAAAAAAAAATATACAAAAAACGAAAATAAAGCACAACTCGTCACAACTAAACAGATATAGCAACGATTGTCGCTAGCAAATTCCACAGTAGGAAATTCGCACAGTCCCTAACGAAAACGCTAACAGTAGAACCTCTGTGACGTGGTATCATCTACTGAAAGACACCGCCCAACCGAGAAAACCCGCTGAAATATAAACATATAAATACAAATCCAAATAACATATAACATGTAAACATATAAAGAGTGCGAAAAATGTGATAGACAGAAGGCTCAGTTAGAACATAAGGGCACATTTCACAAACAAAACAGGCCACTTAACTTCTATGTATCCACAACGTCAGCACAGTTCAGAACAGGATGTGATCAGCATTCTTAGGACAATGATCCAACGTTGATCCATATCTGCTCTCGTAAACTGCCATGACGAAGGAAATGAGCTTCTAACAGGAAACAGCTTCTGACAGGAAACAGCTTCTGAACTTGACCTTCTGAATCTGCAACAGTAATTCTGAGACCGGAACAGTTGTTACGGCACTTGTCCTTCTTCTCAACAGATCAGGAAATCCATTCGCTCGGTACTTGTCCTTCTATTTGTAGACAAACTTCAATACCGCCGAGCAGCGCCGGGTAGTTTCAAAATATCAACAACTGTCAGTACTGCTGCGTCTTTCAAAAAAATTTCATCAAAGGTGATGAATAGCAACTGCAATGTTGTCTTGTAGTCTGCTGATGATGTCTGGGTTTGTTGACCCCCTTGAGAGTTGGTACCAGAATAAACCAACTATTGGCCACCATGAATTGATAAGGGTGGAATTAGGATGCCGTCAAATTACCACCTCTATCGACACCAGGTATTACAATGCAAGATGTGGGTGTCTTATCTGGTTTAGATTGTTGCTGTGTGTGTTGCAGTAGAACAGTTCACAGGGTACACCACAGGCAACATGACGTGTAGAGTCATAGAAATGGTAACTTCGCTTTAGGTTTATACCATTTATTGCACGCCACAACACAGTCATGATACTTATGTTATCATCAGCATAGTATAACGAAGGCAGCATTCAAACTCATGTTAACTGACAGTCATGTAGAAGTCAATACTCAATAGTTGTATGGAAAACAAATATCATAGCGAAGCTTGATAAATAATACATATAACTTCTGCAACCGTGGTCCGCTGCAGATCCTTAATGTTCATAGACAATAATAATTATTCCTTCCTGATGCTAGCAGATCAGATGTATACAATACGTCCGTTTACTGTCTGCACGTGAGTAGCATACATGGATTACAGGTCAGCTCGACCTTATAACCTTCCTAAGTCTAACCATCTGACTTGGACGTGATCTCTGATATAACGAATCCTGGAACACAGACAATAGTCTTGTTGGTCTAGAGCGACCCATAGATATATAACTAGTTCAGGTATAAAGATACCGGTGACTTAATCCTAGTCAAAGTACCTCTCCATTTTGAATCACACAGGCGAGCAAAAAGGCGACAAAATGACGAACCTCTAGATGATAGCCTAAAGTTCGATACAAGAGGAATTACCTTATTTCGGAAAATCAACCATGAACATATGCCTCCAGGCAGGCTTGAATAATACTGGGAAATAGTCTAGTTAGCTAACTAACTCACAAAGACAATGTATTTCCCTCAGAGAATCACAAGACGCAGTCGCGTCCGCTCGCTAATCAGTCCATTTCTCAACTGCCCGACCTGGGCGGAACAACAAACGACAACCCAGTCGAGACATGCGCAGAGTGACAATCTCTGAGTCGCTGTTCACAATAAGACGATTCTAAGAACATTCGAGATAAAAGTCTTACACAGTCGCGCCTTTTATGGACATGAACAGAAGCGTTAAGAAAGGTTTCAAACATCTACAACAGTTGACTGATACTACCAAATAAGGAGATATGGTCACGCTTCGTTCAAGACATTATAGACCGAACGTGTCTCTATACAAGAGGAGGTAAACTCATAAAAAATAGCAGTATCGATATATCGGGTTCTGTCCCTTTGACCATAAAATATATATAACATGCATTTCAGTCAAATAATGATCATACATACGAAAAACGATCATACAAAGACTTTGGAAAAAAGTAATTATTTGTGCGTAACATTAGGGTAGTTTCATCACTTGCAAAAACCATGCCACTGAGAAGAAGTCTTGACACCTTACAAAGAATGAGGGCTATAGCGTGGGTTGAAAGTGGTTTATCTGTCCGTGAGGTTGCTAGACGGCTTGCAGTGTCACACTCTACTATCCAAAGAATTTTGGAGAGATTTCAGGCCACAGGAAGTGTGGAGAATCGCCACCGGCAAGGTCGCCCTAGATGCACCAATAGACATGATGACCGGTACCTTTTGCTGTCAGCCCTGTGCCATCGAACAGTGACTTGTTCCACTCTAAGAAGTCAGCTGAGACAAACTGTAAACGTTAATGTCAGTCAAAGCACCATTCGCAGACGTTTACATGAATTTGGACTGGCTGCTCGACGTCCTGCAGTCAGAATCACTCTTACTCCTGCCCATTCACAGAGCTCGTGTTGCTTGGTGTCGCGAGCACATCCGATGGACAAGGCAACAACGGAGTCAAGTTCTCTTCACTGCTGAATCTCGCTTCACTGTGTCATTCAATGATGGCAGGATTCGAGTTTGGAGACGACCAGGAGAGCGATTTACTAATGACGCAATTCGAGAAGTGGATCGTTATGGTAAGGGTTCTTTCATGGTCTGGGGAGGCTTCTACAGACACGGCAGGACCCCACTCTACGTCATCCAAGGCAACTTGACCGGCCCAAGATACCACAACGAAATCTTGAGACCAATTGTTCAGCCTGCGCTGGAGGCCATAGGTGGTAATGCCATTCTCCAAGATGATAACGCTCGACACAATTGAGCTCGTGTGGTGAATGAGTTTATTCAGCAACATGGGATCATCAGGATGGCGTGGCCAGCTCAATTACCTGACCTTTCTCCGATTGAGCACATCTGGGATGTCCTTGGTCGAAGATTGTCAACAAACCCCCCCCCCCCCCCCCTGCCAATGGATGTTGCACAGCTGACGGCATTTCTGCTTCAGGAATTGCAAGCTGTTCCTCAGGATACTCTTCGGACCCTTGTGGACTCGATGCGTCTACGCTGTCTTGAATGCCTTGCTGCAAACGGTGGTCATACCCGATTTTGAAATGTCTATTTGTCCAATATCTATTGTGTGACTTTTGAAAAGGTGGGTGACACACTTCACAGCTTCACTGCGTTTTAATGTGTGTTTCCATTTCTTTACGTGACATATTAATTTGGTATTCAATAAATGCCCTTTTGACTGATATCAATTACGTTTAAATCAGATTTGTTTTATGGTTTCAACCAAGGTTTTTTCTAAGTGGCCCTTGACTTTTGACGAGTAGTATAGTTGTAATACAACCTGAAGCAGTTGTTCATTGAAAAAATCAGGAAATCTTCTGCGACACATTATATCTTCGCTGTCGTAAAGTGTTTGGAGTCAGGGAGGCAATGAAAGGAATCCACGACAAAAGAATATAGAAGACAGATGAAAATAAAAGAGGTCAGGAAGAAGATGGAATTAAGGACATACATTTATTTTCAACATAAGGGTTACTTTCAAAATGGCCTCCAACAGGCAGAAAAACAGATGTGAAGTTGAAAGTTGGAGCCAAGATATAGTGAGTTAAATTATCTGCACGTGACAACAGGAGGCTGACACTTGGGAGAAATGACCCAAGTGAGCCCGCCCTTTTAGAGTGTAAAGGAGATTAAGTGGCCCAAACACTAATCGACGGGTAGGCAACTTCTAATAGTCAGATTAGATTATGTTGTATCGCTCTACATAGAGTTTCCTTTCATCATAGCTTTTTTTTTAATGTGGGTTTTAGCCATTCTGTGTATTTCTTTAATCGAGTCCGTTTTGCTCTGTACTTCACAATGAATAGCAACTCGCTGTGCAGTGTGATATTTTTTCGTCGTAATATTTCTGTTCACACATTAAAGTTTGCACAGCTGATTAGGTTTGGTAGTTTTTTTGTGTGTTTTTTTTTTTTATTCAGTGCCATATATGAGCTCTTCCTTCAGCGTTAATTATTTCTGCTAATATGTAGGAAGTATTTATATTACACATTACAAGATATCAGGGTAGTTAATTATCAGGGATTTGACACATCACACGTGACGCGAACTGCCAGCGCCGCACGCTTTTACATAGATCAAGAAGTCTCGGATCTCTCATCACGTGACATGGCAACAACTTAACACGATCGACTGCGTAGGTGTGCCGATCCCGTCTCTGACATTGCATGGCAGGCTAGAAAAAAAGTGAAGTATAACCCGTAACTTTGCATCTGATCAAAATGCTGCTAAGTTATTCGATGCTATGTGGAGTAGGCAACGTTTTCAGAAGCTTTCCAAATGTCTCTGGAGCTGGATAAGACCGAGAAGAAATTGTTTCGTAATACGAAAGCAACCCTTTTGACGCGGTGATACATTTCCAGAGTAAATATTCGTGTGCACATTGTCCAGTTTCTATTTCTGGTTACAATATACTGACGTCTCCAAAAATGATTCGATTTAGTGAAGTCTTGCAGAAACATTAGTCTACACAATTAGTGACGTGGCACTAGTCGGAAAGAAGTTAGAAAGCATAAGTATGGATAGTATAATTCACAGCCAGAAAATCACAGCTTCGTATGTTAGCAGGAAATATATCATCAGCTTTTAACTGCTTACACGCCAGGTGGTGACAGCATAAGGAGGTTCTTTAATTTACTAATTGATTATTGAATTCATTCACATAATTTCATTGCATGTACTCATGTCACGCGAAGTCTGAGATTAATCCGTGCAAAAGACAAAGTCCTACATGTAATATCATTTTCTGCCAGCATTTATTATCTTTAAAACCGGGCAGTAATCATTAAACTGAATCAGATTTCAATGGTCTATCAATTTATACTGCATAGGGAATCTAAATCGTATATATGCATTATTTCCAACATGCTGCATCAAGTGCCACACGTACAAAACCTGCAGCATCGTACATCAATCCATCTACTGCAGTACTTGCCGGTTAGTTACATCAACCTCACAGAAATAAGACATACAACACTGAACAGTCATTGTTGGTAATAGTGAATGTTCATACTTCGACATCACCTCATCGTTACATAGAATGTGCAGAGTATAGGGTTTATTATTAATCGTGTCAGCTGATTCTTCTTTTATATGATAATCATTAGTTCACTCCTTAGAGATCTTTAACCTGATCTTTAATTAATTACATTTATTCCATTTATAGATTTGCTTCCTGAATCATCAATTTATCTTTTACTGAACATTATATGTAAATATGCACATTAAACTTAGTTTCCCTTAGTGAACTTTAACACAACTTACAGTTAATATATTGTTACGTGCTGTCTGTATCAAGTATCTACATACAAGTAAAATCCTACATTTGAGAATGTTATGACAGATTTCTCTGTTGAGATATTATGGATATAAATTTATGTCGCTGGGATGTAGAATCAACTCTTCGGCATTCCTAATATATCACTATCTATTGGTGAACAATCGTCTTATCTTCTTCTACCTGTCGCGAATAGGTCGTTCTAGTTTCTTAACTAGCTAATTTCCGCTGACTCTATGTATAATATGTCAAAGCTACTTACTGACCTCTTATAATGGGACGCGACAATAGTCCAGATATCCAACAAGATGAGTGAGGTGCAGTTCAAAATTTTGTTCATATGTTATTCGCAATGTAGCATTCTGGTCTGTATATTATCAGTTTCACAGAAGACATATTTGTTAGTATATCAGTTGAATTTGTAAACTATGTAAAAGACATTTATTCTTACCCAACTGTGGTTCGACGGTGAGTCTAAGGCTTTGCTTATTCAAGATAAATAAATTGTTAAAATTGTGTATATTTAAATGATGTCAATGATAATGAGTTTAACAGTAACTAAATGATTTGTGTTTAGCAAATGCCCAGATAGAGCTGGCTAGGGTGGAAATGCAGGAACGGGCTAATCAAGGTATGTTATCGTTGTTTATGTTGAATTTGATTTTGTTAGGCATTAAAAAATCATTATTTCTTGTCTTAAGGGTTGGTTACTTGATTATGCACATTGTGTAATCATTAATACTGTATTTTTCTGAACCTGCAGCGCATATGTATGTTTCTACATTAATGTACTTTATTGAAGCGGCCTACTGGCTAAGCGGTTAGAGCGCTTTCCTCTTACACAAAAATTACCGTGTTTCAGGTTTAAAACCTTGTAGCTCTAATCCACCCAACTGTAAATGGGTACCTGAATGTGCTATTTGGGCTAGGGTAGACAAAGACAGCGAGGAAGGGAACTGATTACACTAGTGCCCTAGATTCTTCTATAAGAGTTACGCCAACTAAAAACAGTCCTCTATGCACGTTAAGCATAAAAACTACTCACCGAAAACCGTGGTGATCACGTCCAATTTGGTTTGCTGACCATAAATTCACATTTTTAATCTGTTTTTTCAAACTTCCGTACAACCGTAGGTGAAGTAATCGTGCTGAATGACATTTCACGTGCAATGGCGACTTTTCATGAACAGAGTTCACTCTTAATTTGTTTTACAATCAGCAGACTTAGGGTAGTTTTATCACTTGCAAAAACGATGCCACCGAGAAGAAGTCTTGACACCTTACAAAGAATGAGGGCTATAGCGTGGGTTGAAAGTGGTTTATCTGTCCGTGAGGTTGCTAGACGGCTTGCAGTGTCACACTCTACTATCCAAAGAATTTTGGAGAGATTTCAGGCCACAGGAAGTGTGGAGAATCGCCACCGGCCATGTCGCCCTAGATGCACCAATAGACATGATGACCGGTACCTTTTGTTGTCAGCCCTGCGCCATCGAACAGTGACTTGTTCCACTCTAAGATGTTAGCTGAGACAAACTGTAAACGTTAATGTCAGTCAAAGCACCATTCGCAGACGTTTACATGAATTTGGACTGGCTGCTCGACGTCCTGCAGTCAGAATCCTTCTTACTCCTGCTCATCGCAGAGCCCGTGTTGCTTGGTGTCGCGAGCACACCCGATGGACAAGGCAACAATGGAGTCAAGTTCTCTTCACTGCTGAATCTCGCTTCACTGTGTCATTCAATGATGGCAGGATTCGAGTTTGGAGACGACCAGGAGAGCGATTTACTAATGACGCAATTCGAGAGGTGGATTGTTATGGTAGGGGTTCTTTCATGGTCTGGGGAGGCTTATACAGACACGGCAGGACCCCACTCTACGTCATCCAAGGCAACTTGACCGGCCCAAGATACCACAACGAAATCTTGAGACCAATTGTTCAGCCTGCGCTGGAGGCCATAGGTGGTAATGCCATTCTCCAAGATGATAACGCTCGACCCCATCGAGCTCGTGTGGTGAATGAGTTTATTCAGCAACATGGGATCATCAGGATGGCGTGGCCAGCTCATTCACCTGACCTTTCTCATATTGAGCACCTCTGGGATGTCCTTGGTCGAAGATTGTCAACAAATCCCTCCCCCCGCCAATGGATAATGCACAGCTGACTGCATTTCTGCTTCAGGAATGGCAAGCTGTACCTCAGGATACTCTTCAGACCCTTGTGGACTCGATGCGTCTACGCTGTCTTGAATGCCTTGCTGCAAACGGTGGTCATACCAGATTTTGAAATGTCTATTTGTCCAATATCTATTGTGTGACTTTTGAAAAGGTGAGTGACACACTTCACAGCTTCATTGCGTTTGAATGTTTGTTTCCATTTCTTTACGTGACATGTCAATTTGGTATTCAATAAATGCCCTTTTGACTGATACCAATTACGTTTATATCAGATTTGTTTTATGGTTTCAACCAAGGTTTTTCTAAGTGGCCCTTGACTTTTGACGAGTAGTAGCCATTTTAATATAATTCTTGTTCAGAGTTTCTTCTTGATTTTGTTTGTTTTTTGTTTTTTTGTTTATTTATTTAACGTATTAGCATAATTGTGATTGTCCCTATTTACAATGATTTGACAAATGTGATGCCACTTTCTCATCGGCAATTGTTCATATTATTTGGAATTGAAAACAATATATATCCTAATTATAACCCATCAGATGTTGAACGGGATATTTTTCTTTAAAAAAAAAAAATCTTACTCGACGCTTATTCTCGCTACTAACCCTGGTATTGTCGACAAAAAATGGCGTCCACGTCGTTTAGCCTCGTTTTCGATTCTGACTTAGTTGACGTAACTCTTTAAAGAAATCCAGGGCACTAGATTACCCCACCTCATAAAGCTGGATGCAGTATGGTGAAGTCACTGATGATTCACTCCCTACGGCAGTATGTGCCATAAAACTATGTGTTACCTCATTATAGTAGTGATAATTGGAGGGTTGTTGTAATTAAAATTTAAAAAAAACTTCTTGATTCGAAAAACGCAAGTAGAATTATGTTTATTTATAGTTTATATAGACCTAAATGTCACCGGTTGCCTCCCCTTGCTCTGCAGTAGTTGTCCAACAGTGGTCAAAATCGAATGTGGGTCTTCAAATGTGTCTACCTTCGCACAAGATTACTCTTGTCAGAGTTGTAGATAGAAGGATAATGACGCTTCCACCTCTTGGGAAATGCCACACGATATTTCAGAAGTGAAGAACAATACTGAATGAGTGTGAGCACGTTAACTTTTTATTCAGATTTAATTCACCGACATTCCCCTTATTCACCCGTGTGTTACCGGGGCCCGAAAGGGGAGCAAAGAATAGTAACAATGTTCCCTGCCATGCATGTAGTATAAAACGACTAAGGAGGGTTGGACATGGGGCCGGTTACCTCATCCTGTAAAAAGTTTAAACCACAAAAAAACTTCAACAAACATGGACAAGTCAACTAAAGAAAATAAAACACAGCCATCCAAGACAGGGGAAGGTCCTCTCGCAGGGAGGCGTATGATGCAACACAGAGAAAGCCGAAAGGAGTCTGTGTTGCTGACTAACCTTCTTTCTTCTAGGAGAACTTCCAGATTTGGCACCTGGAATGTTCGGGCATTAAACGAACAAGGGAAAGTGGCACAACTAGCAGCAGAGATGAGGGAATATAAAATCGAGGTTCTGGGACTGTGTGAAACAAAGTGGAAGGGGTAGACAGGAAGAAACTCATCACAGGTGAATTGGTGCTGTCCTCAGGACATGAAGACGAAAGTTCACACCACAGTGAAGGGGTAGCTCTTATGTTATCTAAAGAAGCACAGAAAGCACTCATTGAATGGGAAGCCGTTGGATCCAGAATAATAACAGCTTCTTTTTAAACAGCTGAAAATAAAATAAATGTAAATGTCATCCAATGTTATGCACCAACTAATGACAAAGAAGAGTCTGTGAAAGAAGCATTTTATACTAGACTACAGGAAATTATGGAAAAAGTAAAAAGAAGAGACATCACAATTTTGATGGGTGACATGAATGCTAAGATAGGTACAGTCAACACCGCCTTTGAAGAAGTCATGGGAAAACATGGGCTAGGAATAATGAATGAAAATAGGGAACTATTCTCAAACTTCTATGCTTCAAATCAACTGGCTATAGGAGGAAGCATGTTTCCACATAAGAGAATACACAAGGCAACATGGATATCACCAGACCATAGAACAGAAAATCAGATTGATCATATATGCATAAACAAGTAGTTTAGATCATCATTGCAGGATGTAAAGGTATATAGAGGAGCAGATGTGGCATCAGTTCACGACCTTCCGATAGCCAAAGTGAAAATGAAACTCAAGAGATATGCAGCAATGCAAAATTATAGACAACAATTTAATGTAGGACATCTAAGAAATCAAGAAACAAGAGACAAATTTGCGTTTACAATATCCAACAAATTCCAAGTGCTCCAACAGCTGGAAGATGCAGAGAATACCGAAGACTATTGGCAGCAAATCAAAACGGTATGGAATGAGACATGCGAAGAAATACTGGGGAAAAGGGAAGGACAACAAAAAGCATGGATAACAACAGAAACCATCAATAAGATAAAAGACAGGAAAAACAAGAAAGCAGATTTAAACACAAGCAAAACCAGAAGTTCCAAATCCAAGGCTCAAGAAGTGTACACAGAAGCAAACAAAGAAGTAAAAAGAAGTATCAAAAGAGACAAGAGGAAGTATATTGAGCAGTTGGCAAGAGAGGCAGAAGATGCTGCAGCCAAAGGGAATATGAGAGAACTGTTTAACAGCACAAAGAAGCTAGCGGGGAAATACAAGCAAACAAGTTGCTTCTTAAAAGACAAGACTGGAAAACTGCTCAGCAATATACAAGAGCAAATGAAGAGGTGGACAGAATATGTCGAGGACCTTCTCAATAGACCAGCTCCACAAAACTCCCTCGGACATCCAGCCAGCAGAAGAAGAGCTACAAATTAACGGTGAAAGACCAACGAAGGAAGAAATAAAGAAAGCCATAAAGCTTCTAAGAGATGGAAAAGCGTCTGGACCTGATGGCATTCCAGCAGAGGCCATCGAAGCAGATATCGACACGGCTACAGAGATGTT
This sequence comes from Oreohelix idahoensis, assembly GCA_024509875.1. Classification (NCBI taxonomy): domain Eukaryota; kingdom Metazoa; phylum Mollusca; class Gastropoda; order Stylommatophora; family Oreohelicidae; genus Oreohelix; species Oreohelix idahoensis. Next base: position 258,341 of record JAMPIV010022824.1, read on the forward strand.
ACATAAATTACTTGGTAAATTCTGGGAAAAGGAAGAGATACCAGCAGAATGGAAGGAAGGATATCTGGTTAAGTTGCATAAGAAGGGAAATTTACAAGAGTGCACAAATTATGTAGGAATAATGTTACTTTCAGTGCCAGAAAAAGTATTAAACAGGATTATCCTTGAAAGATTAAAAGAGTCCACAGACAAGAAACTGAGAGATGAACAAGCAGGTTCTCGACAAAACAGATCCTGTACAGACCAGATAGCCACTTTAAGAATAATAGTTAAACAAAGTCTGGAATGGGATTCACCACTATGCATCTGATTTGTGGATTACGAAAAGGCATTTGACAGTGCAGACAGAGAATCACTTTGGAAATTAATTTGAGGCATTATAGAGTTCCCCTGAAGATCATTAATTTAATAAAGAAAACATATGAAGACATGACGTGCAGAAAATATCAAAATAAGAATGCAAAAACCAAGAGGGGCTTTCATTGCATTGGGAAATATATGGAGATCAAGAGAAATCGGAGCACGAAAATATGAATCTTCATCTCAAATGTGAAGTCAGTCCTATTTGTCGTGAAACGAAGTGTAACCCACTACTTTGTTAATCACTATGTCGAGATACAGATTTGCTTCAACCAATCAACTTGCACCGTTCACCAGTCTCTGAGACAGAATAAATTAACGGCCATCATGTTCACGCAAGATGGCGGATTTAAACTGAATAAAATTAGGCTGTATGAGCAAAAAACGAAACCGGAGGAAACCATTCAACTTGCTCCGCCAGGAACCAACCGAAAGCCTTGCTTAAGCAGTTACCTGCCTATATAATAGGGCGGAATTTTATGCTAAACACGCAATCCCGAACTTGACGCCAGAGATACTGACTGAAGAGGAAGAAGCTGTCACCTTGATTGATTGTTTACCTGAGGGCATCGACCTGCAACCTACTTCACTAGTCGAGTCAAACTGGCTTTTTTAAAAATCTTGGAGGGTAAATATAAATTTACGATAACCTTTAGGAAAATAGGCCTTCAGCAGGCATATAATGTTGGTATTTGTTGTGTGTCATTATACTACCTACACCTGTATATATTTAATATATTTTGGGTTCCCTATGAATGTATATGATTGAATAGACGAAGACTAATAGGACTCATACCTCAACCTATTGTCTTCTATAACTTCAGTCTATTGTCTCAGATAAAACCAACTGCAAATATAACCATAACAGTCCTTGTTAGGACTCAATCTATTATCAGTCTATAACTTCAATCTATTGTCTCAGATAAGACCAACTGCAATATAACCAAAACAGTCCTTGTTAGGACTCAATCTATTGTCTCATCTAACTCCAACTGCAATATAACCAAAACAGTCCATGTCAGGACTCAATCTATTGTCGCATCTAACTCCAATCTATTGTCTCCTATAACTCCCACCTGATATATCACCAAACAGTCCTCGTCTCATATACTCCTATCATAAGAACATAACAATAGTGTTAGGATATATGTTACCAGCTAGTATAGCACTTGACAGAGAGGACGTGATATAGTATAGGGGGAAGGACATTGTTGTATCACACCTAGGTGTACATATTATTGGATTTATTCATGTATTGATTTATATTATGGGATGTATTCATGTATTAAATGTATTCATGTATTGAATCTATATTATTGAATGTATCCATGTATTAGTTTATCAGAAAGAATGCTTTGCTAGTAGACACCTGTCTTGTCTCGCTATTGCTAAATCATACTGAGCCATGTTGTCATTCATCCTACATGCATATATCTGAGACACGCTCATATCATATACAATAGAAATAGGTGGGCTTGAGGACAGAAATTAGCCCCTATTTTTCCTTGTTACAGGTTTATTTGTGTCCTAAAAACCTGAGGTCGTATGTGTCATGAAATATTCTAATCCACATATATAAATTATTAGGTAAATATGAAGCCTAACAAATAAAATTAATAAAGAGAAGAGCAATGGTAAAATAACAGTGCTGTCACAAAGAATGTACTCGAAATCCCCCTTGTTTTCTGCTTCGTCTGCAAATTGTAACGCTTTCACGTTGATATAAAAGCTTACTGTATTATTACCCGCCTTCTTCAATGAAACGTGTGCTGCATTTCTAAGAAAAACATTGAGAGACTGCGTAATGACCTAAATTAATCCTAACATTAATTATATTACGTTACCAAAACGAACGAACAGATGGACAAAAGGATGGCGAGAGGGGAGGGCTGGAAATACTATCTTGGTTGTTAGGGGAAACGGGGAAAGGTAACATTTTTTCAAACACTTGTCGAAACGTGGCTCATTGGCCAGTCTCGCTGATATACACACTTGGGAGCGTTAGTTCGAGACCACTTGTTTAAAATAGCTTGATAAAGCATCAGTGCGTTGAAGCCAGCATATATTTGGCTAAATTAAAAGCCTGGAAGATAAGCAGAAGGAAATTTGTGCCAGTTTGTGCCAGAATTCATTGCTAATCAACGTATCTGTGTTATTCGTATGAATTGTGGTAAGCTTGAACCATTCAATATCTTTTAATGAAAATTGAATGTGAATTGTTGATTTATGCCTGTATATATATGTGTAGTTCAGTGGCAAACGTGAGGTAAAGCCTAAAATGCTCCAGCCTGAACAGAGGGTGTCGGAGAGAAGTAAAACGGCATGGAATGGCCAAATAGTACACTGACACCTGGATGATTGACTAGAAAGAAATAATGCTGGAAGTGCAGAGGCGTAGTGACCATTAAGGATGGTAATGCTGGTATAAAGTATTTCAGATGAAGCTGACTGTTGGCCTAACGCTCTGAACGCAATGTTTGTGCTGTATTGTGATCAGTGTAAAAGAGAATATAAATTAGTTATGAAGTAGAAGGTACATCCTTCTTGATTTCAGGGACAGTGGTCTTGATGGTACTGAGCAGCACCTGGTCAGAGCTTTGCTGAATCCTGAGTCGGACAGCATACTCCTTGGTCTTTTTAGCTATCAGTGAGGTGTCTCCTGAACCCAGAGGAGAATTCGAGCAGAGGAGTCCTTTCCTGCCGCCATCACGCCAGATAAGCGAATTGGCCAGCTGAGCTCAACATTAGGTCCCCTCATATTGAACTGACTTTATAAAATTAACATTAAGAGGGGAATTTACTTGTCTTAAAATCAGGAACTGTGAACATCTCCAATACTGGTCCCTAAAGACAAACTATTGAAGTCATGATGACAAATACCAACAGAGCTTGAACAAAACAAAACCAGTATTACCTCATTTTACTACTACACAACTGACACACATAGAACATTTGTAATAATATATGTCACTACAATATTCATATTAAATACATTCTGTACATAACTTGTATTTTAAATTGATTGTGATTCCTGATTCCCTTGTAGTTGAATCAGGACACATATTCATTCATGCCAGTAATGAATACATATTGTTATTTGAAAGTTATCAGTGCCTCCTTTAAGATATTCTCATAGAGTGTTATATGTATGTGAGTGTCACAGTGTTGTCAAGAGTAGTGGATTACATTAAATTGTTTATCTGTCTGTTGTTGTGACTTACACTTCACCATACACATACCCTAGACACATAACGTAGCATCACACTATTCCAGAATAATTCTGACTGAGATAAAGAGATATGTGGTAGCAAGTAAGGTTATCTATAATACACTACTTTTAATAGATATAGATACCTTCACAGCTGATCTCAGTCAGTACACTAAGTCCCCTATAAATATTTATAACATCCCACTTCACCACATATATTGGGGTCTCGCTCTTGGGATTTTGAATCTTTCACTATTAAAAATATTGGGGGGTAATTCACTTCAGGGAATATAAGAATTAAAAGGTATCCTTGGGTGGAATTAAATAAGGTTGAGCTCACGGTGCCTGTGTTGTCCATTAGAGATTGAATTGTTGGTTAGACATTATATAAAGTTACCTGATAGACAATGGCGGACCTGGCCAAATTTCGATCTGCTGCGGTTCAGACTGCAAAAGAGTTAGGATTAGATGGGCAAGTTATGGTTGCCTATGTCACAACGGAATGTGACAAATTTATTGAACGCGAAGAAAGAAGAAGAAAAAGAAGCCGAAAGAAGGTTAGAGGCTGAAAGGGAAATTAAGAAGTTACAATTTGAAGCTGAGGCTGAGACTAAGAGGTTGCAAGCTGAGGCTGAGACTAAGAGGTTGCAGATTGAGGCTGACAAAGAGGCTAAAGCATTGGAAGCCGAGGAAAGAAGACAAGCTGCAGAAAGGGAAGAGAAGAAATTAGCTGCAGAAAGGGAAGAGAAGAAATTAGCTGCAGAAAGGGAAGAGGAAATTAGCTGCAGAAAGGGAAGCAGAAGATAAAAGATTACAAAGGGAACATGAGTTACGACTAAGGGAGTTTGAGTTTCAAGGCCATGCTCCTGAAAATGGTGCCAGTCCCTTTGCCTCTGATGCTACGGTTACTCAAGGAGCCTCAATCTCAGCTATGAATTTTCATTTAGATCATTTTGTTGAGAAAGACGATGATATTGAGAGCTATATAAATAGGTATGAACTATTAGCTACCACGTATGGGTTAGAGAGAGAAAGGTGGAGCTTAAAGTTATCTCAGGGACTTCGTGGGGCAGCTTATGAAGTTTTTGCAAAAATGAGCAGAGGTGATCAGGAAAATTATGACATGCTAAAGCAGGCTCTTTTGTTAAGGTATGAAAAGAATGCAGAGTTTTACAGAAAAAAATTTAGGAATGCTAAACTACTGTCAGGTGAAACCTATCACCAGTTCTCTGCACGAATCGAGACATACTTGGAGAAATGGACTTCTCTGGGGAAAACCCAAGATCTTAAGGAAATGGTCCTTATAGAGCAACTAAGAGAGTCCATGGCTCCAGACCTGAGAAAGTTTCTCATGGAACAAGGTGCAGAGAGGCTGGGTGAGTTGCTAAATGTTGCTGAAAGGTATCAAGCAGCTCAAGCAGAGGTAACAGGTAATAAAAAGAAACAGGTGGATAACTTCAGGGCACCACAGAACTTTAATAAATTTGATCCTAAGGATCAAAATAAAGGTAAGCACCAATTTGATAGGCCACGGTATGACAATAAAAATAAATTCCCACAATTCGATGAAAGGAAATATGATGAAAGAAAATCTTTCAACCAAGGAAAAAGGTGGTGTAAAAATTGTCAGATGGACAATCATGACACTGACCGTTGCAGAAGGAAACCTGTGTATATGGCAACCCTTCAGGTCAGGTCGACCTCAAGACAGGAGGAGGATATTATGTTGGATACCACTCCAGAAGAGATGAGGAAGGCACAGGCTGGAGATAACACACTCAAGCCTTGTTTCAGAAAATTGTCAACTTGTCATACAACTCCAGGCAAGGGAGATTTTTACATGAAAAACAAGTTGATGTATAGGAAGGCCGGAACTAGATCCCATGGTCACGGACAGCTGGTTCTTCCAAAAAGATATAGGGCAGACTTAATAAGGAGCCTACATGTGAAACCAGATGGGGACCATGAGAAGATAGGTACCATCATTCAAAAGGTGGCTCACAATTATTATTGGCCCAAAGCAAGATGGGACATTGAGAACTTTGTAGAAAGGTGTAGTATAGCACATGAGGGAACACCCACAAGTGGGAACATGGATCAGGACCTGGACACGCCATGGGGCCAAATCAGGCCTGACAATAAAAGGAAAAATAGATTTGATAAAGTGGACCAAATGGAATGGGAAGCCCCTTTTCACGGACAAGCTTCACTTAACTGTTTTACAATGGCCACTATGCGGAGAGTGCAAAAAGATGTCTTACCCCAGGATAAGCCGAAAATCCCTCAATCGGACTTAAACAAACTGGAGGAAGAGGATGTAGGGAGGAAATCTCTCATCAAGAATTTTAAGAGGGGAGAAAGCCCCAAAAGAAAAATTGGTAGCGGTCGTTTTGTGAATGATAATTCTGGGAGGAAAAATCATCACTATAAAGCTTCAAGTGGAAGAGACCATACCGGTGCATGGACAAATAGGTCCACACAATTAAAGGTCCATATGTAGCTATGTTAAGAACGTGGACTGATGAAAAGGCAGAGGAAAACATTACATCTTCATACCAATATGTGAATGAGCTGACCACTCGGTTGAAAACTGGCTGGAAACTTGCCAATGAAAATTTGAAACAAGCCAGGAAGAAACATGCTGCCTATTATAACAGGAAGGCGAAAGACAGAAATTTGGCTGTGGGAGAGAAGGTACTGCTTCTTTTGCCCGGGAGTCAGAATAAGTTACAAATTGGATGGCAGGGTCCATATACAGTTCTAGAGAAGGTGTCTAGAACAAATTATAAGATAGATAAGAAGGGGAAAGAAAAAATCTATCATGTGAATCTCCTGAAGAAATATTTGGAAAGAGAACATCAGGAAGAGACACACTTGTTGACCTTGTCCATCGCCATGGAGATGAAAAAGGAACCACTTTCATCATTTGAATATCCATTACACCCCTGTGAGACAGCAGCACAGGTGAAAATCAGTACACATTTAACGAAAACTCAGAAAGAGAGAGTGCAACAGGTTCTAAATAATCATGCAGAGGTGTTAACAGACCGACCAGGGCATACAAACCTATTGGAATATGATATGAAACTCATAGACTCCACACCTGTCTGTATGAAACCATATTCGATTCCGTTTGCTAAGGAAAAAGCTTTGAAGGAAGAGATAGACTATCTATTGAAGGAAGGAATTATTTCGCACAGTGAGTCTTCGTATAGTTCCGGTGTTGTACTCTTAAGGAAGCCCTCTGGAGAACATAGACTCTGTATAGATTACAGGAGACTGAATGCTATTACAGAAGGACAGGTGGATCCATTGCCGGATACAAATCAGCTGTTTGCCAGACTAAATAAAGCTAAATATTTCTCAAAAGTGGATCTGAGTAAAGGATACTATCAGATTCCAGTAAAGCCTGAGGTTAGACCATACCTAGCTTTTAGTACCTCAGAAGGACACTATGAGTTTAATAGATTGCCATTTGGATTGAAGAATGCGCCTAGTGTCTTCTCTAGAATGATGAGAAAATTATTGGATCCTCTGAATAATCCCTGTATAACAAATTTTATGGATGATATCCTTATAGCAACAGAAACATTTGAGGAACACATTGACTCTCTGAACATGCTGTTTGATCGACTTAGGGAGGCAAATTTAACAGCCCGACCAACCAAATGTTGCGTTGGATGTAAAGAATTGGAATTTTTGGGACACACAGTTTATCAGGGAAACATGACCCCTGACCCAAAGAATTTAGAAAAACTACAGAAAGCCCCGAGACCACAAACCAAGAAGGACGTGAGATCCTTTGTCTCATTATGTGGTTTCTACCAGAAGTATATCAAAAACTTTAATTCCATATGTGCACCTTTAACGGAATTGACACGTAAAGGACTTCCAGATCGCATTACATGGACACCACAATGTGAAATGACTTACCAAGAATTGAAGGAAAAGCTCACAAGTAAACCCATTTTGAAATTACCTGACTTAAGTCAAGAATTCATAGTAAGGACGGATGCAAGTAATATTGGGTTAGGTGCAACTTTACTACAGAAATCAGATGCATTGGATGGGGAATTAAGCCCAGTGGCATATGCTAGCAGAAAGTTGAATAAAGCTGAAATCAACTACTCAACTAGCGAAAAAGAATGTCTTGCAGTAATATGGGCAATAAAGAAATTCAATATTTATCTATATGGGAAGGCATTTAAGTTGCAAACTGACCACAAACCTTTATCGTTTTTAGCACAGGCTAAGCATGAGAACTCTAGGTTACTCCGATGGTCTTTGCTTCTGGCTCCATATAATTTTAGCATTGAATATATATCTGGAAAAACCAATCTGGGAGCGGATTTTTTAAGCCGCCATCCGTGTGATGAGAATCACCGTAAACCCCAGAAATAATAATAAATTTCTCTATGTGTATATAGAATAAAGGACTGACATATAATGTCTGTTTTAAGAGGGGAGGTGTCATGAAATATTCTAATCCACATATATAAATTATTAGGTAAATATGAAGCCTAACAAATAAAATTAATAAAGAGAAGAGCAATGGTAAAATAACAGTGCTGTCACAAAGAATGTACTCGAAATCCCCCTTGTTTTCTGCTTCGTCTGCAAATTGTAACGCTTTCACGTTGATATAAAAGCTTACTGTATTATTACCCGCCTTCTTCAATGAAACGTGTGCTGCATTTCTAAGAAAAACATTGAGAGACTGCGTAATGACCTAAATTAATCCTAACATTAATTATATTACGTTACCAAAACGAACGAACAGATGGACAAAAGGATGGCGAGAGGGGAGGGCTGGAAATCAGGAACGCATGCAACACGCGACGCGCGATATACAAATGCTGGCATCACGCGTGTAAGTCTACAAGCACTAACTTTTTCAGACGGACAGTGATAAAATACACTACCCTTTCCCAGAGTTAGGTTTATAAATCATAACAGACTCTTATTAGAAAAGATAACAATAGATGGGTTTACGTTTGAACACATAACAGTACCCAGACAGCACATCTTCCAAACAGGAGGTAGAAGAAATTGCATATTTTGAACGCAGCCACGTAGCTCCTTTAAATTAGTATTTTTGGGTTCCTTAGGGCTTGCTGACAAATAATATGTAAAACGTTACGCAAATAGTCCAGGAATTAATAAATTATACCCAAAATAAAATATTGGGGGTGCCTGACAGCATAAAATCATTTCTGCTCATAAGATTTTTTTTTAACGTGTTTGAAAAAAATTTACGTTACAGAAATAGCCTACCATGTAAACTCCAAATTGATTGGAGCGCAACAAATGAAAGCCTAACCACGATTGGTCGGGCTATAAATACTATCTTGGTTGTTAGGGGAAACGGGGAAAGGTAACATTTTTTCAAACACTTGTCGAAACGTGGCTCATTGGCCAGTCTCGCTGATATACACACTTGGGAGCGTTAGTTCGAGACCACTTGTTTAAAATAGCTTGATAAAGCATCAGTGCGTTGAAGCCAGCATATATTTGGCTAAATTAAAAGCCTGGAAGATAAGCAGAAGGAAATTTGTGCCAGTTTGTGCCAGAATTCATTGCTAATCAACGTATCTGTGTTATTCGTATGAATTGTGGTAAGCTTGAACCATTCAATATCTTTTAATGAAAATTGAATGTGAATTGTTGATTTATGCCTGTATATATATGTGTAGTTCAGTGGCAAACGTGAGGTAAAGCCTAAAATGCTCCAGCCTGAACAGAGGGTGTCGGAGAGAAGTAAAACGGCATGGAATGGCCAAATAGTACACTGACACCTGGATGATTGACTAGAAAGAAATAATGCTGGAAGTGCAGAGGCGTAGTGACCATTAAGGATGGTAATGCTGGTATAAAGTATTTCAGATGAAGCTGACTGTTGACCTAACGCTCTGAACGCAATGTTTGTGCTGTATTGTGATCAGTGTAAAAGAGAATATAAATTAGTTATGAAGTAGAAGGTACATCCTTCTTGATTTCAGGGACAGTGGTCTTGATGGTACTGAGCAGCACCTGGTCAGAGCTTTGCTGAATCCTGAGTCGGACAGCATACTCCTTGGTCTTTTTAGCTATCAGTGAGGTGTCTCCTGAACCCAGAGGAGAATTCGAGCAGAGGAGTCCTTTCCTGCCGCCATCACGCCAGATAAGCGAATTGGCCAGCTGAGCTCAACATTAGGTCCCCTCATATTGAACTGACTTTATAAAATTAACATTAAGAGGGGAATTTACTTGTCTTAAAATCAGGAACTGTGAACATCTCCAATACTGGTCCCTAAAGACAAACTATTGAAGTCATGATGACAAATACCAACAGAGCTTGAACAAAACAAAACCAGTATTACCTCATTTTACTACTACACAACTGACACACATAGAACATTTGTAATAATATATGTCACTACAATATTCATATTAAATACATTCTGTACATAACTTGTAATTTAAATTGATTGTGATTCCTGATTCCCTTGTAGTTGAATCAGGACACATATTCATTCATGCCAGTAATGAATACATATTGTTATTTGAAAGTTATCAGTGCCTCCTTTAAGATATTCTCATAGAGTGTTATATGTATGTGAGTGTCACAGTGTTGTCAAGAGTAGTGGATTACATTAAATTGTTTATCTGTCTGTTGTTGTGACTTACACTTCACCATACACATACCCTAGACACATAACGTAGCATCACACTATTCCAGAATAATTCTGACTGAGATAAAGAGATATGTGGTAGCAAGTAAGGTTATCTATAATACACTACTTTTAATAGATATAGATACCTTCACAGCTGATCTCAGTCAGTACACTAAGTCCCCTATAAATATTTATAACATCCCACTTCACCACAGTATGTTCGAGTCAATCCCGCTGCCTGGAACTTCGCAGGAGCATAGAGATTGTACAGAAGCTACATTTTAGTCCCCCTCAGTCTTGGGTGGGCTAAAGTAACGAGCCTCAGCAGGAGTGTGTGAACCAAACAAAGAAGAACAGACTTAAGAGAGATGAGTACACATTAGTACCATTTCTGTCGGCATTGTGAGCATAGAACTGTCAATGAAGAAAACGTGAATTAGCGTAGCAAGAGACAATAATAAGATCATAGTGGATAAATTATACGAAAATAACAGCACAGCTGATATAATTTTTTTGTTCCTATAATTGGAAAACTTGTTGTAATATTTATTTACATAACTATATAAATATAAATATTTGGAAATCATATGTAAACTTACAAATTCATTACATTCCATTTTTCAACATTCACCCTTCAGCACAAGAGTAGATAGTGTATATACTAAATAAATAATAAGGAAATTGTATTTGAAGACTTGTTAATTTTATCTTTGTTAAGTAAAATCTGTTTCCTTGGTTTTGTTTAATATCACAGTTAGTTACACAGCGGAGGTGGCACTTTATGTCGGTCTCCTCTCTACTATTGTTTCGAGATCAGAACATTCACAGCCGTAACTAATTTGTGATACCAGTAGTCCTCTCAGACACTGGGACTTCACCATTTTCTGCAGAAATTCTATTTCTGTAATTGTCAGTACTATACTGATCCAAGAGCCAAATAAAACCTCTCGCCACACTGGGGGCTCGTTCCTGGGATATTTCTGTATATCTTGAGCCATACTTAGTCTATTCATCTATCTACACTCTATCTTGTGCCACCCATAGGTAACATAAGAAAATAAAAAAAAATTTTTTGAGAAAATCATTATAGGATTTTTACAAAATTATTTTCTTAGGAGGAGTACCATTAAGTACTCAGTAAATAGTTGATGCTCACAGAGTTGCACGGAAATTTTTTGTTCATTTAAATTAATTAAGTTTAATTACAATAATTGGGTTATAGTAAATATACATACCCTATCTAAGTAACGCCATGGCTGATCTAGTGAAGTTCAGGACTGCGATCATGCAGATGGGTAAGGAATTAAATATGACAGGTGATGCTCTTACTTAGTATGTCACAACAGAAGTGGACAAACACATGGATAGGGAAGAAAGAAAGTTGCAATTAGAGGCTGAAGAAAGGCGGTTGCAAGCAGAAGCCAAAAGACTGGAAGCTGAGAGAGAAGACAAAAGGATGGAAGCTGAAAGAGAAGCCAAAAGACTGGAAGCTGAAAGAGAAGACAAAAGACTGGAAGCTCAGAGAGAAGACAAAAGACTGGAAGCTGAAAGAGAAACTAAAAGGTTAGAAGCTGAGGAAAGGAAATTACAAGCAGAGAGAGACCATCAGTTGAGATTAAAAGAGCTTGAAATTCAGGCAAATACTGGCAATAATGGTGGTAGCTCACCTCACTCTGAGAGTAGCTTCAGCCAGAGCACCTCAAGTGGGGCCATGAATTTTCATCTGGACCCATTTGTTGAGAAAGAAGACGCCGTTGAGTCGTACCTGGATAGATACGAAAGACTAGCCACTACCTATGGCTTAGTGAAAGAAAAATGGAGTCTTAAACTATCTCAGGGATTGAGAGGTGTGGCCTACGATGTGTATTTGAAGCTCTCAAGAGATGACCAGAAAGATTATGAAATCCTGAAGCAGGCACTGCTTGTGAGATATGAAAAGAACTCAGAATCATATAGAAAGAAATTCCGAACAGCTAAACTTCTTCCAGGAGAAAACTATCACCAATTCTCTGCTAGACTGGAAACCTATTTGGAAAAATGGAGTAGTTTAGGAAAGTGTCAGGATCTGAAAGAAATGATAATGATGGAGCAAGTGAAAGAGTCCATGCCTCAAGAAATGAGGAAGTTTATCATGGAACAAGGAGCAGAGAGATTGGGAGATATTGTAACTGTTGCTGAGAGATATCAAGCAGCTCAGGCAGAAGTATTAGGAAATAAGAAGAAGCAGAGTGAAAACTTCCAATCATCACAAAACTATACCAAATATGAACAAAAGGACCATACCACAAGGAACAAACAAAGATTTGACCAAAATGACAAAAACCCTCTAAGATCGGATAAGACACCTTACCGGAAGGAAGGAAAGTGGTGTAAAACTTGTCTAATGAGTAACCACAATACTGCGGACTGCAGAAGGAAGAACCCTCCTTATTACGCTGCATGTCTCACAACAGGGAACAAGGGAAGGAAGGAACTGGCAGTTAGTCAGAATGACCTCCATCATCCCCCTGTCTGTGAGGAAGTGACATGTAATGGCACTAAAATTCAGTGCTTATATGATTCCGGATTGGAATTCGACTCAGTCGTGAGTGCAACCCTAGTGCACCCTGATCAATTTACCACAGAAACAGTGGACATACAAGGGGCAATGCAGGGAACCGGCACCATGACACTTCCCATAGCAAGGATCAACGTGAGAACTCGCTATGTGGAAGGAGTGATAAGAGCAGCAGTAAGTGATGATCCTATATACCCGCTGGTAATAGGATGTAAATATGTCTTTTTGGGTGACCCAATAAAACCTGTTGTCATGGCAGCAAACCATACCAGGTCGAGCACCAAAAAGGAGGAGGGAGATCCAATAAACATTCATCGTACAAAGATGTAAAAGGCTCAAACAGCAGATAGCACATTGAAGCCTTGTTTTGGCAAATTGCCAAAGGCACATAACCCTCCAGAGAAAGGAGACTACTATATTGAAAATGGCCTACTCTACAGACAAGCTGGGAAAGGACCTAAAGGGCATGGACAGCTGGTAGTGCCAAAATTCTATAGGGAGGAAATTATGGAGCAAGAGCATGCTACATCAGGCAGTGGTCACAGAGGAAAAGGGGCCACTGGCCAAAATATAGCATTGCGATATTACTGGCCAGGAATAATTGAAGACATAAGTCGGTATATGAAATCCTGTTCAGAATGTAACCAGGTAACCTCATTCAGAAGCGTAGACCAGTTACAGGACCTAGGGAAGCATTGTTGCGGACGTAGGCCTACAAAGAAAAAACACCAGAGAAAACAACAGGCAGATGCAGTGATAAAGAGAAAACAAAATCACAACAAGTCTACTGTTACACCAGTAACCATGGCAACTCTCCGTATTAAACAGAGAGGGGACGAGAGACATCCCACCCCGATTAGATATTTGTTGGAACACCATGGCCTGGATCATTTGAAAAATTTGGGTAGTCAGCAACCAGTATTAAAAAAGCTGCAGAAACAAACCCGAACCAAAGGAGGTAGGAACCAGGGCTGTACCAAACAGTTGATGGAGACAGGCCCCACTTCGGTATACTGCCCCTTACAATAGAAATAGGTGTGGGTCCGGCAACTTTGTTGTATTGCCGTCCCCATACATAGTCCACTGGAAGCATTGATGAGGACATGGACTGAACAATAGCAAGCACAAGCACTCAAGGATGAGATTGACTATCTCTTAAAAGAGAAAATTATTTCAAAGTCTGAATATCCCTATAGCTCAAGTGTGGTGCTATTAAGGAAGCCTAGTGGTGAACACAGGTTATGTATTTACTACAAGAAGCTAAATGCGATCACAGAATCTCAGGTGGACCCATTACCTGACACCAACCAGCTATTCTCTACACTGAGTAAGGCTAGGTATTTATCGAAGGTAGATCTAAGCAAGGTATACTACCAAATACCAGTGAAACCAGAAGTTAGGAAAATGCTGGCATTTAGTACATCAGACGGACACTACGAGTTTAATGTACTACCCTTTGGGCTGAAAAATGCTCCAAGTATCTTTTCAAGAATGATGAGGAAATTATTGGAACCTCTACAAAATCCCCATATCACTAACTTTATGGATGACATTCTTGTTGCAACAAACACATTTGAAGAGCATATAGTAGCGCTCTCCATGTTGTTCGACAGACTGAGAGAAACTGGATTGACTGCACGTCCAACCAAGTGCTATATCGGTTGTAAGGAGTTGGAATTCTTAGGTCACACTGTTTCTACAGGTCATATGTCTCCTGACCCAAAGAATATAGAGAAGTTAAAGAAGGCACCCAGACCTCAAACGAAGAAAGATGTGAGATCATTCGTGTCATTATGTGGGTTCTATCAGAAGTACATACCCCACTTTAACTCTCTGTGTGCACCATTAACTAACTTAACTAAGAAAGGACAGCCTGACAAAATCCAATGGAATGCTGATTGTGAAAAAGCTTACACAGAGCTAAAAGAAAAACTCACCAGCAAACCCATCCTTACACTACCCGATATCACACAGGAATTTGTATTAAGGACGGACGCTAGCAGTATAGGTATTGGTGCAACTCTCTTGCAGAAATCAAAAGCCCAGCCGGAGGAACTTTTACCAGTCGCTACGCCAGTAGGAAGCTGAATGCAGCTGATTTGAACTACTCGACCATAGAGAATGTTTAGCTCTAATTTGGTCCATCAACAAATTTTCACCTTATCTGTATGGGACACACTTCATTGTCCAAAGCGATCACCAACCTTTAACATTCTTGGCTGCATCTAAAAAGCTAAATTCGAGATTGTTAAGGTGGAGTCTGCTTCTGGCGCCTTATTCCTTTACCGTGAATTACATTCCGGGAAGAGACAATGTAGGAGCTGATTTTTTAAGTCGACACCCTAGTACTCTGGAAGGACAGACGCAAAAGGATTAACCACAGCAGGGGTTTACACGTCAGCTATGACAAGTCACAGCTAGGAAAGGAGGGGGCTATGTCGTGAAACGAAGTGTAACCCACTACTTTGTTAATCACTATGTGGAGATACAGATTTGCTTCAACTAATCAACTTGCACCGTTCACCAGTCTCTGAGACAGAATAAATTAACGGCCATCATGTTCACGCAAGATGGCGGATTTAAACTGAATAAAATTAGGCTGTATGAGCAAAAGACGAAACCGGAGGAAACCAATCAACTTGCTCCGCCAGGAACCAACCGAAAGCCTTTCTTAAGCAGTTACCTGCCTATATAATAGGGCGGAATTTTATGCTAAACACGCAATCCCGAACTTGACGCCAGAGATACTGACTGAAGAGGAAGAAGCTGTCACCTTGATTGATTGTTTACCTGAGGACATCGACCTGCAACCTACTTCACTAGTCGAGTCAAACTGGCTTTTTTAAAAATCTTGGAGGGTAAATATAAATTTACGATAACCTTTAGGAAAATAGGCCTTCAGCAGGCATATAATGTTGCTATTTGTTGTGTGTCATTATACTACCTACACCTGTATATATTTAATATATTTTGGGTTCCCTATGAATGTATATGATTGAATAGACGAAGACTAATAGGACTCATACCTCAACCTATTGTCTTCTATAATTTCAGTCTATTGTCTCTGATAAAACCAACTGCAAATATAACCATAACAGTCCTTGTTAGGACTCAATCTATTATCAGTCTATAACTTCAATCTATTGTCTCAGATAAGACCAACTCCAATATAACCAAAACAGTCCTTGTTAGGACTCAATCTATTGTCTCATCTAACTCCAACTGCAATATAACCAAAACAGTCCTTGTCAGGACTCAATCTATTGTCGCATCTAACTCCAATCTATTGTCTCCTATAACTCCCACCTGATATATCACCAAACAGTCCTCGTCTCATATACTCCTATCATAAGAACATAACAATATTGTTAGGATATATGTTACCAGCTAGTATAGCACTTGACAGAGAGGACGTGGTATAGTATAGGGGGAAGGACATTGTTGTATCACACCTAGGTGTACATATTATTGGATTTATTCATGTATTGATTTATATTATGGGATGTATTCATGTATTAAATGTATTCATGTATTGAATCTATATTATTGAATGTATCCATGTATTAGTTTATCAGAAAGAATGCTTTGCAAGTAGACACCTGTCTTGTCTCGCTATTGCTAAATCATACTGAGCCATGTTGTCATTCATCCTACATGCATACATCTGAGACACGCTCATATCATATACAATAGAAATAGGTGGGCTTGAGGACAGAAATTAGCCCCTATTTTTCATTGTTACAGGTTTATTTGTGTCCTAAAAACCTGAGGTCGTATGTTCGAGTCAATCCCGCTGCCTGGAACTTCGCAGGAGCATAGTGATTGTACAGAAGCTACATTTTAGTCCCCCTCAGTCTTGGGTGGGCTAAAGTAACGAGCCTCAGCAGGAGTGTGTGGACCAAACAAAGAAGAACAGACTTAAGAGAGATGAGTACACATTAGTACCATTTCTGTCGGCATTGTGAGCATGGAACTGTCAATGAAGAAAACGTGAATTAGCGTAGTAAGAGACAATAATAAGATCATAGTGGATAAATTATACGAAAATAACAGCACAGCTGATATAATTTTTTTGTTCCTATAATTGGAAAACGTGTTGTAATATTTATTTACATAACTATATAAATATAAATATTTGGAAATCATATGTAAACTTACAAATTCATTACATTCCATTTTTCAACATTCACCCTTCAGCACAAGAGTAGATAGTGTATATACTAAATAAATAATAAGGAAATTGTATTTGAAGACTTGTCAATTTTATCTTTGTTAAGTAAAATCTGTTTCCTTTGTTTTGTTTAATATCACAGTTAGTTACATAGCGGAGGTGGCACTTTATGTCGGTCTCCTCTCTACTATTGTTTCGTGATCAGAACATTCACAGCCGTAACTAATTTGTGATACCAGTAGTCCTCTCAGACACTGGGACTTCACTATTTTCTGCAGAAATTCTATTTCTGTAATTGTCAGTACTATACTGATCCAAGAGCCAAATAAAACCTCTCGCCACACTATTGTATGGCTCTCAGACATGGAGAACAACAAAGACAACTGCCAAAAAGCTACAGACTTTCATAAATGGGTGCTTGCGTAGAATAGAGGGATTAAAATGGTATGACAAGGTTACCAACGTGGAACTGTTGACAAGAACTAGACAAGTGCCAGCGGAACAAGAGATGAGAAATGAACATTTCTGTGTGCACTAGGTTATTTTTTTTAAATGTCCAAAAACTGGGTCACTTTAACCCGCATGTGAAAATTGCAATTGTTGCTGCAAAAACTCGTGGTTTTTGCAACACGCCCCACTAGTTCAAAATGTGAAAAAGTGAGTTGAATTTCTTTTTGTTAGTATGTAACACATTATTAAAAAAAACTTGACTGAACTTTTCCACGGATGAATCAACTTTATTTTGTAATAAATTGTTTACCCCTGGTTGCATTGAACTGGTCCATAGTGGAGTTTTTCTTGGTGGCCCTTAACTTTTGTCCAGTAGTATACATAAATTCCTCTCATCACTCAGCAAAGCAAAAACATGATCTTCAAAGTACACAAAACATCTCTAACGTGGTTGCAATTAATTGCTCCTTCCTAACACATAAAGCCACCTCCTCAGTTCTCCTCACTACATTATGTTGTTCGTCTTCGTCACGGGTGATGAAGACCACTCTGTTCATCCAATTATTTAGGAATATGTTAGGTTAGTCTATGGGTACGAAGGTGACCGATGAGCCCGATGCGGGCCTGGAAAGATCTCGGACAGTGTGGGCAGGGAATGTTTGCTTCATGTGAAGGTTTTATTACACTGTCCTTTCTAGCTTGTCTCCGCTGTTCCGCTGCTGCTCTTCTGGATGATTCGCATGCCGCTGCACCTTTACGAAGAGATGTGCGCCAAGCAGTTCGGTCTTGCGCAGCAGCTTCCCATGTATCTGGGTTTATGTCAAAGGTTTTCAATGACGTCTTTAACGTGTCTTTGAAGCGCTTCTTTTGGCCACCATGGGAGCGTTTACACTTCTGTATCTCACCATAAAAGAGTATCTTTGGCAGTCGATGGTCTGGCATGCGGACTACATGACCTGCCCAGCGAATCTGTGACTGCATCAGAATAGTATCAATACTAGGGATACCAGCTCTGTCAAGAACGGCGGTATCCGGGATCTTGTCTTGCCATTTGATGTTCATTATCTTCCTGAGACAGACTGAGACAGACACTACATTATAAAGTTGCACAAAACAACTTATATTTTATCAGTATAGTACTGATGGCGTGGGTCAGATTCTACAGTTCGGTTCGCGCAAACCGACACACCTTACTGACCTCGACCCGGATACCTATCCCTGTTATTGCTGGACTATCTGCAGGTGGTTATGGAGCAACGACATGTGCTTCCACCTGACTGCATTACGCGCACCCCACCTATTCGCGAAAAAATTCGTACAACCTTGGCATTGTCTCGCAATGACAATACCTCCACGAATCTAACCGGCGCGACCTCATTAAACACTCGTCTGAGTGTGCGCCAACTAGCACTCAGGGGAACATTGCGAACCCATACCGCGTGGTCGCTCGCTATCGGGCCATCAGATATGCCTCTTTTGTTCCTATTCATGTCACTTGGCATACTTTGAGTATTACTGGATGCGAGCCGCGAACCCCGTCTTAGATGTACTTTCTCCTCAGATGGTGATACCACGACCACCTGATCGACCACCTAAGGACTTTAGTGTTGCTGAGCCTCAGCTCCAGCCAATCCCGTGGCGTTATGCACTCTCCGTACATTGCCGCCGATCAAATCGGCGACAGGGTTCTCGAGGAAAAACGCGTTCACTCTACCTGACAGAAACGGGGTGTTGCTACGAGAGTTTATTCTTTGGGTAACTTATTTATTGTAGTTGAAGAACTGATGAGTTAGGTGTATTTCTGCAATCATGCTGACTTCACGAATGGTGGGTGATTGATAAAATGACGTACACATTAGCTCCAACACCTCTGAGTTGGGTCCATGAATATTAACATATTTATTTGATTTAGAAAGTTCCGTAGTTCCATAAAAACATGACATATTATAATATTTGCGTAGACAATGCGTCTCCTACTGTCTTGTAAGGGTCATCACATATTCTGGCCTATATACTGAAGCAGCCGGCATCCGGAACAACCAAGTAGCGATAACCAGAATATGGAGACTATTATGTCAAGTTTATAGCTCCGTAAATCAAGAGACTCCTCTTATACATAATCCTCGAACTGTAATATATTACTTTCGTTCGGCATCTTAAGAAATATATGTGGCGACCTTCGTACAACCAAGCCACGTAGAATAATATCCTATAAACTCCAATACATACAGGAGCGAAATATGTTCACGTCCTGTTAGATGGATCTATAAAAACGAAAGAAAAAGATCGACAGTTATTAACAATTAGCGCAACATCTCACTACGTCAGCATAGCTTAGTAACCTCGTTCAATTATAAATACTAATAGTGCAAAACATACCATACTGACTTCAGATAGAAATGTTACCGCGTAACTTTAAACTGCTAACAAATCTAAGTGAGGCCAATATGGAACATGCATACTAATCTTCTTTAATAAATCCCTTGCCCAATAGGGTTGAAAAAAATTATGCAATAATTTTTTTCAATATTATTATAAGAAATTTACATCGCATTTAATATAAATAAAACTCGCGAAAAAGTCAACAGGATTAGATATACGGCCAAAGATGTTTACAATAAACAGTGTCTGAGGTCGTTGTCCTAATAGTAGTATGTCATATAATGAAGATAGATATAATAAATATTAACTTAACTAAAGAAATATAATCGTCAACAGTCAATGTACTATATAATAATATACTAAGTTTAACTACCAATTAAGTATTAAAGTCTAAACTAAATTGTATTTTAAATAAATCATGGCATAGTAAATGACTAACTAAATGTGTGGATGTTTCTAAATTAAATGTGAAGTAAGTAATGTTCTGTAATATCATCTTAAATATTAATAACAATTAGTGTAGAGACAAACAGAAAAGGAAAAGAAGAAAATAAAAAAGTACTGTAATGCAAAAGAAAAGGAAAAAAATATAGACATCATGTAATAAAAACAATAAAATGTGTTATCTCCCTTATCCTATTAACAAAATAAATTATAATGTTATATCTATTTTAAATGAATAAAAATGATGTTAAAATATTAATTAATTGTAACACCCAATATACTAAGATTAATTAAAAATTACTAATTTAAAATTCTAAAATTAACTAATTAATGCAATATCATGGTTACATATAACAAACTAATGTCCAATAGTACGTAATTGCAGGCAAAATCCTCCGCAAAGTGAAGAACATCACATAGTCCGATCGTGAGTGATCTAATGTTATTTGTATCGACTGTTACAATAGTCAAAGTATTATAATTCATTCCGAGTGTTTATTCGGCTTTGTTGAATCTTGATATGTAAATAGTATCCATGGAAGATATACTTATATGGCAGTTCAATCAATGCTCGATCGGCACGTTCCTGTAGATTGCACTAAATCAAGTGGTAGACATTCATGGAAACCATCCAATGTTTCTTTCTTGTTCAAATAGAGTACCAATATAGGGCACCAACGTAACTTGCGAAAACTTGATATAACGTCGTTCACTTTCTCATAAGTTGACACGAAATATCCACCTGATAGTCTCCAGGTATATGGTAGGTACATAAAGTGAAATTCCTCAACGTGAAATGTAGAGATCAATGTTTCTATGCACCATTGGAAAGTGCTGACAAGCAATCTGAAGTACGAATGTTTATTTTCTTGTAAATAATATTTTGACGGTGGTATCCTGTACCAATGCAACTTTTCGGACGTATGCAACTCATAAATTGAAGACGGTATCTTGTACTAATGCAAATATCCGGACGTAATATATATTGATTGTGAAACAGCAATTCAGCAAAGTCCAAATGTCGCTCGACATGAGACTGATTCGAGATCACTACTTTAATCTGTCTTTGTTAGTCAAGGTTCAGCGACACTAGTAGGAAGTTAATTCATGTTCTGTTTTGGCGAAATCTTGATCACCGTATGTAGATCAATTACTTCAATCGTTAATTGAGATATTTATATGTACTGTTTCATGAAGTCATGAACGTTATTTAGCGTATATTGTCTTTGGTTTGACATGACTTGCATGCTGTAATGAAAAGCATGTCCGACACGAAATGTGATGAATACATTAACATATGCTTTAGGAATAATTAGTTTTCTGGTTTAGATAACGGAATCCTCGATAAAGAGTCAGTGTCACAGAGTGCTCGAAGATTTCGTCTAGATTATTTTAAAATTCCTTACTTTTCTATTCCTTCCCATTTTGTCTGTTTTTCTCTACGGAAATATTTGCACCTGTGTTCGTTTCTTTAGCTGTTTTTTCGAGTCCTCATTAATAGCCCTGTCATTCGATCCAAAATTCTATCTTCTTCTTCAAAGGCACTTAAAAAGCATTTTTTTAAAGATGTCTATACGATTTATTAGCTTGGTCGAAACCAGTGGTTCCCAGAGTATTAAATTTCCGTGTTCAATGATCAACTGAAAACCGCCACGATAAATCTTGGTACGTGTCTAAGCACGAGAAACGGGAAATAATTAACTCTTGGCGTGGGAATCAGGAAATATTTTAACTTCATGCGAACATATGCTGAGTTTTAAGATCAACTGCTGATTAACCGTCGGGAGAGAAAGCACGCTTATAGAATAGAAGCCCAACTTACCTCATATCTACAAGTATATGTGATTGAGAGTAAAAGCTACTAAAGTTCTATTTCTTAAGACGCGGATAAAGTCCTGAGCGGTAAGCAAACTCTCAGTATTCGCTTAATTAGCCTACTCTAATATCAAAGAATTAGTTAATTGATGTAAAGTGTGAAATACTTAATATTGTGGTTTTATTTCTTTACATTAGAATGATAGCTATTTTGCATTTATGTATTTTGAATGTTATTGATGCATTATAATGATGTAAGTACTGGCTGATATGAGAAAGTACTACAAGCTAATTGTATTAGGAATGTGATGAAGCAAACTGTTGTGAACGAGAGAAGAACCATGTTGTTCAATGGACGAGTGAATGAAATATTCCTCCAATGCAGTCACGCATGAACGCACACGGCCAGGCGTCTGCTTATAACAAAGGTTGACCTGACTGACCTGAGTGTGAGACTACCGCTAGACAGGAATTAGTAAACAAAGGGACAGTCGCCTTAAAGGAAAAGACTGACGTTGGTTCAGGTAAATATCTTATTAGGCACCATTCTGAGACGAAATGTCCAGAGTGGCTGTAGTCAATATATCTGTAAAACAAACAGAAGATTGATTGCCTGTATTGTCTTCCTCAGCCCAGTTGCAGAATCCTAGCCAGTTTCTGGATTTGATTGCTGTAAATTGTTGCGATTAAACCGACTAGTTGCTCTATGCTACAGAGAGAACTAGTGCTTACGTCTCAAACCCTCGAGCGGTGATCACAAGTTAGCAACCCTGAGCAGTTTACAGCTTTAAGCAGTTAACACCTCGTCAGCACCTGAACTTCATAACGCAACTTCACAACCAGGTGAACGAAAGGCCTAGTCATCTCTTGGACTGTTGCTCAACTGAATCACCTTATCCAGTTGGTAATTCCTACCTACTGTGACGCCCAGGAGAAGTCCAAGCATATAAGTCTACTTAAAACCCAGACCAAAGTCAGAATTCACTTTTCCACGAAATAGCCATAGGAATAAACTTTCGTCTGTGAGGAAAATAGCCTCTTATTCTTATCTGAACCAAAAGACACTGACAGTTTTAAATTTCCTAGTATTTCTTGTCTTTTCAAAATACATGTCAACATTGATTTTATTTTCTACTGTAATTAAAGTAATTATGTACATTCTGTAACTCACCATCATTATGAGTTTGACTTAGTAGATTGTATGTTCTGTTCAGAAAAACATTCTCAACCCTCTTTGTATTATTACCTGTTACTACTAGTTCATCTTCAAAAAGATTTGAGTGAGAAAGAGTTAGTCGTCGCCAGAAAAATACAAGAGTTGGTAGTCTGAAAGGTGAGAGAATCACTGACATCAACCTGTGCCCTTCTGTTAACTCTTTCCCTCAACACTAGCTCATATCTGTGAACACTAGTGTCTAAAGGTCTATGTGTTTTCTACACATCTTCCTTACTATACAAAACTCTTTATGCGACAATTGGATTCTCATTCAATGTCAATTGGAGTGCACCATCAAACTAACTATATCTGCGACAGTCAGCAACCACGTTGTCAGATCCTGCAATTGGTTGGATCTTGAAGTCAAATGGCTGAAGCAAAATAAAAAAAACGTGCTAGTTTCGGACTCTTGTGACTCGCTTTCCTCAGCGAAGCGACTGCTTTTTGGTCGGTCTCGATTATGAAGGGCGATCCACGCAGGTATCTCGCCAATTTTGTATGGCCCAAACTACCGCCAAAAGCTCCTTGTCGATTACCGAGTACTTTCTCTCTGTCCCCTACAGCTTTCTGGAGATATACAGCGTAGGGCGAAGCATTCCTTCATGTTCCTGCAGCAGACTAGCTTCCAAGCCAAAATTACTCGCATCTGTTCGAAGAATATATATTTTGGCAATATCAGGTAGCTCAGAATATGAGGTTTAGAAAAAAACGTGCATAATTTTATCGAAGGCTAATTGACACTTTTCCGACCAGTGTATCTTCATAGGCATTCCCTTGCGCAATAGGGATGACAACACTGACTTGACACTGGACAAATTTGGAATAAATCTACTGTAATATTGGACTAAACCTAGCAAACTGGGCACTTGTATTTTTGTTGTCGGAATTGATAAGGTAAGGATTTTAGATACATTTTGAGGTATAGTTTGTATCCTACCAGAACCAATAGTGTGTCCAAGAAAGGTAGTTTCTTTAAAAGAAAGCTGAACTTTAGTTGGTCTAGCAGTAATTTGATGTAATCGTATCGTATCTAATAAGGAACTATGTCCCACAAAATGTTCTTCAAATGATGAACTAAATAAGCAGATATCGTCAATATAAGTGATGATATCATCTCTATGCGAAAATTTTTTTCGCATCATGCAAATAAATGTCGCGTGCGTTCATGAGCCCAAAGTGCATGGCATTCCACTGATATAATCCACGTGGAGTCGAAAACGCAGTTAAATGTTTGGCTTGATCTGATAAAGGATTTTGCCAGTAACCCTTAGTAAGATATATTTTCGTAAAGAAGGTAGTAGTAGCCAAAACGAGCAAGTAGATCGTCAAGTAATGGGTGCTTCCGCGTCAGATTTTTTTTACATTTAATTTGCGGTAATTAACACATAATCTAATATTATTGTCTTTCTTTCGAACAATAACTAATGGTGAAGAGTATTCAGAGTTACTGTGTTTAATAATTCCCAATGTTAACATTTGGTCTAGTTCTACTGCTGTTTTATTTTGGCAATGAAGAGGAACAGGATATGGACGTAGATGAATAGGTATATCATCGGTAAGAATGATATCATGAACAATCCCAGATGTTCGACCAGGAATGTCAGTAAGGACATCCGAAATAGATTTCAAAAGATTCGACATCTGTCGATGTTGTTGTGATGTTAACGTAGACGAAATGGAAACATCTCGCCAAGATTCTGTAGAATTAAGTACAGGTACAGGTAAAGACATGTGAATGTTAGGGAAAGAAGATTCTTCCTCCTGAATCACCGAAAGACCAGAATAGTGACAAGAGCTAACAACTTTGTTATCAATGTCGTGGAAAATATATTGTAAATGTTCAGGTCGTGTGTGAAATTCTTTAAGCATATTAATATGGAACACTTTATTATGACCTTTAATGTCCAAAACATAGTCAACATCAGAAATTATATCTATATCTTTAAATGGACTATTCCATGCAATGAGTATTCTGTTATCTTTCCGAGGAAGCAACACAAAAGCTTCATCGCCCGGAAACTTTTGACGTAAACGTCATTCTTGTTCTGAAATGTCGACACTCTTGCAACGAAGATTGATCACGTATTCTTAAGATGACTGAGTGGCTTGAGTTATCGCCGAGTCAGTAAGTAAATCCTTTATCAAACCACTTGGACCACGAGGTGGCGCTCCAAAAACAAGCTCAAAGAGGGAAATCCGGTCTGCTCGTGCGGCACTTCTCGATACGCAAAAGGTACGGCAGGCAAGACCCTGTCCCAATCCTGAGGATATTTAATACTAACTTTGTGTAATAATTGCTTTAGTGTTCTGTTGAGCCTCTCCACAGAACCATTACTCGTTGTGTGATATATGCTACTTAAGTTTCTATCTATTTTTAGTGTCTCTATGACTTATGTCATGGTGGCAGAAACAAACTGAGACCCATGGTCAGACAAAAGTTTACGTGGAAAAACTAATCTAGAAAAGATAATAAAAAAGCATCAGCTAATTCAGAAGTAGTGATATGCTTAAGAGGGAGGGCTTCTGTCCATCGTGTGCAGCAATCAATGCACGTGAGGACATACTGATATCCTCTAGCAGAAGTAATTAATGGACCGATAATATCAAGGGTAATCTTGTCAAAAGGTCGAATAGATATATCGGATGCTTGAATCGGAGCCGTATGAAAAGGTCCTAGAGATTTCACTTCTTGGCATGTGACACATGAACGTACGTATAAACAATACGTCTCTGGAAACACCCGGCCAAAAAAAGGATGATAACACTCTAGAGCGTGTACGAGTGTACTTCATATTACCCGCGCAATGTAGTCATGTGCGTGTCTTAATATATATGGTCTCAGTGTAAGAGGTACCATTACCTGTTGTTTAACCTTAGAGGTGTCCATAAAGTTTCTAATTAAAATATCATTTTTAACTGTGAACCAATGTTTAAGACTGTTATTCCTACTAAAATCATCATCCTTTTTTGACTAATGCAAAAAAAAAAATTCTTTTAACGAGTTATCCTCATTGTGAAGTCTGGCGAAATCAGCTATCTATAGCTGATTGTACCTCAGTAACATCCTGAGTAACAGAGTCAGGCTCGGTATTGTTTTAATTATCCAATGCCTGTGCTTGGGCACGTGTGGTAACTGCATTGGCAATCAATAAATGAATTCTCTCCCACTCTTCAATTTCTTCTGGAGAGCAATCCTTACTCTCATGGATGCGACCCACTGTCAAATCAGCAACAGGATTATTTAAAAGGCATACTGTAACATTCCCTGAAAAGAAAGGTGTGTTAATCCTAACTATTGCTGTTGGGTAGAACTCAATAGTTCTCCCAAACGTTATACACTTGAAGCTTTTTCCTGTAGAGCATTGGGGTGGAACAAGCGATTACCTAACACCAATCGTTGTAGAACCTGAATCCATGAGTACAGAGACTTCAATGCCGTTGACAAAACCCCTGTTGAACACTAGAGTGCCAGTTCCGTCATGTGACGAAAGACTCACAGTGGGGAGAGGATTTCCGCATTTCAACACTGTAGTACTGTCTTTCTGGAATAGAGTTAGACGTTCATGGCAACTATCAGCCACATCAAAATTAAATGAACAGCATACCACTGAGTGAACCTGATTATTCAACTCATGATTAACCTCAGGTGTACTAATAGTAAGTGCCGCCCCAGTATTATGTTTGGATCTCCTAGGCCCTCGAGAAAAAGAGCGTTGCCTTTGGCGATCAAAATTGTTATTTTGATGTCTATTGTTTTGGCTATCATTTCTGTTTCTATAGTACTGGTTATTATTGCCCCAATTACTATTATTATTAAGAACGAAATTATTATGTCTCGTAAAATTTGATCCTTGTTGACTATAATTTTTAAAGTTGTTGTTGGATCTAAACTGGGGTGACTGATTTCTAAACTGTTGTCGACCTCTATCTGAGTTATTATTATTGTAATAATTATTATTTCTATTATAATTATTATTATTGTTGTATCTTCTCTGCATGAAGTTTCTGTCTAAGCTTTGAGATCTGATCCCGCCATTATTGTTATAATTTGCAACTGCAGCAACTGGAAGTGCTTCTTTTATATTGTTATTTGCAAGAAATGATCCAGGATGTGCAGTACAATAATTGGTTGCTATTTCTTCTAGAGCAGTCAAATTGGAAGCTTTACGTTCATGTAAAAATTGCAAAAATGGCTTGCTGACTGATGATAACACCTTATCCCTTAATATTAGATCAGCAAATTTATCATAAGTTTTCTCAATACCTGATAATTCAATCCATCTACTGAAAGTGATTCTTACTGCTGCAATAAATTGAGAGAAATCATTTCCTGATTCAGGAATCATTGTTTTAAATTTCATACAATATCCGTCTTCGTTAAGTTGAAATAGTTTCAATAGTATTACTTTAGCAGCATCATAATTATTTCTGACCGACTCATCCATTGTACTGATGGCAGTCAAAGGTTATCCACTCAAACATTACAGTAGTTTGCTAACCCATAAAGTTTTATCTAATTTATGTGAAATGCATACCCCTTCATACCTGGCAAGGTAGCATGATATGTCATCAACCGATGGGTTAAATACAGGCAATTTAAACCGTTCATTACTCTTATTATTACCAGATGAAGAAGCAGTATTTGAATTCCCAGTATTACCATTATTTGCTAATTGAGCTTTTAATATTTTGTTCATCTATACGAAGAAGTATTAACTCTTTTTCTGCAGCAAGTTTTTTTTTCATCAATAAGTCTCTTCTCTTCGTCAACACGTCTCTTCTCTTCTAATTCTATATCTTGGAGACGTCTTCTTTCTTCTTTAGATTCCAGTTCAGCTAATTCTTTTTTCGCTTTAGCTAACTCAGCCATACCAAATTCTCTTAGAATCAGCTTTGTAACCAAATTCTTTCCCAATCTTCATAAAAGATTAAAGAGTTGCCATGTTAACCACTTATTATGACTCACTAAGTCTATTAATTAATCAACAAATTGCTTCACAAATTATTTTTCCAATAAAAATTATTTTTTTATTAATATTAAATAATGTTATGCCTTCCTCAGGCGAATAAATAGTAGCTAGTGAACTACTAGTGAACTGCAAGTAGTAATTATTGCAGTCAAATAGTATATGTGTATAAATATTGTATACCATGTTAATATATTGTAAACTAACAATACATAATAATAATAATAATAATAGCCCCTTCAGTCATAACTGACTATGGGAATGCGCCCCTGAGGTGGCAGCCCTCAGCTGCTTATTTTCCTGGTGCTCCTTTCGACGTTTCTCCTCACCTCTGCTTCTTGTGTGAGCCTCTCCTCGCCCAATCTGAGGTGGCGCCGTAAATAGCATCGCCACTTGGTGCGATCGGCAGCCTCATCCTCCAATGTTGCTGGATCCATGTCCAGTGCCCTCATATCTCTCTTGCACACATCTTTGAACCTCAGATGTGGTCGCCCAACTGTTCTCTTGCCATCTGCTAATTGTCCGTAGAAGATATCTTGTGGGATGCAACCATCTTCCATGCGGCGAACATGGCCAAGCCATACATAAACTCCAGACAATACATAAACCAAGGAAAAACAATTATATTACAAAACAATATCACACCACAATATAAACACGCCACGCCAGAAAAATGTTCTAAAAACCGAATAAAATCTTTTTACAAGCGAATTACAATGACAACAGAAATGAGGTCAAACCACAAAAAATATAAAAATAGACGAGACAGGACCCATTGATAAAAACCATAGCTGATACGTAGAACTGAACGGTAGAATAGGTTAGAATCACCAATTTCCACGAACAATGAAGAAACATAAATAAAATGAAACCAAGTACAGTAAAAAAAAATGTAGATATACAAAACGTTACACCTAAACATATATTATTGAATGAATTCAGGAGCGAACAGAGTATGCAACGAGTTTATCTCAGTCGATTTTTCGCTAACTGAAAATATTCAAAAATGTTCCTAAGAACGGCTTTGAATCTGCGACCTGCCGAAGCGGTATCACAGACTCAGAGCTCTCACAATCCTCCCACAGTTATATAACATATTAACATACATATTATATATACAGATAGATTAAAGGATTGCCTAAGATGTACCCTGTAAAAAAGGTTTCATTAAACGACCAAATATGGTACTTATCTTCAGTCCGTACCCGAAAATCTAAGATGATGCGGAAAAAAAATCGATTTCCCCACCAACTGGCGAACCACGTCCTCCTTTCCGAGAGTTTATTCTTTAGGTAACTCACTAATTGTAGTAGCAAAAACCGATGAGTTAGGTGTATTTCTGCAATCATGCTGACTTCACGAATGGTATGGGTGATTGATAAAATGACGTACATATTAGCTTCAACACCTCTGAGTTGGTTCCATGAATATTAACATATTTATTTAATTTAGAAAGTTCCATAGTTCCATAAAAACATGACATATTATAATATTTGCGTAGACAATGCGTCTCCTACTGTCTTGTAAGGGTCATCACATATTCTGGCCTATTTACTAAAGCAGCCGGCATCCGGAACAACCAAGTAGCGATAACCAGAATATGGAGACTATTATATCAAGTTGATAGCTCCGTAAATCAAGAGACTCCTCTTATACATAATATTCGAACAGTAATATATTACTTTCGTTCGGCATCTTAAGAAATATATGTGGCGACCTTCGTACAACCAAGCCACGTAGAATAATATCCTATAAACTCCAATACATACGGGAGCAAAATATCTTCACGTCCTGCTAGGCGGATCCATAAAAACGAAAGGCCAAGATCGACCGTTGTTAACAATTAGCGCAACATCTCACTACGTCATCATAGATTAGAAACCTCGTTCAATTATAAATACTAATGGTGCAAAACATACCATACTGACTTCAGATAGAAATGTTGCCGCGTAACTTTAAACTGATAACAAATGTAAGTGAGGCCAATGTGGAGCATGCATAATAATCTTCTTTAACAGGTGTCCACATTAATACACGCCTGGGGGTACGACTCGACTTTGCCCCCAAACGTGGTACACTTTACAGTTTTCCCTCTGAGGCAGAACTCGTCAATGCACGACCGACGCACCCCGATTGTGGTACAACCAGTGTCCCTCAACACCGAAACTGGTTTCTTCTCCACCACACCTTTGTGGAGAGCCACCTTGCCAGTCTCATGGACCGCCGACAGACATGGTGCCGCATGCTAACAGTGTAACACTATATTCTCGTTCGCATGGAACAGTGGACGACACCCCTCACAGTCCTCACTGTTAAACGTGTCCAACACAAACGCGGAATTCGCGTGTTCAATTGGGGTAGGACACCTGTCAACATACTGATTATTGCTACCCCAATTGGAACACCTGCGCTCTTTTTTTGCCTCAACACGTGGACTATTGCTGGGGCTTTTAGCTGGTGAAGACCTCGCATCGGAGTCGGAAGATCGACTCTCTGAGGAACCACTCCTCTGCTTGGAATGTTATGTTTATACCAAAACCGATCTAGGACTTTTCCTGGCGCCGACATTGGTAGTGATCACGACATGGTATTGATGACGCTCAAGCTTAAACTCAAAAAGAACTATAATCAAAACAGATGTTCTCAGTTAAGATTCAATTTAGACAAATTGAAAGATCCAGAAATCGCGGGAATCTTTGAGGCAACTGTTGGAGGAAAATTCGCAGCTCTCAACTTTTTGGAGGATGATATCAACTCAATCACAGAGAACATGAAAGACGTGCTCATTGAATCAGCAACAGAAATACTTGGTAAAAGAAAGAAAATAAACAAACCATGGGTTACAGATGACATTCTGAAGTTATGTGATACACGACGGGAAATGAAAAAGGTTAAGAAAGAGGTTCCTGAAGCAGCATGGCAATACAGTATGGTGAATAAAAATATTAGAAAGAAAATGAAACAGGCCAAAGAAAAATGGGTAGCTGATCAATGTGAGTCCATTAATACGGGGCTAATAAAAGGTAACAGCAAGGCAGTTTTTGACACATTAAGAAGACTATCAAAACCCCAACAGCCCAGGGTAACTGTCATAGAAGATAGCAATGGGGCTCTGCTCAATGAAAAAACAGCTGTAATGAGAAGGTGGACAGAATATTGTAAAGAATTATATAACTGTAAACTTGACACTGACTTAGGCATATTAAACAACATTAAGTGCGAAAACAGAGAACTCGGAAATGCAGCAATACTACGGGAAGAAGTGGAAGAGGCTATATGTTCGATGAAAGGAGGGAAGTCACCGGGTGTGGATAATATACCAGCAGAGCTCTTGAAATATGGAGGACCAGATATAGTAAAAATCATGACAACAATTTGCCAGAAGATATGGAGTACAAAAAAATGGCCAAAAGAATGGACGCAGTCATTAGTAATACCGCTTCCAAAGAAAGGAAATCTAAAAATGTGCAAGAACTACAGAACCATTAGCCTTATTAGTCATCCAAGTAAGGTGATGTTAAGGATACTTTTGAACAGAATAAAACAGAAATCAGAAGAAATCTTGTCAGAGGAACAGGCTGGCTTTAGACCAAAAAGAAGTACCTCAGAACAAATCTTCAATATTAGATTACTGATCGAAAAACATCTCCAGCATCAACATGATTTATACCATAACTTCATCGATTTCACAAAAGCCTTCGATCGAGTCTGGCATGAAGGTTTATGGCAAATAATGAAAAAATTCAATTTTGATACCAACATTATAGATTTCATTGAAGCACTATACATGGACGCAAGCAGTGCTGTTTTTGCAAGCAATGACATTGGAGAATTTTTCAAAACAACTGTAGGAGTTCGCCAGGGATGTATCCTGTCACCAGTGCTCTTTAACATTTATCTAGAACATATTATGCAGGAGGCTCTCTACGATTATAAATCAACCATATCGATTGGAGGCCGACCTCTGTGTAATCTACGTTTTGCTGATGATATTGATCTGATAGCTGGAACAGAATCAGAACTTCAAGACCTTACCTCTAGACTGGAGAAAGTAACAAGAACATATGGGATGGAAATTAATATAGAAAAAAGCAAGATATTGGTGAATAGCCATAAGAAACATGTTCCGACCAACATTACGTTAAATGGGCAAACGTTAGAAGAAGTTAACACCTTTAAATATCTCGGGTCCACTATATGTAGTGATGGAAGATCAAATAAAGAAATCAAGACAAGACTTGAGATGGCCTCAGCTGCCATGACAAGGTTGAATGTGATCTGGAAAAGTAACATCAGTTTTCCTGTGAAGATCAAATTATACAAATCACTTGTATTATCTATTCTCTTGTATGGGTGTGAGGGCTGGACACTCACTGCAGATACGGAGCGAAGGATTCAGGCTTTCGAGCATAAATGTTATAGAAGAATTTTGCGCATTTGCTATAAAGAGCACAAAACAAATGTCTATGTTAGAGAGAAGATAAACACCTATGCAGGCCATCAAGAACCACTTTTGTCAATAGTGAAACGTCGAAAGCTTGCCTGGTTTGGGCATGTAACTCGTCATGACTCCCTTTCGAAAACGATCCTCCAGGGAACAGTCGAAGGTAAACGGAGAAGAGGAAGGCAAAGAAAATCCTGGGCTGATAACATCAAAGAATGGGCAGGACACGGTTTCTCCATACTTGTACGCATTGCTGAGAATAGAGAGCAGTGGAGGACCCTGTCTGCTGATGCTTCCACCATGGCACCCCTACGACCCATGACGGGTTATGGGTTGAGATGAGATGATGAAAACTGATCTTTGTCCCGAGACTCCTCGAAGCGTACCTGCTTTCGCGTTTGGCGTTCTCCTCCGTCGCTATCACTTGTCCCTTGTCGGTTGTGCCAATTCGACCGACCATTCCGATGGGAGCCGAAGTTCCCGTAATTTTCTCTGCATGGTTGATAGGGCCGGGAGGGCCTATCGTACGTCTACTCTTGGCACCTGTCTGCCTTGCCTGACTGATTTTGCCAAGGTTGTCGCTGAACTTTGCCGACACCAGCAATTAAAGCGTCAGACAGCCCAGCCCGCTGGATAGGTTTGCCCGAATGGGCCAGGACATAATGGTGCCCCAACTGGGCCATGGAAGCAACCGTTTTTGGCTTGCGCTCTAGGAAAAAAGCTACCAACTCAGTTGAACACGACGACAACACTTTGTCTCGTAACATTAGATAACCTAAGCCATTACAGTCCTTAGTTATTCCTTCCAACTCAAGCC
This sequence comes from Oreohelix idahoensis, assembly GCA_024509875.1. Taxonomy (NCBI): domain Eukaryota; kingdom Metazoa; phylum Mollusca; class Gastropoda; order Stylommatophora; family Oreohelicidae; genus Oreohelix; species Oreohelix idahoensis. The sequence continues at coordinate 291,825 of JAMPIV010022824.1, forward strand.
ATCTATGGAGCAGAAGCTTTATCTTCGAGATAAAGTCCTCGAAGTCTTGGTCTGCACTTGGCATCGTGTTTCTAACACGCGACCGGTACCCATCAGCCGTCAGACGGAACTTCCGAAGCAACCGTTCCTTCACCTTGTCGTAATCCGCCCTTTCTTCAAGCGGTAGGCTATAGAAGTCTCCATCGCAGGCCCACTAGCAATGTGGATAACAGAGATGGCCACTGATCTCTGTCAGCCTCAAACCTCTCAAGGAAAAAATCTAAACTGTCGATTTTGCCGTTAAAATTTGGCTGTCGCAGCCTAAAGGGACGATTAGACTCCCTCGGAGTCAAATTCTGACCACTCGCACCCACTTTTAATCTCTTCAATTGTATTTCCTTATGAATCTTTTTCTCTTCCAGAGCTATTTTCATTCTCTCTTTTTCTAATTCTAACTCTCTCTCTCTCTCTCTCTCTCTCTCTCTCTCTCTCTCTCTCTCTCTCTCTTCTGTCATCTTCTTTTCATGAAATTCTCTATCTTCTTTCATCTTTTTTTCTTGAAATTCTCTATCTTCTTTCATCTTCATTTTTTGTTTTTTGAACTCTCTTCTTTTGAGCTCTAACTCTTCAGCGCGAGCATCTCTTTCCCGCTTCTGTTTCTCAATCTTTTTCTTTACCAAAGCTTTTTGATTTTAATCTGAATAGTATTTGGCTTCATTAAAATCCATCAGTTCTTTCTGGGTGTACCCACATTCTTTGCCTATTTGAATGAAACCCTCTAGGTCCATGATGTACTGTCAGAATACTCACTATTATCTTTTGCTATAGATTCTTACTTTTCCACTACTCAATCGTAGGAACTATAAACACCTCACTTATATCAACATATACCTCTCTGCTTATAAAGTATGCAGTAATGAAATATAAATAGCAATAACACTTCTCAAAGTAACAAACCTATGCATGTAAATATAATCCTTTTCACCACTCAATGCATATACATATAATCCACTTCACCTCTTGGCTAATGTCTCCTAATTCTCTAGGTTTTGGTCCTTCCGACCACTAAGCGTATGTGATACAACTGAAAGACCCTTACTATAGTCGAAGGTTGTATTTCCCTGGCTGATAATACCTCTTGGTGCTATACCACCTCACACTGTAAGGTTGTGGCACCGCCACAAAATTGAAAAATAAGTCAGCTTCTGCACTACAGTATCTCACTAGCACCCACACTGGTGCTGTACTCTGATAGTCTTTCTACTCAGTATGTTTACAAATGGCACAGAAAATGAACATTCCACAGATGATAAATCACACACTAACCACTACGATAACTACCAGTCACGAGGGATACGATGACAGAAAAGATCAGAACAGGGATAGACTGATACATATAATGCGTGACTGACAACGGACAAAAACAAGGGATATCCGTTAACGGATTTACAAGATAGTAAGAAGGAACGAGAGATCACAACACTTAAACACAACAGTAGAATTACTGAATGTACAAGACAATGTACATACAAACTCCACCAGTACACCTAACAAAACCTGAGCTTGGAATGTTAAGTAGGGCAGTCGCAGGAAAAACTTCTGCCGCACTCCACCACTAAACATACACAGCTACACCCTAGAAGAAATCAATCTAATCCAATCTTTTCCGACAAGTAAGAAATGGAAGAGTTAAACTAGCCACACGTCCACCCTTGAATACACGAATATAATAATAAACACAGCAGATTAAACAACAACTACACTTAACAATGAATTGTTAAGAGCTATCTTCTTCACTAGCCACCAACTAAATCACACCAATCAAAATAAACTAAATAACATATAAACAATAATAAACTATAACATCTCAATTAATTTACTATGTATATAATAATAAAGACCCCAAGACTAAGTTTCTACAAAGAAAGCGAGAAAAAGAACAAAACACAAGGAAAGAAAAACAACACCAAACCAATAAGAAATCCTCAAGAAACAGATGTAGAAACAGATCAAAGCTTATTGCTTTATTGTAACCTAACATGACCCCAATATAACTGTCCCCCTACTCTAGAAGATCAGACTGTACGATAAGTTGCACCAGATGGATAGACAGAAAAGAAAAATTTGAGGGAAGAAAAAGAATTAAAGAAAAGAACAAAAAAACAAAACATAAATACAACAGATCATACACAGATATACAAACAATAACTTAACTGATGATCCAGCGATGCTCCTTCACGTAGCTTCTCAAACACAGAAGATGATAGATGAACCAAAACCACTAGACTTCACAGACTATAATGTTCCACACGATGTCATCACTAATGTCCAGATAACAGGACTTCTTCTCACGTCTATGTGCCCGGTAATAATGTTAATGTCTTTGGCACGTTAATGCGTGAAATAACCAGACACAGTTCACTTTACTACGTCACGTCAGAAACACAGCAGTCTTCACTCTTCGGCACAAGTCTCTTCAGCAACAAGCAAGTCCCAGCACACCGGACTGTTGGCTACAACCACAGCGCAGGTTGGATGCAATACATGGACACCGTCAATTGCTACAGCCCGGGATGGCTGCAGCGCACAAACACACGATGACGCTACAGCACGGGTTGGCTGCAGCACAGGAATACTGGCAGGTATACTATGCCAGGAATACTGGTCGGCTGGATGGCTAACTCGTGTGGCGGGAACAACCCAACTTACCTACACCAAAACGCCCTATCACACTTGTAGTTCTAAGTAAACTTAAAAAATTACAAAGGCACTCCATAAAAGACACTAACCCCTCTAAGGTAACACTCAAAGCCACACTGTATCAACCAGGATAGCGCAACAACCGAAGTCGTCTCACCGCCCTGATCAACTTGTAACTTTACTCCGCAAGGAGCGACGAAAGTTACCAAGAAACCGAGAGGTATACCTTGTAATATGTCTACTTATTCAGCCCAAGAATTCCTACATTACTGCACCAACATTGCTGACAGCAGAGCAACTTGTGAACAAGAATACCAACCACAATACTGCACTTTACCAAGCTGTTCAAACACTGACCTACCAAATATTTAATTCCCTCGCAGCAACAAACAAGCAAAACTTGCAGGGGACGGTGACCTATTTCCAAATAAAACTTACTCACAACACCAACTGGACCGTGACCTAGTTACTCTTCGCTATGCTGTGAACCAAATACTGAAACAGGCTTGTCGATTACTGTAAACGGTCTAATATTTCACCACCAGCAGAATAACTTATAGCAATTCTGCAAAACATCAAGATATCCGAACAACGGAACAATGCGAAAATAATATATATAGCCACAAGGCCATAGAATGCGCCCAAAGACGTCAGAGAATAGGATGATTCTCTTATGTGTGCATAGCAGCTTCTAGTCTTAATGCTGTCAAATAATGGCCCCACGGTCTCCAAAGAATCGGACAAGAGCTGCCCAGTTGTTAGGAACACTTATCGTGGAGAACACCCCACTGGTTACACCACTGCAGTGTGGATTTATCATAACATTATAATAAGGCTCACTTCTCTAGGAGTACGACCACACAACAATGGCTGACATAAGTAACATTGTACAACAAATTTTGACTTTTTGTGTGTATCTGAGATTAAACCAAGTTACCTTTATGTTGTTTAGGCTGCTGAACATGAAATTGTCCGTTAAAAAATCAGATTAGATCTAGTTTTTTTTTAAATATCTGTAAAACAAGTTTTACACATTTGCATATACTATATATGATAATAATGCTCATAGCGCAAATGATTCACAGCAACGCCTTTTTGCCTGTCGCTTGTAATGAGTTTCTGGAGCATCTCTCACAAGGTTCCAACAATAGTTTGCTAGCATTGCTGCATTCCATTTCCCTTGGTACCTTTTTTCAACGATAGTAATATCCTGACGAAATCGTTCCCCATGCTCGTCACTAACAGCACCGCAGTTAGCAGGAAAGAAATACAGATGAGAGTGTGTCACAGTGACTGATAATTTATTTTACCATCTCGTCCCATTTTTTTAATACTCTTAATGTTCTGGTTTCCTTGTAATTTTGATATTTTCTTTTCTACCTTCGGGGTTTGTTTTTCCCCCTTCTCAGACCCACTTCGCGGTTTGTTTACGTTCTGGCTTTCAGTAGAAATCCCCCACTGGTCAGAAACGGTCAGCGTAGCGGTAATATTACATACACGCACCTGGTCCGTCCAGGGGAATTCCTCTGGTCGCTGTAAGTGTTTGATCTCGAGAGACGGTTTCTGTGAAGACACGGCTCGTTAGCAAGGACCAATCTTCTGCGGTCGGTAACAGGTTCTGATCTTCGACTCAGGGGAGATAAAACCCGCCGTTATTCGTTGCGGTTTTGCCCCTTAGACGAGTTAGAGCTCTCATAATATAATGCATTTCTCTACCTGAAGGAATTTTCTTGCGGTTGTTGACTTCTGATGTCTCTAGAATAACCTTTGCCTTGCTTTTCATTATGCATTACGCCGATACATCTGTAGAATCAGGTAATGCAGGTGTCCCGGGTAGCGTTGGTTGTAAGCTATAAATCTGGTTAGTCTTAATAGACTAACACACTCGTGAATATTTTCCTGGCCCGAGATGGACCATCATGAGATAAGGCAGACTTTAACACGGAACTAAATGTTAAGGACTATCTCTAGTCATTTTTCGGGGTGAGTTGACAAGTCTTATTAATATATAAATATTTATGTTAGCTTTTTATATATCTGATGGGAAGGTGACTTACTTCATTTTTGAGGATTTCTCCCGGTAAATTTAATTCAGTGATAAGGTAGCGCTGTCTACGGCCTTAGTTAAGTGGTGCTTAAACTGTTACGGTTTATAATGGGAAATGATAAACTTACAATAACAGATACTAGGCGTAGAATCAGTTCATACAATGCTTACCATTGGGTTAAGAGTCAGCAAAATTAACTGTCATTTCTGCAAGATAAGGTCAGAGGTGTGGATCATTCACTTAACACTGAATTATAGGAGAAAGTCACTTATTCCTTTTTGATAGATATTTTTAGTGGCAAGGGAGAATCATTTTATGCTTACTTGTGTGGCTAGGCACTAGTCTATAACTTTCACAGAAAGCAGTCACCAGGCATAGATATAATTATATCTTATGATTCAGCCACAGCTGTATTATTATAGCAGGAACATTGCAGTTTTCTATGTATTCATTTGTGGGATCATATTTTTCCCCCAAGGGGCATATGAATTAATGTTGTAATGTCACATGCTGTAATCTGTTTATGTAAATTCATTTAATGTTGTAAGATGAATAAGCATATTCATTCAACTGTAAATACAAGGTTAGGTTTCCTGTATGTTTAGTTGGAAGAAGAGGAGTAGATTGCTGCTGTCAGAACGATTACTGACAGGTACATGGGTGTACAAAAGATATTAAGCCTATGCGGGCACATGCTATAATTGATAGAGTGGAAGGAGCGGAGCATAACTGGTTATAAAACATTAGAGTGATTTTGTTGTTGCTTGATGTAAAGGGTGTCCTTTTTGGGTCTCAGTTTCAGGGATACCGAATTGCTAGAGTCAAGTCTCCAGTCAGGCGAAGAAATGTCATATACTCTTCGTTCTAGAGGGATTCTGAATACAGCTAGCAATCACGAGTCGTCACCCCCATTCCTGAACCTAAACCCTTTGTCAACGCCAAGTTAAGCTCATGCAGTGCAACGAGCCAATGCTAAATCTGGAATCATCTAAGGCAGTAGAAGTTCTCTACTCGCCTATTGGATTACCAGTCAGAGCATTGCGGCTTCCAGAATATCAAAACTGCCCAGCATGTCTATAGCAGAATCTGATATCACCCGCCTTTGTGTGCCTAAACGGGGCACTCAGCCAAACCACAGCCAAACCAGTTTAAACCGGATTTAATGCCAAGCAAGCAATAGCACCGGATAAGAGCGCCTGGTTCTCTTCGTCCCCAAATAACTTCGTCTGGTGTAGTTCTGGGTTATGAAAACCTCGCACTTAGGAGCGGCCAGCAAGAGAAATAGACAGAGTTCCAGCCCCCTCGCGCAATTAGGGGTCACCAACGTTTAGCACCAACAAGGAAAGTTTTGTAGGCTTATTCCCTCGCCTTGAAGGATTTACATGTAAAACACTTTTCTGGAGCTAGCACCTTTGGTCCCACGAAAGCGGACAGACTGTCGCTCAGTTTGTTTATTTGGTCAGCAGAAGATAAACAGCGTCTTCCAGCCCCTCACGCAATTAGAGGTCACCAACGTTTAGCACCAACAAGGAAAGTTTTGCAGGCTTATTCCCTCACCTTGAAGGATCTACATGTAAGACACTTTTCTGGAGCTAGCACCTTTGGTCCCACGAAAGCGGACAGGCTTTCGCTCATTTTGTTTATTTGGTCAGCAGAAGATAAACAGCGTCTTCCAGCCCCTCACGCAATTAGAGGTCACCAACGTTTAGCACCACAAAGGAAAGTTTTGTAGGCTTATTCCCTCACCTTGAAGGATCTACATGTAAGACACTTTTCTGGAGCTGGCACATTTGGTCCCACGAAAGCGGACAGACTGACACGCAGTTTTATTCATTTGGTAATCCAGAAGTAAATAGAGTCTTCCAGCCCACCTCGCGCAATTAGAGGTCACCAATGATAGCACCAACAAGGAAAGTTTTGTAGGCTTATTCCCTCTCGAACGAAGGATCTACATGTAAGACACTTTTCTGGAACTATTACATTTGGTCCCACGAAAGTGGACGGACTGACACTCAGGTTATTCATTGCTCTGTGTTCTACAGGTTTTGTGATCGGTGGTCGGTGTGTGTGTTGTTGGTGTATTTTGCATATTTTTGATTATTGATGTAATTTTATGTTGGTGGTGATGAAATGCATTATTTTCATACATGCTTCTTCATTTAATAAAGTTTACACATTTATTAATGCGCTGTTCACAACCCTTCCATCCATAATTAACTTGGTTTAGCTCTTTACTGTAATCTCTATGTTTTGATAAGAGAAAAGAGTGAGAGCAGGAGGTGCTTAGACAGTAAAAATGAGTTGAGGCTTCGAGAGAGAGATCATTTTGATAAATCTTCTTCCAGGTTGTCTCAAGTCCATCTCCTATTTACACCTTTCTGTGTGTGTAATCTATAACTCTGTCAGTCCACTATCCCTTGTCGATTTCACTACTATTGTCCAACTCGACAAATACTTTACCCTTTAACTCAACCACGACACAAATGGGGGCTCGTCCGGGATTCTTGAACCCATCTAGTACAACATTTAATATGTGCTCGTTCCGAGGATAAATCTCTCACAAGATTCTATTCTGATTCTTAGAGTAGTGTTCTGCAGATTATAGGAATTGCTATCCCCTAGACATATCGAACTATTTCTTTTGGTGGAAGACGGAACAGCGTTTTTTTTCCCTCCACAGCAATCATAAATATTTAGTTACATTTATTGTTCATGCTACACATGAGACAGCTGGTAAAGGTTGCTGGTATCACTGCTGAGTTTTTTGGGTTGGTAAATCTGACGACTATTGTTGAAAAAGTCAGAAATATTTTTAAGGGTTAAATTTAAAAAAAAAAATTTTCAGCAGTAGCTCTTTAACCTGAGATAAGAAGCTACAGATAGTCAGACAGAAGTTGGATACGATTTTGGTTATGAGCATAGGATGTTCCAACGACATGTAATGAACGTCTATGGAAAAGATAAATTACTGTCATTCAGTCCTTGTTCCACGAACTTTTGAAAAGGGGGCAACTTGTCACTGTGACTGATAATTTTTTTTACCATCTCGTCCCATTTTTTCAATACTCTTAATGTTCTGGTTTCCTTGTCATTTTGATATTTTCTTTTCTACCTTCGGGGTTGGTTTTTCCCCCTTCTCAGACCAACCCCGCGGTTTGTTTACGTTCTGGCTTTCAGTAGAAATCCCCCACTGGTCAGAAACGGTCAGAAACGGTACAGCTGGTCAGCGGTAACGGCTCGTTAAGGACATCTACACGGTCGGTAACCTGATCTTCGACTCAGGGGAGATAAAACCCGCCGTTATTCGTTGCGGTTTTGCCCCTTAGACGAGTTAGAGCTCTCATAATATAATGCATTCATCTACCTGAAGGAATTTTCTTGCGGTTGTTGACTTCTGATGTCTCTAGAATAACTTTTGTCTTACTCCTCATTACGCATTACGCCGATACATCTGTAGAATCAGGCTATGCAGGTGTCCCGGGTAGCGTTGGTTGTAAGCTATAACTCTGGTTAGTCTTAATAGACTAAAACACTCGTGAATATTTTCCTGGCCTGAGATGGACCATCATGAGATAAGGCAGACTTTAACACGGAACTAAATGTTAAGGCCTATCTCTAGTCATTTTTCGGGGTGAGTTGACAAGTCTTATTAATATATAAATATTCATGTTAGCTTTTTATATATCTGATGGGAAGGTGACTTACTTCATTTTTGAGGATTTCTCCCGGTAAATTTAATTCAGTGATAAGGTAGCGCTGTCTACGGCCTTAGTTAAGTGGTGCTTAAACTGTTACGGTTTATAATGGGAAATGATAAACTTACAATAACAGATACTAGGCGTAGAATCAGTTCATACAATGCTTACCATTGGGTTAAGAGTCAGCAAAATTAACTGTCATTTCTGCAAGATAAGGTCAGAGGTGTGGATCATTCACTTAACACTGAATTATAGGAGAAAGTCACTTATTCCTTTTTGATAGATATTTTTAGTGGCAAGGGAGAATCATTTTATGCTTACTTGTGTGGCTAGGCACTAGTCTATAACTTTCACAGAAAGCAGTCACCAGGCATAGATATAATTATATCTTATGATTCAGCCACAGCTGTATTATTATAGCAGGAACATTGCAGTTTTCTATGTATTCATTTGTGGGATCATATTTTTCCCCCAAGGGGCATATGATTTAATGTTGTAATGTCACATGCTGTAATCTGTTTATGTAAATTCATTTAATGTTGTAAGATGAATAAGCATATTCATTCAACTGTAAATACAAGGTTAGGTTTCCTGTATGTTTAGTTGGAAGAAGAGGAGTAGATTGCTGCTGTCAGAACGATTACTGACAGGTACATGGGTGTACAAAAGATATTAAGCCTATGCGGGCACATGCTATAATTGATAGAGTGGAAGGAGCGGAGCATAACTGGTTATAAAACATTAGAGTGATTTTGTTGTTGCTTGATGTAAAGGGTGTCCTTTTTTGGGTCTCAGTTTCAGGGATACCGAATTGCTAGAGTCAAGTCTCCAGTCAGGCGAAGAAATGTCATATACTCTTCGTTCTAGAGGGATTCTGAATACAGCTAGCAATCACGAGTCGTCACCCCCATTCCTGAACCTAAACCCTTTGTCAACGCCAAGTTAAGCTCATGCAGTGCAACGAGCCAATGCTAAATCTGGAATCATCTAAGGCAGTAGAAGTTCACTACTCGCCTATTGGATTACCAGTCAGAGCATTGCGGCTTCCAGAATATCAAAACTGCCCAGCATGTCTATAGCAGAATCTGATATCACCCGCCTTTGTGTGCCTAAACGGGGCACTCAGCCAAACCACAGCCAAACCAGTTTAAACCGGATTTAATGCCAAGCAAGCAATAGCACCGGATAAGAGCGCCTGGTTCTCTTCGTCCCCAAATAACTTCGTCTGGTGTAGTTCTGGGTTATGAAAACCTCGCACTTAGCAGCGGCCAGCAAGAGAAATAGACAGAGTTCCAGCCCCCTCGCGCAATTAGGGGTCACCAACGTTTAGCACCAACAAGGAAAGTTTTGTAGGCTTATTCCCTCGCCTTGAAGGATTTACATGTAAAACACTTTTCTGGAGCTAGCACCTTTGGTCCCACGAAAGCGGACAGGCTGTCGCTCAGTTTGTTTATTTGGTCAGCAGAAGATAAACAGCGTCTTCCAGCCCCTTACGCAATTAGAGGTCACCAACGTTTAGCACCACCAAGGAAAGTTTTGTAGGCTTATTCCCTCACCTTGAAGGATCTACATGTAAGACACTTTTCTGGAGCTGGCACATTTGGTCCCACGAAAGCGGACAGACTGACACGCAGTTTTATTCATTTGGTAATCCAGAAGTATATAGAGTCTTCCAGCCCACCTCGCGCAATTAGAGGTCACCAATGATAGCACCAACAAGGAAAGTTTTGTAGGCTTATTTCCTCTCGAACGAAGGATCTACATGTAAGACACTTTTCTGGAACTATTACATTTGGTCCCACGAAAGCGGACAGACTGACACTCAGGTTATTCATTGCTCTGTGTTCTACAGGTTTTGTGATCGGTGGTCGGTGTGTGTGTTGTTGGTGTATTTTGCATATTTTTGATTATTGATGTAATTTTATGTTGGTGGTGATGAAATGCATTATTTTCATACATGCTTCTTCATTTAATAAAGTTTACACATTTATTAATGCGCTGTTCACAACCCTTCCATCCATAATTAACTTGGTTTAGCTCTTTACTGTAATCTCTATGTTTTGATAAGAGAAAAGAGTGAGAGCAGGAGGTGCTTAGATAGTAAAAGTGAGTTGAGGCTTGGAGAGAGAGATCATTTTGATAAATCTTCTTCCAGGTTGTCTCAAGTCCATCTCCTATTTACACCTTTCTGTGTGTGTAATCTATAACTCTGTCAGTCCACTATCCCTTGTCGATTTCACTACTATTGTCCAACTTGACAAATACTTTACCCTTTAACTCAACCACGACACAAATGGGGGCTCGTCCGGGATTCTTGAACCCATCTAGTACAACATTTAATATGTGCTCGTTCCGAGGATAAATCTCTCACAAGATTCTATTCTGATTCTTAGAGTTAGTGTTCTGCAGATTATAGGAATTGCTATCCCCTAGACATATCGAACTATTTCTTTTGGTGGAAGACGGAACAGCGTTTTTTTCCCTCCACAGCAATCATAAATATTTAGTTACATTTATTGTTCATGCTACACATGAGACAGCTGGTAAAGGTTGCTGGTATCACTGCTGAGTTTTTTGGGTTGGTAAATCTGACGACTATTGTTGAAAAAGTCAGAAATATTTTTAAGGGTTAAATTTAAAAAAAAAATTTTCAGCAGTAGCTCTTTAACCTGAGATAAGAAGCTACAGATAGTCAGACAGAAGTTGGATACGATTTTGGTTATGAGCATAGGATGTTCCAACGACATGTAATGAACGTCTATGGAAAAGATAAATTACTGTCATTCAGTCCTTGTTCCACGAACTTTTGAAAAGGGGGCAACTTGTCACTGTGACTGATAATTTATTTTACCATCTCGTCCCATTTTTTCAATACTCTTAATGTTCTGGTTTCCTTGTCATTTTGATATTTTCTTTTCTACCTTCGGGGTTGGTTTTTCCCCCTTCTCAGACCAACCCCGCGGTTTGTTTACGTTCTGGCTTTCAGTAGAAATCCCCCACTGGTCAGAAACGGTCAGCGTAGCGGTAATATTACATACACGCACCTGGTCCGTCCAGGGGAATTCCTCTTTTCTCTAGTCTCTGTAAGTGTTTGATCTCGAGAGACGGTTTCTGTGAAGACACGGCTCGTTAGCAAGGACCAATCTTCTGCGGTCGGTAACAGGTTCTGATCTTCGACTCAGGGAAGATAAAACCCGCCGTTATTCGTTGCGGTTTTGCCCCTTAGACGAGTTAGATCTCTCATAATATAATGCATTCATCTACCTGAAGGAATTTTCTTGCGGTTGTTGACTTCTGATGTCTCTAGAATAACTTTTGTCTTACTCCTCATTACGCATTACGCCGATACATCTGTAGAATCAGGCTATGCAGGTGTCCCGGGTAGCGTTGGTTGTAAGCTATAACTCTGGTTAGTCTTAATAGACTAAAACACTCGTGAATATTTTCCTGGCCTGAGATGGACCATCATGAGATAAGGCAGACTTTAACACGGAACTAAATGTTAAGGCCTATCTCTAGTCATTTTTCGGGGTGAGTTGACAAGTCTTATTAATATATAAATATTCATGTTAGCTTTTTAAATATCTGATGGGAAGGTGACTTACTTCATTTTTGAGGATTTCTCCCGGTAAATTTAATTCAGTGATAAGGTACCGCTGTCTACGGCCTTAGTTAAGTGGTGCTTAAACTGTTACGGTTTATAATTGGAAATGATAAACTTACAATAACAGATACTAGGCGTAGAATCATTTCATACAATGCTTACCATTGGGTTAAGAGACAGCAAAATTAACTGTCATTTCTGCAAGATAAGGTCAGAGGTGTGGATCATTCACTTAACACTGAATTATAGGAGAAAGTCACTTATTACTGTTTGATAGATATTTCTAGTGGCAAGGGAGAATCATTTTATACTTACTTGTGTGGCTAGGCACTAGTCTATAACTTTCACAGAAATCAGTCACCAGGCATAGATATAATTATATCTTATGATTCAGCCACAGCTGTATTATTATAACAGGAACATTGCAGTTTTCTATGTATTCATTTGTGGGATCATATTTTTCCCCCAAGGGGCATATGATTTAATGTTGTAATGTCACATGCTGTAATCTGTTTATGTAAATTCATTTAATGTTGTAAGATGAATAATCATATTCATTCAACTGTAACTACAAGGTTAGGTTTTATGTATGTTTAGTTGGAAGAAGCGGAGTAGATTGCTGCTGTCAGAACAATTACTGACAGGTACATGGGTGTACAAAATATATTAAGCCTATGCGGGCACATGCTATAATTGATAGAGTGGAAGGAGCGGAGCATAACTGGTTATAAAACATTAGAGTGATTTTGTTGTTGCTTGATGTAAAGGGTGTCTTTTTTGGGTCTCAGTTCCAGGGATACCGAATTGCTAGAGTCAAGTCTCCAGTCAGGCAAAGAAATGTCATATACTCTTCGTTCTAGAGGGATTCTGAATACAGCTAGAAATCACGAGTCGTCACCCCCATTCCTGAACCTAAATCCTTTGTCAACGCCAAGTTAAGCTCACGCATTGCAACGAGCCAAAGCTAAATCTAAAATCATCTAAGGCAGTAGTAGTTCTCTACTTGCCTATTGGATTACCAGTCAGAGCATTGCGGCTTCCAGAATATCAAAACCGCCTAGCATGTCTATAGCAGAATCTGATATCACCCGCCTTTGTGTGCCTAAACGGGGCACTCAGCCAAACCACAGCCAAACCAGTTTAAACCGGATTTAATGCCAAGCAAGCAATAGCGCCGGATAAGAGCGCCTGGTTCTCTTGGTCCCCAAATAACTTCGTCTGGTGTAGTTCTGGGTTATAAAAACCTCGCACTTAGGAGCGGCCAGCAAGAGAAATAGACAGAGTTCCAGCCCCCTCTCGCAATTAGGGGTCACCAACGTTTAGCACCAACAAGGAAAGTTTTGTAGGCTTATTCCCTCGCCTTGAAGGATTTACATGTAAGACACTTTTCTGGAGCTAGCACCTTTGGTCCCACGAAAGCGGACAGGCTGTCGCTCAGTTTGTTTATTTGGTCAGCAGAAGATAAACATTGTCTTCCAGCTCCTCACGCAGTTAGAGGTCACCAACGTTTAGCACCACAAAGGAAAGTTTTGCAGGCTTATTCCCTCACCTTGTAGTATCTACATGTAAGACACTTTTCTGGAGCTGGCACATTTGGTCCCACGAAAGCGGACAGACTGACACACAGTTTTATTCATTTGGTAAACCACAGGTAAATAGAGTATTCCAGCCCACCTCGCGCAATTAGAGGTCACCAATGATAGCACCAACAAGGAAAGTTTTGTAGGCTTATTCCCTCTCGAACGAAGGATCTACATGTAAGACACTTTTCTGGAACTATTACATTTGGTCCCACAGCGGACGGACTGACACTCAGGTTATTCATTTCTCTGTGTTCTACAGCTTTTGTGATTGTTTGTCGGTGTGTGTGTTGTTGGTGTATTTTGCATATTTTTGATTATTGATGTAATTTTATGTTGGTGGTGATGAAATGCATTATTTTCATACATGCTTCTTCGTTTAATAAAGTTTACACATTTATTAATGCGCTGTTCACGACCCTTCCATCCATAATTAACTTGTTTTAGCTCTTTACTATAATCTCTTTGTTTTGATAAGAGAAAAGAGTGAGAGCAGGAGGTGCTTAGACAGTAAAAGTGAGTTGAGGCTTGGAGAGAGAGATCATTTTGATAAATCTTCTTCCAGGTTGTCTCAAGTCCATCTCCTATTTACACCTTTCTGTGTGTGTAATCTATAACTCTGTCAGTCCACTATCCCTTGTCGATTTCACTACTATTGTCCAACTCGACAAATACTCTACCCTTTAACTCAACCACACGACAGAGTGTAAAAAGTGTAATTTCAAAGACATGTTGCACCCTAGTCTCTTGTAGCGCGGCAAGAGGGTTTCTTCAAGCTCCTGGTGATTGTCAGCCTTATTGTTTCGTAGAAAGTTTGTGGCCACTTGCTGGAAAGCATTCCAAGCTAACTTTTCATCACCTGTGAGGATATCATCAAAACGCTGATCGCTGAAGAGCTGACGTATCTGTGAACCGACAAATACACCTTCCTTGATTTTGGCCTCACGAAGTCTGGGAAATTTTTCAGAAGGTGTAAAAATCATGCCACATTTCGATCCATGGCCTTTACAAAATTCGTCATTAATCCAAGTTTGATGTGGAGAGGAGGTACTACGATCCTGTAGTAAAATGTTACCATTATGGAGCAGCACAGCTTTTAAGCTCAACTTGGACGAATCAATGAACAGCCTCCAATCGTCATCTTTGTAGTTGATGTGCAGTGCTGCCATTAGATCTTGTACACCAACGCAAGCAATGAGGTTATCTGTTATTTTGAAATATGGAAGCAGACCTTTTTGCCGAGCACGAAACATAGACACATGCACATTCTCTTCTAGAATCTTCCATTGCTGCAGTCTGGACCCCAACAGCTCTGCTTTTTTTTTTTTTTTGGCAATTCCAGATCTCTCACTAGATCATTCAATTTACTCTGGGTAATTGTATGTGGCTGTACAGACTGTTCAATAGGCACGAAATCAGGATCTCTTGATGTAGATGCTTTCACGGGTGACGGATGTCCACTGGCCCTATTATCTTCTTCATCATCCAGAGTATAAGATTCTGGTGGGTCAGGAACAAGAAGTCCTAACCCGTGAGGCACTGGCCGCATAGGTAAAGGTAAAGGAACCCGTTACACGCCCATTGAGGCATATTGGGAATATGGTGTTAGGCCCATATTATCTTGACCGTCGACACACGAGGGGTGATGTGGTCGGCATCACGCCGGCCGCCTTAACCTTCCCAGAAACTGGCCGCATAGCAGAGGGAATATTCGGATAGACCACAGGCCGCTTTTTCTTCTTAGAAATACCATGTCCAATTGGAGGAGTCATGCAAAAGTAACAATCATTAAGATGGTTTGTCGGTTCCATCCACACCATTGGAAATGCAAAACGCATCGATCGTATTTTTCAGTTCAACCAGCAGCCCAGATTCGTTGCACAGGATTGACAACATATATGTGGGACCGAATACGGGTCCTGGTCACCGATCTCACAACCAAAATAAAGGCTGTAAGCTTTCTTTAAACCCCCCCCCCCCCCCGCCCCCTCCTTTACAGGATCTTGAAAATTAGAGCTAATTTGCGATTTTTAAGTTCATATTCGTGATCAGCATGTCCAAATTAGTTAAAAATAGCTACTTTTCTCTCGGATACGATTTGGCTGTTGTTCAGTGTAATCAACACCTTTAACAAGAATTTCCCTTTATTACTACACATAACACACTCAGGCCTCACACGGCCAACAAACGCATGAAATACAATATAATAATGACATGCCAGTGTAAATTGCCTTGACAGCTTAATATGTCAGCATCATTCACCACAGTGCGACTAACTGAACAAACGCTGCAATGAATATCGCTCACCACGAGCGGCAAAACTGTGACAATGGTAAACTCAACTCATTGACAACTTATAAATCTACGGCCTGTAACAAATTCAATCTAGATGCTACACTGAACTAGAATAACAACTTAATAATCCATCAGACCCGGAATATGGCAAGCACTTATAACAAATAGTCCATAACATGAACTTCCCACCTAACTTGCTGGCAAAAGGGAAAAATCCGCGTCCGACCCGGACGCTGGCTAGATTCTCACTGACTACCTTCGCGCCTGAATTCCCGGCCTCCGGTGTTCACATGACTTGCCGGTGTTGCCATACCCAGCGTTGCCCGGCTGACTTTTCGTACAAGAGATGCACTGCGAAATAGCGCCGTGACACAAGTCTTTTTTGTAATGAGGGCCCTTCGCTAGAAATTTTACGAAGTAACCGCTCCTAAGGTCAAGATAGGTATCTTCACAACTCCCAGCTCTTTAATCACTGACTAACAGCGTATACACGTACCACAAACTGGTCTTGTACACGAACTTTAAAGGACATTAAAAAAGAACAAATGCTTGTGCTAAGTGTATTGTGGTCTGATGATTAAACAGGCGCCTTTTCCCGCTGTCTGTCCAACAGTTTCTCTCTCTCTGTTTTTATTCCCATGAGCATATACAGCATAACTTAGAGGATATGATGAGAAACTACCATTATTCATTTGGTTAATTTAACGGGGAAAATGTGTCTGAACAGCGCGAGTAATATGGCTTGTGCCTGGATGCATATATTTAAGTTTTCATATAACTCACAAATGATAATATACACTTTGCCCCTGCTGATGTAATCATCACTCACTCCGTGCTCCATTCCGAGTCTGTGGTTACCTCTGCTTTTGGTTCTCTGTGAGAACTAGCATGAAGCAATCACCAGCGCTTGCTGTGGTAGTTCATGAAAATACTATTTTCACATGCTGAGGTTGCCAGCCTTGTATGACTTGTATAACCACTAGCAAGTACAAACATAACAAATGTACATTGTAAAATATTGGTACTCAGACAAATTACCCCAAACCTTTCTGATGTACAATCTCCTGGCAAAAATGAATGGACACAGCAGCTTAGATTAGATGCTTCGAACATTTGGTCTGGGGTAATTTTAGAATTCATCTTATGACAGGTGCTCCGATTCCTTAAGTCTCCAGTCTTTGTATTTAGAAAGTCGGGTTTTCTGTTAAGTTTCACAGATACCCAAATGTTCTTTCGTGTCACTTAATTCGGAATCCTGTCTTTTTCTTCTTTCGCTCTTGGGATTGCTACTTTGACGTTGCAATGCAGTCTATTTTAGACTCCGAATTTTCTAGGTTATATTTAATTTTTCGCTCTAAGCTTCCACATGGTGTTTCCAACCAACTTCCAATGAAAACGAATGTTGATTTTCTGCTCTAGGTGGGTCGAGGTGTTTAATCATTTATTATCCCCAGCGTGTTTTTAAAATATTATTTTAAAAATTTACCCCATGACCAATACCCCATATATGGCATGGTTACTTCCGTCTCTATTACACAGACTCGGGAACACATCTGGGATCTCATCCTTGAATTATTGCCTTGCTCATAACGTCTCTTTAGACACCTTTATCTGTTATAATGATTACATAATCCTCTGGGCGGAAGCGATTATACACTCGTTCTCACCGTTCTCCACCAGACGGATAGCCACTGACAAACCGCGGCGCACAGACAATTGTCACAGACAACACCTGGCCTTCTTTTGTATTTTGCCTCGGTATTTTCGCGGTCAATAATCATCTTGACGCTGACCGTATGAAGCCAAATCTTGTTTCAACAACTTAAGTGATTATAATTAATCCGTAAAGATGGTCAATTATTCTATAAAAAAAAACACTATTGCTGTCTGAATAGAGGTCAACAAATCTAAGGCGCGGCGATGGGGCAGATCTGTGTGCGTAAAATGAAGAAATAATTAGGTAGTGTAGGAGAGAAGAAAGGCGTAAAAGGACACAATCCAAATGCTGTCAAACTAAAGTACAACTTATAATTATGGATTTAATATGTCAAGATTGTAGTGATTAGTGATTTATATCTAATATTTAATATAAAATAATGAGATGAGGATGATCATATCATCATAAAAAGGCTCTGCTGGTTTTGGATGTTGGAATGTCAGTTACGGTCTTGATGAGAGTGATGGTTGTGGCGTTGATAATGGATAGGTCGATGGTAATGTTAAAGGAGACAGATGAAAAAATGTAGTTTGATGATATGATGACAGTCATACTACTATGTTAGTTATGTTTTACTTCAAATTATTATGATATAGTAATGTTTCCATTGCTCTTAGACAGTGATGCAATATTTCAAATGTTCACATAATACAGAAAGAAATTTTTCAGATATGCAATTGATATTGACATAAGTATATTGTTTCACTATTTACTATAGATATGCAATTAGCACTCTATACATAGGTAAATGACGATTTATAACTTGGTGTTTATTTTCATGACATAATGTGCTCAAATAACTAAAGATAATTATTTAGCTATATATATATATATAAAGGTTACACGCCCATTGAGGCATATTGGGAATATGGTGTTAGGCCCATATTTTCTTGACCGTCGGCACACTAGGGGTGATGTGGTCAGCATCACGCCGGCCGCCTTAACCTTCCCAGAGTTGCTCTGGTACCCATTTGAGGGCTGGGTCGACCCAGGAGCCGTTTGCCGCCTAAAAAACTCCCACCTCATCTGGGGACTGGGGATCGAACCATAGACCACCGAGCTAGGAAGCCAGTGCACTAACCACTATGCCACCACGGCTCCCATATATATACATATACATATATATATATATATATATATATATATATATATATATATATGTATATGTATATGTATATGTATATATATATATATATATATATATATATATATATAGATATATATATATATATATATATATATATATATATGTATATGTATATGTATATGTCTATATATATATATATATATATATATATATATATATACGAGGGGCGTTCAGAAAGTAATGCACGACATCGTTTTTCTCAGCTAATAATGAAGATAGAAGCATGAAATTTTGCAAACTTTAAATATGATATGTGCCAATTGTGTGCACTAAATTGCACCGCAACCGACCAAATAATACGGCTGCGCCAAACCGTTGAAATGTAGCGTGCTAGCAACTTGCGTTATAAACAGCGAATTGTGATAGAATTTCTCGTTGCAGAGACGGAAACTGTTGTGAATATTCACAAGCGTCTATGTGATGTGTATGGAAGTTCTGCAGTCGACAGGAGTACAGTCAGTCGATGGTTTCAGAGAACCAAAGAATCAGGAAGTGGAGATACGGAGCTGCTTGATCGACCGCGCTGTAGATGTCCTGCCACAGCCACCAACGCAGAAATGTTGAAATGCGCTGAGAGGATTATTCTTACTGATAGTCGAATCTCTACTCAACAATTGGCCTTACAGCTGTCAGTCAGCATTGGTAGTGCAAATGCAGTTATAAAAACTCTCGGATTTTCTAAGGTTTGCGCAAGATGGGTTCCTCAAAGTCTCACGAATGACCACCGATTGCAAAGGAAAGCAATTTCTTCTGAATTGTTGGAGCGTTTCAATGCTGATGGAGAGAACTTTTTGGCTAAGTTCGTTATATTCGACGAAACCTGGGCACATCATTTTGCACCTGAGACAAAAAGACAGTCAATGGAGTGGCATCATCCGCAATCACCAAGAAGAAAGAAATTCAAGACAATTCCTTTAGCTGGAAAGGTCATGATCACTGTCTTTTGGGACATTGAAGGTGTGATTCTTGTGGACGTTATGCCAAGAAGAGAGACAATCAATTCGCAAACTTACATTAAGACATTGAAAAAACTCAATCAACGTTTTCGCAGCGTTCGGCCGCACAAGAATCCAGCAGACCTGCTTTTCCTTCACGACAATGCGCGCCATAACACAAGTCTGGCAACACGGAAAGCAATCACCAAATTGGGTTGGACTGTACTACCCCATCCACCCTATTGTCCCGATTTGGCACCCTCTGATTTTCATCTATTTGGTCCTCTTAAAGATGCACTCCGTGGGACAAGGTTTGAAGATGATGAAGGAGTGATTCATGCAGCGAAGAAATGGCTACATGATCAAGACAAAATCTGGTACGGGCTAGAAATACATGCACTTCTTTCGCACTGGCATAAAGCCGTACAAGATGATGGGGATTATGTTGAATAATACCGATGTTTCACCCGTGTGTTACCGGGGCCCGAAAGGGGAGCAAAGAATAGTAACACTGTCCCCTGCCAAGCCTGTCGTAGAAAGCGACTAAGGAGGGTTGGGCATGGGGCCGGTTACCCCATCCTGTAAAAAATTTAAACCACAAAAAACTTCAACAAATATGGACAAGTCAAATAAAGAAAATAAAACACAGCCATCCAAGACAGGGGAAGGTCCTCTCGCGGGGAGGCGTATGATGCAACACAGAGAAAGCCGAAAGGAGTCTGTGTTGCTGACTAACCTTCTTTCTTCTAGGAGAACTTCCAGATTTGGCACCTGGAATGTTCGGACATTAAACGAACAAGGGAAAGTGGCGCAAGTGGCAGCAGAAATGAGGGAATACAAAATCGAGGTTTTGGGAATGTGTGAAACAAAGTGGAAGGGGGTAGACAGGAAGAAACTCATCACAGGTGAATTGGTGCTGTCCTCAGGACATGAAGACGAAAGTTCATACCACAGTGACGGGGTAGCTCTTATGTTATCTAAAGAGCACAGAAAGCACTCATTGAATGGGAAGCTGTTGGACCCAGAATAATAACAGCTACTTTCAAAACAGCTAAAAAGAAAATTCATGTAAATGTCATCCAATGTTATGCACCAACTAATGACAAAGAAGAGTCTGTGAAAGAAGCATTTTATACTAAACTACAGGAAATTATGGATAAAGTAAAAAGAAGAGACATCACAATTTTGATGGGTGACATGAATGCAAAGATAGGTACAGTCAACACCGGATTTGAAGAAGTCATGGGAAAACATGGGCTAGGAGTAATGAATGAAAATGGAGAACTATTCGCAAACTTCTGTGCTTCAGATCAACTGGCTATAGGAGGAAGCATGTTTCCACATAAGAGAATACACAAGGCAACATGGATATCACCAGATCATAGAACTGAAAATCAGATTGATCATATATGCATAAACAAGAAGTTTAGATCATCATTGCAGGATGTAAAGGTATATAGAGGAGCAGATGTGGCATCAGATCACCATCTTCTGATAGCCAAAATAAAAATGAAACTCAAGAGATATGCAACAATGCAAAATTATAGACAACAGTATAATGTAGGACAGCTAAGAAATCAAGAAACAAGAGACAAATTTGCGGTCACAGTATCCAACAAATTCCAAGTGCTCCAACAGCTGGAAGATGTAGAGAATACAGAAGACTATTGGCAGCAGGTCAAAACTGTATGGAAGGAGACATGTGAAGAAATACTGGGGAAAAGGGAAAGACAACAAAAAGCATGGATAACAACAGAAACCATCAATAAGATAAAAGACAGAAAAAACAAGAAAGCAGAGTTAAACACAAGCAAAACCAGAAGTTCCAAAGCCAAGGCTCAAGAAGTGTACACAGAAGCAAACAAAGAAGTAAAAAGAAGTATCAAAAGAGACAAGAGGAAGTATATTGAGGAGTTGGCAAGAGAGGCAGAAGATGCTGCAGCCAAAGGAAATATGAGAGAACTGTATAGCAGCACAAAGAAGCTAACAGGGAAATACAAGCAAACAAGTTGCCTCATAAAAGACAAGAATGGGAAACTGCTCAGCAATATATAAGAGCAAATGAAGAGGTGGACAGAATATTTTGGGGACCTTCTCAATAGACCAGCTCCACAAAACCCGCCGGACATCCAGCCAGCAGAAGAAGAGCTACAAATTAACGGTGAAAGACCAATGAAGGAAGAAATAAAGAAAGCCATAAAGCTTCTAAGAGATGGAAAAGCGTCTGGACCTGATGGCATTCCAGCAGAGGCCATCAAAGCAGATATCGACACGGCTACAGAGATGTTATATAAATTACTTGGTAAAGTCTGGGAAAAGGAAGAGATACCAGCAGAATGGAAGGAAGGATATCTGGTTAAGTTGCCTAAGAAGGGAAATTTACAAGAGTGCACAAATTATAGAGGAATAATGTTACTATCAGTGCCAGGAAAAGTATTAAACAGGATTATCCTTGAGAGATTAAAAGAGTCCATAGACAAGAAACTGAGAGATGAACAAGCAGGTTTTCGACAAAACAGATCATGTACAGACCAGATAGCCACTTTGAGAATAATAGTTGAACAAAGTCTGGAATGGATTTCCCCACTATTCATCGGATTTGTGGACTACGAAAAGGCATTTGACAGTGTAGACAGAGAATCACTTTGGAAATTGTTGAGGCATTATGGAGTTCCCCTGAAGATCATTAATTTAATAAAGAAAACATATGAAGACATGACATGCAGAGTTCTTCACGAAGGACAGCTTACAGAACCGTTTGGGATAAGAACAGGAGTGTGACAGGGATGCCTCTTGTCTCCATTTCTTTTCTTGCTGGCAATAGATTGGGTTATGAGATCATCGGCAACACACAACAGAAATGGAATCCAGTGGACTCTGACTAAGCAGTTGGATGATCTGGATTTTGCTGATGACTTGGCTCTTCTGTCCTATAGCCGTAATCAGATGCAGGACAAATTGAAAACACTTGATGAGAGGTCACAGCAATTGGGTCTGAAAATACACAGGGAAAAGACAAAAATAATGCGAATAAATGCAGGTAATGATAACAGGGTTGAACTTGAAGAAACACCAATACAAGATGTAGAATCATACACATATCTTGGCAGTAATATAGACAAAGTTGGAGGGACAGACAGCGATATCAAAATAAGAATACAAAAGGCAAGAGGAGCTTTCATTGCATTGGGAAATATATGGAGATCAAGAGAAATAGGATCCAACACGAAAATAAGAATCTTCAACTCAAATGTGAAGTCAGTCCTATTGTATGGCTCAGAGACATGGAGAACAACAAAGACAACAACCAAAAAGCTACAGACTTTCATAAATGGGTGCTTGCGTAGAATAGAAGGATTAAAATGGTATGACAAGGTTACCAACGTGGAACTGATGACAAGAACTAGACAAGTGCCAGTGGAACAAGAAATGAGAAGAAGACGATGGCGATGGATAGGACACACACTGAGAAAACCTGTTGATAGCATTACAAGGCAGTCCTTGTTCTGGAACCCCCAGGGCAAGAGAGGCAGAGGAAGACCAAGAAGTACATGGAGAAGAGAGTTGGAAACAGAGGTGAAAATGATGAGGAGAACATGGAAAGAATTTGAGATGATGGCACGTGACAGGAGGACTTGGCATCTGTTTGTTGAAGGCCTATGTTCCTTTGGGAGTGGAGGGTTATGAATGAATGAAATACCGATGTTTACATGACATATCCATGTATATTGTATATAAATTTCATGCTTTTTGAATAAACAGCTCCTGAGAAAAACGATGTGGTGCATTACTTTCTGAACGCCCCTCGTATATATATATATATATATATATATATATATATATATATATATATATATATATATATATATATATATATATATATATATATATATATATATATATATATATTAATTGCAAAATCCTTTTCTTTCTACGTTCTTAATAAACATCCGTATGCATTATTATTACATAATGAATTTTGACAGAGTTGCTCTTTAGTTACTAGGCGTAACGCCATGGGGTTATTTCATAACTTAATATTGTAATGATGTCAGAAAATATTTTTAACGTTGTCCACCAAATGTAAGCAAGCCAGGGGCTATTATCAAGGTAAAGATAAATTCAAAATTAATCAAGGGAAGTGTTATAAATGTAAAAACTCTTATTTTATTTTTGTAATCACTGCCATACTGTTTCAATATTTTACAACATTGTTCAAAACTACTAATCATTTACTTTTAATTTAAGTGGAAATAAAAATAAATAGCGATGACTATACAGTGTGGATTCATATTCGAATAAAAGTAAGCACTCTCTGCGTGCTTTGCTTTATTTTTAATTGCGCAAATCTCTTGTAATTAATATCAAGTGTCGTAATCAAGAATAATAAATTTAACACGTGTCTAGGTGAAACAAGGGAAAAAGTCCAAATAATAAAATTATTATTAAAAGATTCAGGTTATACTGACTGAACTGACCGTGCCATTTGAATCCAGATTGGACGAGCAACATTCGTTCAAAGCGGCCAAGTACAAAGATCTGGCCGCGGATATGAGACACGATGGGTTCACTGCAAGGGTCATGGCTGTTGAGGCGGGCGCAAGAGGGCTTGTGGCTGCATTAGTGCACTAGATTCTATAAGAGTTACGTCAACTAAAATTTGGCCGCCATTTTCGGCCGTACCCGTATTGCACGAAAATGGACACGATCATGAGTTTCTGACCCAATTTGCATTTTCGTTTCTGTTAGCTAATAATTTGAAATAAAATTAGATGCAAATACAGTAGCACATATTTGTACTATTATTTGTATTTCAAGTAACAAAACAAAAAGAAGAAAACTAGTTTACTTACCGGTTTATTGAAAAGAATCAGTAGCGTGGAATTTTAACATTAAAAATGCGACTATGTACAGATAGTTTTAACAAAATCTAATTACATATTTTGGACCGGAGATTTTATTATAGTTTTATTATATAATTATATTATATAATTTTATTATTATTATTATAATATATATATATATATATATATATATATAAATATATATATATATATATATATATATATATATATATATATATATATATATATATATATATATATATATATATAATTTTTATTATTATATAATAATAACATTATATAATTTATTATATAATTTTGTTATCACGTTATTATAATTAATAAATATTAATAAAATATAACAAATATAAAATTTTATTATATTATATAATTTTGATATTTTATATATTATAATTATACAATTATATAATTTATATTACATAATTTAAAATTATATAAATTATATAAAATATATATATAGTATATAAATTTACAATTATATCTTTTATATATATATATATATATATATATATATATATATATATATATATATATATATATATATAATTATAATAATAAAATTATATAATTATATAATAAAACTATAATAAAATCTCATCTCATCTCATAATCGGAACCCCTTCTACCCCGTGAAACGAGGTGTAGAGGGGACCCAAGTGCACAAGGCCCATGGGCAGGACATGTAATCGAAGTGACTTGGCAAACAGGTGATTAGCCCATTGTGCTATAATAAAATCTCCGGTCTAAAATATGTAATTAGGGTAATCTTGTGTAAAGATAGACTCCATTGAAGCCCATATTAGATACTCTTGAGTTTTGGCCACTGTTGGATCACTACTGCAGAACAGGGAAGGCAATACCGTCACACAAGAAAGGATGGCAGTGAGGCCATAAATGGGCCTAGAGAAACTCAAAGCAAAGAACACATTATAGAGAAAGTTAAAGAGAGGTGCAACTATAGATTTGGTGAGAGAGTAATACCGCTTCTATCACATGGGAGTTTCGCAAGATATTCAGAATAAACGAGAACAATACTGCATTGCCTGAGTATGTTAACTCTATAATTCTGCCGACACTTTTGTAAAGGATTAAGCACTTATTAATTTCAGCTCGGCCAAGCCTCCACCTCAGCTTTACTCAGTGGAATTTTATTATTCTAGTATAGCACTGTTTACAGTGTGTGTAGTAAACTGACTGAGGCAAGCAAGAAAGTTATCATCACGGTCGTTATGGATTGTCGTGCGTTTATAGATAGAACCTTCCTCAGAGTGGCATGGGCTAGAGAGGGGAGTGGGTTAAAGAGATGAATAAAAATGGATAAGTGAGATCAGAAAGGGGGGTAGGGCTGCAATGTGTAAGGGATAGTACCTCACGGTGAGAGGCAGTCACTTCCTCTTTTTGAGGATGGCCTGGATCCTATTTGGTTCCCTCACTCCAGTTCAGCTCACGTATGGCTCCTCGAGTCTGCTTGTGTACGGCAGCGCGACCCCCGGGCAACGGTTTTGACTGCCCGGCAGAACTGCGTGAGTAAATTGAAAAAGGGAGGTCCCCCTTAAACAGTACACACAACTGCTGGCCGAACGGGCTGTGATAAACGAGCGCAAAAGCCTTATTGCTCTATCTTTTCCTACATCTTTCGTATTGTATTTTCTCCGACATTTGCTCTTTCATCCCATATTTGCGATTTCATCGGGGGAAATAAAATCCTTTGATTGAGTCCACATGCCTGACATTAACGTTTGAAGCCCACATTGCATCGGCATAAATCTGGTAAAGACACATCTGGGCATGCTGTAATTTCTGTGACACCACATTGGACGCTCAGATTGGCCAGGGGAAAACGTCTCATGCTGTAATGGTGTTATCTTGGGTCGGCCGCGGTTCAGACAAGCGTTGATTTACCACATTGGACGCCCACCTTGGCCAGGTGAACAATAAATAATCAGAGGTCAAACTACACCCACGTTTGGACTGACAGAGGACAAGAGCGATCCTGTGAATGAGTGACCAGAGGGGCCATTAAGGATTGGTTGGTATGGGCGGAGCTAGATGTCGGATCCAGAAACCCATATTGGACTAGCAGAAATATAATCTACTGTGTAGCTTGCAAGAGGAAGGAGTCCAGTTTTTTACATTGTGAGGAAGAGATTAATCCCAAAAACGCCTAGCCTAATACACGTGTTTATTCAGAGTGGATGATAATTCAGTTCTGTGATTAATTGTGTTCTTAAAGGATTTTGCGAACGGAAAAGAAGTTCATCAGAAGTCTGAGTCTACACGCAACGCGTCTGACGTCTAACCAGAAATAAGTTATCAAAAACGGACATTTGGCTAGCAGAATTCGCCATAGGACATCTTTCATTCCTCAATTAAAAAGGAATATTGTCTCACCCACAAGTCATAAGGTGGACGCAGCATTTTTCGTCACCATATACTGCTTGCTCACAAGTTCAATACAGAGTTATCACAAGTTCAATACATCGTTATCACAAGTTCAATACAGAGTCATCATAAACTCTAATCACTCGAAAGATCATTATTATCTGAAGTCAGGCAAAAGAGCTCAAAAGAGGAATCGCATATTTATACCACGTGCAACACACTCTTAAGCGCATTTTATGAAACAGACTCGAAAGTATATGAATCACGACTACATACGCAAGATTATGAGTCGACATATCACTAACATTTCGTAAAGATATCCAGTCTGACCAGTACCGTCGGGAGATTAGACAACAGACCTTTTGTTCATATGACAGCTGTTAACTATTGATCAAAACTACAGAGATATACTCAAACAGTGAAGGAATATACATAGATATCTCGTCAGCGTTCTCCGTACGACACCAGTATTCATCAGAACGTCCTCAGCTTAGAGATACCCCATTCGACATAACGTATAACAACTTGGGACATTTTATGCATACATGTGAATCCTCATATCTAGGAGAAGCATTTAGAGACACATGGACTGTGTAGAGTACTCACCATTTTGGTAACACGTATCATATCACATCATCATTTCACTTTACACCAGTTCATTCTTAATTAACTATTACTTAATTAACTGTAATTTTATTATCTCATCTGTGTGTTTTGTGTGAATCGTCTTTCACCATCATCACGTTCTAACCATTACTAACCCTATATGTGTGGATATTTCATTAATAAACCCAACTATCGGTTGATCATTATCAAGAGTTTGTTAATGTATCACTCGTGCTGTCGGTGTTACATATTCACCTATAGGAACCTTTCTCTACTCAGATGATGTTGGGGGCTTTTTCTTTACGGGATCTAAGGGCAGAAGCTAAGGTCGTGGGGAAACAGAACTCTTTCCATAATTAATTAGAAAACACTGTCTAGTGGAAAGCATTCGCATTCCTGTCTTCTTGTCCCTATCTCGAAAAGGTCTTTTTTTTTCTTAACGAGCCAATTTCTAGAGACCTTATATCTAATATCTCATAAACTATTCCTGGCAAAAACTACTGTTGTAGTTGCCCCAGTACTCACCACACGACACGGGCGGATGATCAATAATATTTTGACAACGGCTTCTAGGGCAGGAGTTGGAAAGGCCTGGTATCGGGCTGAGGGCGCACCATGGACTGTAATGGTAAGCGGCCAGAACCATCCAGACAGCAATGGCAAACTACTGGACGTACAATGCCAAGAAATCCATAATGGCTAATCTGAATACTACGCAAAGATCTGGTGGTGAGGCCCCCAGGCCAGGCAGATCATATTTAACTGGGGACGAGATCGTTGGCAGCGTCAGTACAGGTAATCGTGATGACGGCCAAAAGCCTGACTGTGTTACCACGGAAAACCATGTCATCGGTCTTAGAAAAATAACCAAAATAGGAACATGGAACGTCAGAAGCTTATACCAAGGAAAACAGTACATAGTGAAGAACGAGATGGAAAGACTAAACATCGATATCCTGGGCATCTCAGAGCACAGATGGTCGGGCCAGGGACACTTTTCGATTTTATCAGGAGGAACATTCATATACTGAGGCAAAGAGAGAGGAGGTCAGAGCGGCGCCGGCTTTTACCTGTCTAAAAGGACAGCTGCCTCTATATTAGGATATAATCCCATAAATGACCGCATTGTCACAATCAGACTGAAAGGAAATAGAAAGAACATCACAATTATACAAACATATGCGCCAACAGCATCTGCTGAAGAACAGGAAATTGAAGATTTTTACAATGAACTGCAACACGCATTAGAGACAGCAAATAAGCATGATATTAGGATAATAATGAGAGATTTTAATGCCAAAGTTGGAAACGAAAGATTATAACACGAAAAAAGAGTGAAAGGAAGTTATAGATTGGGTCAGAGAAATGAGAGAGGAGAACGCTTGACAACATTCTGCCTAGAAAACAACCTAGTCATCACAAATACTCTTTTCATGCAACACCCTAGAAGACTATATACATGGACGTCACCGGACGGAAAAAGCAAGAACCAAATAGATTACATCTTAATACAATAAAGGTGGCGATCTTGTATCTCATCCATCAGGACGCTCCCAGGAGCAGACTGTGACTCCGACCATGAACTTCTTGCTGCAAACTTCAAGATCAAATTGAAAAAAGTCGTTACAAGCGACAAAGTAATACGTTATGACACAAGCGCCATACCAGAAGAGTACAGTGTCGATATTCAGAACAAATTTGACATTCTTATGGCAGTACAGGAGGAAATGACACCAGATGAACTTGCCAATAACATCAGAGATGTTTATATTACAAATGCACAGAGGTTAATTCCTAAAAGAAGTATAAAGAGACGAGAATACATCTCAGACGAAACACTGAAGTTGGTGGTAGAGAGAAGAAAAATGAAGTCCAAAAAAGATACAGAAAATCAGGAGTTGTACAAGGAATACACAAAGCAGATTAAAAAACGAGTCAGACAAGACAAACAATAATACATAAACGACACCTGCAGGAAAATAGAGGAAATGCGCGAACAGGGACTGAGTAAGAATATGTTTTCTGAAGTAAGAACATTGAAAAACAGCAACTTTAAATCATCACTTCGAGCAATAAACGACAAGAAAGGCGACACTCTAACAGAACATAAAGATATTCTGAACAGATGAAAGGAGTACTGTCAAGAAATGTATACGGAAATAAACAAAGCGGCAGATAACAACGTCATGAATGAAGCGGAAAATTAAACAGAACCTACCATAGAGGAAGTCCGGAACGCAATCAAACACTTAAAAAGTGGAAAATCTCCTGGTTGTGATGAAATAACAGCTGAAATGATACAGGCAGGAGGAGAAGGCAGCGCTCGTATATACCATGCATTATGCTGCAAGATCTGGCAAAGCGGAATTTTGCCCAAGGAATGGAAAAGATCAATTTACATACCCTTGCCAAAACAGGGCAACCTGAAACTGTGCACAAACTACAGAACTATAGCTCTTATAAGCCATGCCAGCAAAATACTATTACAAATCATAATGAAAATGATGCAACAAAAGCTAGAAACAGAAATAAACGAAGTACAGGCGGGTTTTCGACCAGGTAGAGGCACTAGAGATCATATATTCAACATGAGGATCATCATAGAAAAGTGTAGAGAATTCAACGTTGACCTACATACGTGTTTCGTTGATTACACCAAAGCTTTCGATTGTGTACAACATCAGCAGTTATGGGCTATTATGGAAAATATGGGATTTCCAAACCACCTTACACAACTCATCGCACTGCTGTACCAAGAACAACAGGCAGCCGTAAGAATAGAGGGGGAAACATCAGAATGGTTTGAAGTACAGAAAGGAGTAAGACAAGGCTGTACCCTTTCCCCTTACCTGTTTAACATTTATGCAGAGAATATCATGAGAAACATAAGAGATGACCAAGAACACACAGAGTTTGACTGTGGTAAAGTGGGATGTTATAAATATTTATAGGGGACTTAGTGTACTGACTGAGATCAGCTGTGAAGGTATCTGTATCTAATAAGTGTGGTGTATTACAGATAACCTTACTTTGCTACCACATTATTACCTCAGTCAGACTTATTCTGGAATATTGTGATGACTACGTTGAATGTCTAGGGTTATGATAATGATGAAGTGTATGTTCACAACAACCAACAGACAGATAAACAATTTAATTTAATCCACAATACTTTACAACACTGTGACACTCACATACATAGAACACTCTATAAGACTATCTTAATAAGTCAGGGTTAACGTTTAAAAATATATGTATTAATTCCTTCAAATATTAGATATCCTGATTCAACTACAAAGTGAACCAGGAATCACAATCAAATGTAATCACAAGTTGTATGTACACAATTCATAGATAGAATCTTGGTATTGACATATATTATTATTGCAATAGGTATGTAAGTTGTGCTGTAGTACTATGAGGTAATACTGGCTTTTCAAGCTAAGTTGTTGTTTGTCATCATGACTTCAAATGTTTGTTTCTGGTGAAACTATTATTGGAAAGGTTCACAGTTTCTTTTTATTTGAAACAAATAAATGTCCCTCTAGATTTAAGGTAAAGTCACTTTTAGAGGGGGTATACACAAGATTGAGCTGCTCTGGCCACGAACTCTTAACGTCTGTGTGGGCGGCAGGAAACAGTCTCCACTGCTCGCTTACTTCACCGTTTCCTTGAGAAACAACCCTGGTTGATATCTGGACCAAGGAGTATGCTACCAGCCTCTGGATTCAGCAAAACTCAGACCAGGTGCTGCTTCAATACGTTATTACCACGGTCCCTGAAACAAGAAGGTTGTACCTCCTACTTCAGAACTAATTTATAATCTATTTCCACACTGAAGCACAATACATAACAAACACTGAGTTCAGCGCGGTAGGCCAACTGTTAGCTTCTCATGTAACAACATTCACCAGTATTCCTCTCCCTAATGGTTACAACGCCTCTGCAATTTCAGCATTATTTCCTTATATTCAATAAGATAGGCAATCCGATATATGCCTATGCAGTTATACTCCTCTCCGACAAGTTGTGTTCCTGGTGGAGCAATATCTAGGCTTTTCCTCATGGTTGCTACTGAACTACACACAGACAGACATAATTTATCAATTCACATTCAATTTTCATCTAAAAGATATCAAATAGGTCAAGCTTACCACAATTTCAAGGAAATATTTAACAAATACGTTGACTGGCGATGAGTTATGGCACAATTCCGATCTGCCTCTATCCCAGGCTTTCATTTGAAAAATATGAACTGCTTCTCAACGCACTTGCTTCTACACAGTTTAATTTCACAAAGTGGCACTGAACCGACGCTCCTAATTGACTATATCAACTGGTCTAGCCCATAAGACCATGTTTACCAAAGCATTTGAAAAAAGTACCCTTCCTACCGTTTCCCATAACAACTAAAATTAGTATTTGTAATCGACTAATCATGTTTAGGCTTACATATAATTCCAGCCAATCAAATCGGATTTAACGTGGTGGCCTCATTTCCGCTAAAGCAGAATCCAAACATGAGCCCGTGCTGTCAGACAGCACCCCTATAATATTTTGGCTATAATTTGTTAATTATTAGACTATTTGCTTAACACCTAACATATTCTTTGTCAGCAAGTCCTAAGGCACCCAAATATATAAGTTTTAATGGAGCTAAGTGGCTGCGTTCAAAATATGTATTTTCTTCTAGGATAGTCGTGCTGTTACCACCTCCTCACTTCCATACTATGGGGTGTCTTCTGTACTGTCAGACTAATGTCAGGATTTCAGACGTAAAACAGTAGAATGTCATGTTTCCTAATAAGCATTAAACATGTTTTTTAAAACCTAACCGTGTATTGGTAGTGTTTTTTGTCACTGTTTATTTGAAAAAAAGTTAGTGCTTCAGGCCTTACGCGTGGGATTGGCGTTACTATTAATCGCGAGACTGTGGTAGTATTGCATGCGTCCCTCCGTTCAGCCCTCTCTCTCTCTCTCTCTCTCTCTCTCTCTCTCTCTCTCTAAGGCCGTCTGTCTTTTAGTTACGCAGTGTATAAAATGAAATTAATGGAATATTAATCTGGGTCATTACGCAGTGTGTCTATCTCAAGTTTTTCTAAAAAATACAGTACACGTTTTATTGTTTTGTTGAAACGCGTGTAGTTATTGCAGTAGGCTTTACTAGTAAACGTGAAAGCGTTACAATTATGCAGACGGAGCATAAAAAAGGGGTTTTTATTGTTCAGCCATTACGGAGGTATACACGCTGGCGCATGCCATTGAGAAAGCACTGGTCTTTCACCATTCCTCTTCCTTTTTATTGAATTAATTCGTTAGGCTTTACATTTACTTTTTAATTTAGATATGTGGATGTAGAATGTTTCACGACATTGACTCATTTAACATCGGCGGGTACCAGATCCCGGAAATCAGATATGCTGACGACACAGTCCTCCTATCGACCAACCCAGAAGGACTTGAACAATTAATTCTGACCACAAAAAAACACAGCGAGGCCCAGAATCTATACCTAAACACCAAGAAGACCAAAGTACTGACAACAGACAAAGTTAAGAAATTGAAATTGATAACGAAGAACTGGAAAGTGTTAATGAATTCGAATACTTAGGATCAATCATCAACAGCTCTGGCGACTGTGCAGTAGAAATTAAAAGAAGACTTGCAATTGCTTCACATAAACTAATACAGATGAAAAACCTATGGCAAGGCACAAGCAAAGAAACAAAGTTACAACTGATCAGAGCATGTATATCCCCAGTAGCAACATACGGCTGCGAGACTTGGACACTCAATAAAACAGTTGCAAACAAGATTACATCATTAGAAATGAAATGCTACAGAAGGATGTTGAGAATACCCTGAACAGAAAAAAAGACCGAAAAATTTCAGCTTCCTTATTGCGATGGTATATAGGAGCCAATGTTCCTGTACGTTTAATGAGTGCAGTACTTCTCTTTAATATATATCTAGAACATATTATGCAGGAGGCTCTTTATGACTATAAAACAACCATATCGATTGGAGGCCGACCTCTGTGCAATCTACGTTTTGCTGATGATGTCGATATGATAGCTGGATCAGAATCAGAACTTCAAGACCTTACCTCTAGATTGGATAAAGTAACAAGAACATATGGGATGGAAATTAATATAGAAAAAAAAGCAAGAAATTGGTGAATAGCCATAAGAAACATGTTCCGACCAACATTACGTTAAATGGGCAAACGTTAGAAGAAGTTAACACCTTTAAATATCTCGGGTCCACTATATGTAGTGATGGAAGATCAAGTAAAGAAATCAAGACAAGACTTGAGATGGCCTCAGCTGCCATGACAAGACTGAATGTGATCTGGGAAAGTAACATCAGTTTTCCTGTGAAGATCAAATTATACAAATCACTTGCATTATCTGTTCTCTTATATGGGTGTGAGAGCTGGCCACTCACTGCAGATACGGAGCGAAGGATTCAGGCTTTCGAGCATAAATGTTATAGAAAAATTTTGCGCATTTGCTCAAAAGAGCACAAAATAAATGTCTATGTTAGAGAGAAAATAAACACCTATGCAGGCTACCAAGAACCACTTTTGTCAGTAGTGAAACGTCGAAAGCTTGCCTGGTTTGGGCATGTAACTCGTCATGACTCCCTTTCGAAAACGATCCTCCAGGGAACAGTCGAAGGTAAACGGAGAAGAGGAGGGCAAAGAAAATCCTGGGCTGATAACATCAAAGAATGGGCAGGACACGGTTTGTCCACACTTGTACGCATTGCTGAGGACAGAGAGCATTGGAGGACCCTGTCTGCTGATGCTTCCACCATGGCACCCCTACGACCCATGACGGGTTACGGGTTGAGATGAGATGATGATGAAAACAGAATGGATTTTAGAGAGATGCATGAACATGATATTGACATTTTAAGAGGGAATTAATATAGGTGTAAAAGGTGTTATAAGTACAGATAGAGAAGTTGGGAGAAGATTATAGTTAGAAAAAGCGAAAAAAAGCACGAGTACAGATAGAGATCGGAGTGTAAGTACCAGATATGGTTATAGGAGAAATGAGAGACCAATATCTAGAGGTTATACGAGGAAGACACTGACATTGTTTGAAGAGATCAGAGAAAGACACGAATAAAGATAAGTAATGTAAGAGAACATAATTGATAAGGATAGGGGAGATTTTATGGAGAGATGCAGATACAGATGGTGGAGATCAGTCAAAAAGATATGGACATAAAATAGAGTAGATAGACACAGAAAGATATAGAAGATTAGAGAGACAGAGAGTGATGAAGACGATTAGTTAAACACTGACAACACTGATGATTGTTGCTCAAATATATTACAATATGTTATATGTGACTATTTGATCATGCTATTTATAGAGATAATATTATGTTGGTTATTTCTGTATATATCTTCCAGGATCCTTGGAAAGTAAGGCCAGTCATGGATTAGAATCAGATCTTCACAGACATTTTTATGATTGTGTCAAGAATCCAGGTCACCTGAAGTTTATACCTGTAGACCAATTTAATATTGACCATCTCCCACCTGGTTACCAAGACAATGATCTAGTAAGGTGTATCCTGGCTCAGTCAGATGTAACTGTCCGCGTGTCAGTCAAGTATGTCAGTGAGAGGAGACCTAAGTATATTCCAGGTAGTGACAAGCCTTACCCGGCCTACGGGAACAGGGGTAGTCACATGATGAGGGTAGGGACTGGATGGGTTAGTGAAGTTGATAAATACCCTAACAAATACAGTAACAATAAAACCTGTGAGTGTAAGGAATGTCTGAATTCTCCTACACCAAAAACACAGTTTGCTCACATTCATATACTCGCAGCGGTTCATACTGTCTTCGACGACCTAGAGGCAGCACACACCACGTGTCATCTGTTTTTTGATAAAGGTGGGACACCTGATGTCTGCAGCGGGGTCGTCACACTTAGTGGTATGTCATGTGTGTGGAGGGACGTGAAGAGCGACATGTGTGAGATGAAATATGTGACCCACGATCTGGACCTGG
Organism: Oreohelix idahoensis; assembly: GCA_024509875.1. NCBI lineage: Eukaryota > Metazoa > Mollusca > Gastropoda > Stylommatophora > Oreohelicidae > Oreohelix > Oreohelix idahoensis. The sequence goes on from JAMPIV010022824.1 coordinate 327,413, forward strand.
CAGACAGACTTGATAAGATGGTGAAATATAGGAATGTTCTATACAAGGCTATTTCTGATAAGTACAAGACAATCTGGAGTGGGCACGAGAATAGACAATTGTCTGTAGAGCAGGCTAGACTTGAGCCCATTCCTACGATAATAGTGTCCCACCCCCACGGATGTAGTAAACACGTTAGCGTGGGTTATTGTGTCGGCAGAAGCGAGGAAGATGGCTGCAACATTTCCACATACACCACAGCAACGTGTCCTGGATCTAGTGGGGCATGTGTGTTTATGCCGGGAAGGAACTTGGATTGGATGTGCAACAGCCTGGTCCATTGTGGTGGAAAGATTGGAGTGGATATGGAACTCAATTATGGTAATCTCCTATTTTTTTAACCCACATAATTATCTGTGTGTAGATCAACAAATAAGATGGTGTATGATTAAACTCTTTGTCTGTTTCCACATGTATGAGGCGATAATAAATAGTACACTTAATAGCAATATCATCGTAGTATTCATTAACATTGCATTTTTTAAATTTGTGATCACGAAAGGTTATATTTTTTGTCGGTAACATTATCAGAGAGCACATATTTGCACAACACACAACATGTCATTACACATTACAGCAACAAGAACATTACATGGTCCTTACTGCATTCACAACTTTAATGACAGTAATAATTCCTTTTAAGTTCTGTTACTCATGTTATTCTCTTTCTTATTTACCCCCTCTCACTCTTTCTGTCCTTCACTCTTTATTCTGTTCCTCGCAGTTTTTTTTAACTCACTTTATTATGTTTCCGCATTCTTCATCCTCTTCTTCACAGTTTTTTTTTTATAACTCACTTTGTTATGTTTCCTTATTCTTCATTCTGTTCCACACACTCGCCTCTCTCAACTTCCTTCCTGTACCTCACTGACCTCCTTCTTTCTCAGTTACTTTAGTATACCTCCCTGTCCTCTCCTTCTCCAAACAATAGTCAACTTGCCTCACATTTCTCTATCTTGCAACTTTCTCTCTAAAGCCCATAGTCTTCTGTTGCTCTAAAACTTCTCACTATATCTGTCGGACCTTTATTATCTCAAATATCTTACTATGTCTAACTGTCTATTTTTATCTACTTTCTCATCATATCTCTCTGTTTTCTCTCTTTCTCTCACTTTCTCTCACACAACTTTCTTCATATACCATACTGCCCTCTCTTTCTCTTTTACCCTTCCCGCAAAATATCAATGTCATCTCTATTTCTCTTTCTCTCTCTCTCTCTTGTTACATTTTTTCTTTCTCTTTCTCTCTTTTCATTCACTCTCCTCTCTGTCAAATTTCTCGCCGTCATACTGCTTTCTCTCAATATGTTCTCAATGCTTTACCTTCGTTTCCTCCTGTACTGTCTCTCCAACTTTCTGTGCTTTAATTTTCTTCCAACATGAAATCAAACTTCTCAGCTTCTCCCTTCTTTTCTTTTTTTTTAAATTTTATTTCATAGTCTATATTGTTTGCGTCATTGTCTTGCTGTGTTAACTTCTAGTGGAATGTCGAGAAGGCGAGGAAGGTAATACGTAAAATTACTTACTTACTTAGTCGTTCCCCTTCTACCGTGAGGTGTAGAGGTTTGGAAGAGAGAGCGCCAGACTATCCTATCGGCTGTCTTCCTCCTGGCCTGGTTCCATTCTAGTCCTCGATCCTTCAAAGATTGTCTAATGTTGTCCTCCCAGCGGACTCTGGGTCGTCCTCGGGGTCTGGATCCTTAGCTCTTTGTTTCCCATGCTTGTCGTGGTATCCGATCTTCTCCCATTCTGCAGACATGGCCAAACCATCTTAATTGGGACTGTTCTACTTGGGTCTGCAGGGGGTAGGATTTTAGGCCTTGACGTATCGTCTGGTTGCGTACCATGTCTCTTCTTGTTACTTCAACCACCTTCCTCAGATACCTCATTTCTGAGGTTTGGATCTGGCTTTTATGGGTTGTAGTCATTGCCCATGACTCGCATCCGTATGTCAAGACTGGGACATAGGTGGAGCGGTATACAGCCATCTTCCTTTTCTTACCAACCTCTCTCTTGCTGAGGAATCCTCGATTTATGGCCTGAAAAAGTCTCCCAGCTGCTGCTTTTCGAGTGGCCAACTCTTCTTTGATGCCTCCCTTTCGGTCTATAATAGCTCCGAGGTATTTAAAGTGGTCGACCTGCTCCAGGACCTGTTCTCCCAGCTTAATCTGATGTTTTCTTTCTTCTCGTGATATCACCATGGATTTTGTTTTAGAGCTGCTTAATACGTAAAATTAAGAAAAATAATTCCTTCATTTGACAAGCGATAACTATTTTCCTGTAATCTTCCTTGAGACATGACTAGACGAAGTAGGTAAGAGGGAAGAATGAATATAGAAATACAGTATGAGATGAGAGATGATAGGAAACTCTATACAGAGCGATACAACAGGAGGCAATCTGATCATCAGAAGCCGTCCCCCCGTCTAACAAGTGTTTCGGCCCATTATTCTCCTTTACACTCTAGGGGGGGGGGGGGGCGGGCCCACCTGGGTCATGACACCCAAGAGCCTCCTGTTGTCTTGTGTAGAAAATGAACCCATTCCACCTTGTTAGCAGCTTTAAACTCCACAATTCCGCCAGCCGTAGGCAATTGTGAAAGCACCCATTTATTCAAAGTAAAGACAAATTATTACAGTCGCTCCGCAGCACACCACGACTAGGGACAGACACTGACACAACTCGCGAAGCCGACAAGGCGTGAAGCCACTGCGCACTAGCAACTGAAACTCTGCACTCGACATCTCATATAATACAGCCGATTAGAGAGATATGTAAATAGAAGGGCATGTGAATAGACTGACTACATTAAAGACAACGGAGCTATAGATATAGGAGCCAGGGACAAGCATTAATGTGAATAGAAGTGATGAGATTGAAAATAACATGGAAAAGATGATATACAAACACGCATATTTGGACAAGATAAAACAAGGACCCATATAGAAACGGAGATGCTAGATACAATTATATGTGGGAGCTGTCACGAAACTTCTTCCCCAGTATAACGTGCTAGTACGACCCTACAAATAAATATCACGGAATAGATTTTGTAATGCATTTTACTGCCTAATATTTGGTGTATAAATTGGATGGACAGTCTCACTCAAGACAGTACATACACCAATAAATAACTTTACAGACATCTGGGTCACAGTTCCATACATATAATCTTCACAGCATAGTCCTGGACATCAGTAACAATAGCAGACAATACTTGCATCAAAAGAATATGTGGTATAGTCATTCTAACGTACAGGCAGCAACTGCATCCAATGTAAGTGCGGCATTCACCCCTCGCACATATACCTCTCTGGTCTGATCACCAGGCATCCAAGTTCATCCATAACTTCACAGTACGTGAAAACCACAACTTGCTTCTAATATGCAGGCTTTTACCAAAGCTCCTATTAGGCTTCTAAATACTGGAACATCCAGGGTCTTATAACATAGACCTATCCTTGACGCGGTAAAGCAAACAACGCGCATCCAATTAGTATATAATGGTCTTACCATATGCCTCTTCCATCCACTTCCAAGCGCGGGAAAGGGCACAACGCGGTGGTAAAGCAATAATTTATAAATGCCTTGTAGATACACATTATGCGGAACATCATCGCGTCAAATACACTATATAATAATCAAAAGTCACAGACACTATTCACAGATCTACAAGATACAAACCGTCTCCGACGACTGATGGCCATAGCATCCCCTAAAACATCTCAGTATTCTCTCTACCAAGTATGCTCACTGCGTTCAGTCCGCACGCTTTTCACAGGAGCTAATAAACCTCAATTCATACTTGTACGCCCCTGAATACTCTTCAGTCACGCTACATGTTTCTGACAGTGAACTTAATATGTAACTTTTTTGTGTGGGCAGAGATTCCATGGGATTCCACAAGGCAGGTACAAATAATAAGTAAAATTACAGAGTGGCACGGATAAATAAAATGGAAATTAAAGTTACATTAATATCAACTTGGGAAGAATGAGAAATACACAAGTATAAAGAAACGATTTTAGACAAACAGAAAGAACGAACTTTATTTTCAAAGGGTTTTGAATGGGGCACGCAGGCCCGTCTAACATTCTGCCCTTCCTTTCTCTCTTCTTCCATACTGAATCAATTTATTCGTACATGTATCTTAAATATTACTTAAATAATCAAATAACAAAATAAAATACAATAAAATAAAATCCCAACATTGTAACAGTACAATAACAGTTACACAAATTTACAGTACCTTATCATAATTAATACTAAACAGGACAAAATTATCTTTAAAACCTACATATGATGTCATATAATTTTTTATGAACATAACTAAATTAGGGTGGCATATAACACTGGACAACAGCCAAAATGTATCCGAGACAAAAGTAGCTATTTTTAACTAATTTGGACATGCTGATCACGAATATGAACTTAACAATCGCGAATTAGCTCTAGTTTTCAAGATCCGGGGGGTGGGGGGTGGGTTAAAGAAAGCTTACAGCCTTTATTTTGGTTGTGAGATCGGTGACCAGGACCGGTATTGGGCCCCACATATGTTGTCAATCGTGTGCAACGAATCTGCGCTGCTGGTTGAACCGAAAAAAGACGATCGATGCGTTTTGCAGTTCCAATGGTGTGGAGGGAACCGACAAACCATGTTAACGATTGTTACTTTTGCATCACTCCTCCAATTGGACATGGCATTTCTAAGAAGAAACAGCGGCCTGTGGCTTATCCGAATATTCCGTGCTATGCGGCCATTGCCTCACGGGGAAGGACTTCCTGCTCCTGACCCACCAGAATCTTATACTCTGGATGATGAAGAAGATAATAAGGCCAGTGGACATCCGTCACCCGTGAAAGCATCTACATCAAGAGATCCTGATTTCGTGCCTATTGAAGAGTCTGTACAGCCACATACAATTACCCAGAGCGAATTGAATGATCTAGTGAGAGATCTGGAATTGCCAAAAAATAAAGCAGAGCTGTTGGGGTCCAGACTGCAGCAATGGAATCTTCTACAAGAGAATGTGCATGTGTCTGTGTTTCATGCTCGGCAAAAAGGTCTGCTTCCATATTTCAAAATGACAGATAACCTCATTGCTTGCGTTGGTATACTGGGTCTGATGGCAGCACTACACATCAACTACAAAGACGACGATTGAAGGCTGTTCATTGATTCGTCCAAGTTGAGCTTAAAAGCTGTGCTGCTCAATAATGGTAACATTTTACCACAAAATCTTGGTCCCTCCTCACCACATCAAACTTGGACTAATGAAGAATTTTGTAAAGGCCATGGATCGAAATGGGGCAGGATTTTTATACCTTCTGATACATTTCCCAGACTTAGTGAGGCACAAATCAAGGAAGGTGTATTTGTCGGTACGTCAGCTCTTCAGAGATCAGCGTTTTGATGATATTCTTATAGGTGATGACAAGTTAGCTTGGAATGCTTTCCAGCAAGTGGCCACAAACTTTCTAGGAAACAATAAGGCTGACAATTACCAGGAGCTTGTAGAAACCCTCTTGCAGCGCTACGAGAGACTAGGTGCAACATGTCCCTGAAATTACACTTTTTACACTCTCATCTGGATTTCTTCCCTGCTAACTTTCATGTTGTTGTACGTTTCTTTCATGTGGACTGCATACCAGATGGGAACAGATGGTAAAACGTTACCATTATAAAGCAGCACTGCTTTTAAGCTCAGCTTGGACGAATCAGTGAACAGCCTCCAATCGCCGTCTTTGTAGTTGATGTGTAGTGCTGCCATCAGACCCACTATATCAATGCAAGCAATGAGGTTATCTGTCATTTTGAAATATGGAAGCAGATCTTCTTGCCGAGCACGAAACACAGACACATGCACATTTTCTTCTAGAAGATTCCATTGCTGCAGCCTGGACCCCAACAGCCCTGCTTTATTTTTTGGGAATTCCAGATCTCGCACTAGATCATTCAATTCACTCTGTGTAATTTTATGTGGCTGTGCAGACTCTTCAATAGACACGAAATCAGGATCTGTTGATGTAGATGGTTTTACAGGTGACGGGTCCACTGGCCTTATCTTCCTCTTCATCATCCAGAGAATAAGATTCTAGTGGGTTCGGAACAGGAAGTCCTTCCCCGTGAGGAACTGGCCGCATAGCAGAGGGAATATTCGGATAGGTCACAGGCCGATTTTTCTTAGAAATATCATGTCCAATTGGAGGAGTCATGCAAAAGTAACAATCATTAAGATGGTTTGTCAGTTCTCTCCACACCATTGGAACTGCAAAATGCGCCAGGGCTATAGAAAAGAGACAGTCTAGATCATTCACGTCGGGAAGGTGAAGCCAACAACCTACTAACTCCCCTCCCCCCTCCCCCCATACCTTGAAAACTAGAGCTAATTCGCGATTTTTAAGTTCATATCCGTGATCAGCATGTCCAAATTAGTTAAAAATAGCTACTTTTGTCTCGGATACATTTTGGCTGTTGTCCAGTGTTATCTATTAGTGTATCACTAATAGCTGGTGCAGCATAACGCAGTATTTGATTGCTAATTCCATCAAGCCCTGATCTATGTCGTAAATTTATTTGAGAGAGTTCTTAGAAAATAGTGGTCCCGTTTAGAGGGAAGAATGATGGTCAATGCGCAGTGAAAAAAAGGGTTAGAAAGTAAATAGTTGATTCACAGAGGGCTGGGGAGAGTAAGGACAGACTCTATACGACAATCGGCTTTTTCTCACTCTACTCCTTAAAATTCTCCTGGACAAACAATTATTTGCCAGCTTCAAAACACGCATGCGCTCACACCAATCTGGTGCTTCAAACACGCGGACGTACGTGAATACAAACTACGAATATAACGAATAAGGGGTAAGTTTGGGCTTGGGCCTTCCAACACAATACTACAAGTTTTTCGTGTTTATTTACCATTAAAATCAAATCACAACATTTCTCAAATTACAGGAATAATCAATAGTTACAGCAACATATGAATAACAAGAAAGGGGGGGGGGGGGGTTAAGAATGGTATTAACTATGCCCTTTCCGCTTGAAATAGACAAAGAAAAACAACCCCAGTCCAAAGACAGGTGTTTTATCAGAATAGATATTGTAACCCAAACCTGTAAATTAAATTTGCTGCAAAGAGAGGTGTTACAATATTAGGTATGGTGGTAGAAAAAATCCGATCGTTCTCAAAAACGTGTTCCCCTTTAATAAGCAGATATAAGGGAGGGGACATAACAGAGTTTAAGAAACCCGCTTACAGGACAATGCAAGACATACAGTATAAGGTATTTATCAGGTAAAGCAAATTAACAAGGTTTGCAAAATAAATCCCATTCAATCATGCACGCTCGTGATGGCCAACACTCAGTCTCTCACACACACTTACCGATCGTGGAATCTGCCCCTTCATAGAAAATACACAACAGCCTTAAACACTTTGCATAATAAACAAATGTCTTTCCTTCGTTGTCTAGCCCCAGATTAGCGGGTTTTGAGTTGCACAGATTTGCCCGAGAATCGCTAGAAGATTAAGCCTCAGTGTTTTGTTGGTTTTATATCAAAAGGTTTCTATAGGATGGCACAGTCACAGATACGGGGGTGTGAATAGTGTGGTCTCAGGTATTATTCACCGCTGGTGGTAGACAATATTCTCTGGCGTGATGACTGTCGTAAATTTATTTTGAGAGAAAAGAGTCTTAGAAATAGTGGTCCGGTTTAGAGTGGAAAATGATGATGGAAAGCTCAGTGATAGAAAATATAGAGATTCAATAGTTGCTTCACAGCGTGCTGGAGGAGAGTAAAGACAGACTTATTTACGACAAATCGCTTCTCTCAATCTTCTCTTCCGCTCTCCTGGTCAAACAATTATTTGCCAGTTTTCCAGACACGCATTTGCACGCACACCGATTTGGTGTTTTTCACACACACAGACGATGTAGATACAAACTATATTAAACGAATAGGGGAAATGTTGGGCTTTGGGTATATCCAACACACAGAACTAAATGAGTTTATGTGATTGTATTCACTTTAAACGTCAATCACTAACAAATATCAGTTATTACATAAATTATCATAAGTACACAAATGCAAATAACAAATTTGGGAGGGGTGAAGAAGATTGGTATCGACTAAGCCCTTCCCGCTTATTAGACAAAGATAAACCCAGTCCAGAGATAGATAATATCAGGAACACGGGTACGTTAACCTAACAGTGAAGTTAATTGCTCTGAAAGAGGTGTTACAAAGTTAGGTATAGGTGATAGAAAAAAACCTGTTCTTCCCAGCTGTTCTTCCCTTTACTAAGCAAATGGAAAGGAGGGGTTTTTTAAACAGAGTTAACCAATTAGCAACTCCCCCTTAAAGGAACAATGCAGGGAATACAGAAAAATTATATTACTAGGCAAGAAATTTAACAACAGGTTTACAAAAGAAAACGATTAAATTTCCTGTCATTCATACACACGCGTGAGGATCCACACTCATATACTCACACACTTACCGAATGCAGCCTCAGACGATCCATAAAAGTATATAAAAACAGCAAGTATTCTTTGACATATGAACTGTCTAATCCTTCGATGTCCCGCCCCAGATGTTTGCGAGGGTTTGTTGGTAACAAATATTCTCACTTATCGCAAGACTTGAAGACTAAGAGTTCTCGTGTTTTTATTATATATATATAAGGAGTCTATGGGATGGCACTAACACAGTTCGGCACAGGGGTGAAAATGAAGTGGTCTCTTTTAATCCTCCGCTATGGTAAAATTCCTTCAATGCGTGATGATAGTTTTATTAAATCCAATTGAGGAAAAAACTAGGCTCATTCACCGTCAGGAAAATATGTACTCTCTCACAGTAAACAGTAAATATGATATCGCTACTGGCGATAATTACCTTCCAGTTTATCTTACAGGTTTGTAAGGGTAATTTGATGATTATTCTTTAAAATGTTCTTGGGTGGGCTTTATTTCATTTAATTCTGACAGCTAGGTCGCAAGGACCGCCACAAGATTATATTTTAAAAGAAATGTTTCTTCAATATGACTGGAAGTTTATAGGATGATTTCTTTATTTCTTTCTTTATTTAGCTGGGACCGCAGGTACGATCACTCGCTTTGCACAGACTAGAAATCACTGCAAATATATATATAAAATCCAGGGGAAAATCTATAACAAGATTTCAATAAAGCTAGTGCTTCTGTAAAGGTCTGGCCAGCGAGTGATAACGTGTCTAGTCTTCATGGTCTATTTAGCTAAAATGGAATGTAAGTTGAGTGGGACATGATAAACTTGACAGCTTATTTGATCTCACGAACTTTTGGGGATCTGACCGCCAAATCAAGAGAAGAAACCGCACCCTGGTCTTCGTATCCGCTCGCTGCTGCCCGTTTCGCTTTACCCCGTTCGCTCGGTTGCGATTGACACAGAGACGCGAAAATAGCGGCAAGCAACTGCGTCTCGTATCAGGGACCACTACTGTCTTTGATAACGCCGATAGTCTCCCCTGAAATCCCTCAGTCTGTCTCTTTGATCTCGTGCCGCGTACTAAATGAGTCCCGGTGGAATGAGTTCTGGCAAACGAAAAGTTACAACAAATGTTCAGGGGTTCTAATGTTATGAAAAGCTAAAAGTCCCTTTAAATCATCCATCATATCAGGGAGAATTCACTTGTCAAACTAGACGTATGTCACAATGACGAAAAAACTGTCAGTGTTCTTTAATGTTATTTCTTATTTCCACAGTAGAACAGTAAAATTATATGTATCGTTTCTGGCAATGTTCTGCTCCAGTTTTATCTTTAACAGACAATGTTTATTTTAAACTTTCTTGGGGGTGCTTTGTTTCTGGAAAAATTCAGTTAGCTGGATCCCAACAGAGGATCGCCACAAGAGTTAATTTAAAATGTTTACAGCCAACCTTTGTTGTGGAGATGGCAACTGATGATGATGTAATGACTGAAGGTAGAACCGAGTCTGGACTCTCTATATAATTTATTCTTTGCTGGTAACGCAAAGGTCGTATGATCATTCTATAGGAAAAGATAGAAAAACATGACAACATAATTTCGAATATTAATTATATACTGGCGCGTGATAAATTTACAGTTAAAACTATTTTAAGCACTCGCGTCTTTAATTATATAATTTCAAGAAAAACTCTCCCCGCGAGTCTAATAGTTAAAACACACACACATCTATATATATATTTATATAGAACTAAACTGTATTAAATAGTTAAAAATTCCTTAACGGCTTCCAAAATTAATTTAAGCATCTAGTTGTATTGGGAATTAACTTATAGCCATATCATTTAGTTTACAACTGGAACTTTGAAATGGGTTTATTTAATAAGTTTAAATTAACACACAATCCAGTGAACTAAAATGAAAGCACTAGACCACTGATCCCTTTAACAAATATATTATACCGTCTGCACAGAACAGAATAGCACTCCAATATAGCCGACAATTCAGATGAAATCGAGCAGGATTCAACTATACGCTAGTGTATTTTAAAATCTCTGACAAACGAATGATAAAATGCATTTCTTTAGGGTCTCTATATATAGTAAGTGGAATGTAAGATTAGGGGTACATGTTAGAATCTAACACCTTTCTTGAAGTCAGGGGAAAATCGAGATTCTATCCGCCCGTTCCTCGTCCGATTACACTTCCTGACCGGCTCATTTCTCTCGTTCGTCTTTGTCTTCGAGCGCTTCAGCGCTCTTCTCTGGTTACCACGGAGATGCGAAATGCCGCTGAGACGCGGTTTCGTCTTCTTCTGTGGACCACCACTGCTTTGATCGTAGCCACTTCTCTCGTTGACTTTGGCAACGCCCCTACTGGGCAGGCGTACTGATCAAGGTAATCAAAATAACTGCATATGATTGCTCTAGAGATATCCGTGGGCGTGATTTAACCTCTCCTTAAATCAATGCGATTCACTGAATGCACGGAAGATAGCAGTCTACATATTAAGCAGCGAACGTGTGGACAATCTACGTGGAAAGGCTGCATGCTAATGAGTCCACATCTCTCTACCAGGATCATGTGAAAATGAGGTCAATCATAAATTAGAGGCAGATCTTCACAAAGACTATGGTCGTTGTACAAAGAATAAAGATCACCTGAATTTTACACCTGTAGACCAATTAAATGTCAACAGTCTTCCCCCTGATTACCAAATCAGTGATCTAGTGGCCTATATCCGAGCGGTGTCAGATATTACTGTCCGTGTGACACTTGAATATGTCAGTAAATGCAGACCTGATACCATTCCTGGTAGTAGCATATCTTATATGCACTCCGAGAACAGAGGCAGACTCATGATGAGTGTGGGGACTGGATCGATAAGTGAAGTATATAAATACCCAAACACATACAGCGAGAATAACACATGCACGTGTGAGGAATGTCGGAGCTCTACTTCACCACATACACACTTTGCTCACATTCACATACGAACAGCCGCTCATGTTGTCTTCGATGACATAGAGGGAGCACACACCACGTGTCATCTTTTCTTTGATAAAGGCCGCAGACCCGATCTCTGCACAGATGTCGTCACACTCAAGAGAATGTCACATGTGAGTAGTGACATCGAGAAAGACATAAGTGAGATGATATATGTGACTCATGACCTGGATCTAGCAGACAAACTTGAAAAGATGGTGAATGACAGGTATGCTCTATACAAGAGTGTAAGCGCTAAGTGCCACCAGATCAGGTGTGAGCAAGAGACGAGACAATTTTCTGAAGGGCACACCAGACATGAGCAATTTCTGTGTATTATAGTGTCCCATCCTCACGGATGCAGCAAACAGGTCAGCGTTGGTCATTATGTCGATAGACGGAGTGTGAATGGCTGCAACAAACACACATATACTACAGCAACATGTACTGGATCTAGTGGGGCTTATGTGTCAGTTCTGGGGAGGAACAGAGATTGGTTGTGGAATAGACAAGTCCACATAGGAGGAAATTATGAAGATAATCGACAACTTAACTACTGCATTTCCAGACAATAGCTGTCTATGTGTAGATAAATGAACAAGGTAGTGCTATCGAACTGGTGTATTTTAATTATTTTCCCATTTATACAAAACATTATAAATATTAGTATTAACAGCAGTATAATCTTTGTACTCATCAATGTCATTACCATTACTGTCATCAAAAGATTATATTCCTTGTCATCATTACTATCAACAACGTTATGTATACACCAGCATGCAACATGTAGTCACACATAACAATAACAATCACATGTTTGACTTTTCTTGCCCCAGTCACAACTTTCATGGTAGTTTTTCATTCTGACATTTTCTCAACTCTGCCACCCATTGCATTCTCTTTCTTACTAACCCCCTCACTATTTCAGTATATTTCCTTCTCTAGATTGTACTTTCTTTTGATAATAATGCCATTGTGTATACTGATGGGTCTGTGATCTGTGGTGAGAAATCAGGTTGGGGCTTCTCTGCTAGGATCATCGCCGAACATAGCGGGGCTTTCAAGATACCAACTTCCAGCATGAGAATGGAGGTCAAGGCTGTTACTGCAGCCTTGAGGTGGATAACTGAAACTTCATTAACAAAGGTCGTCGTTGTGTTAGACTCTCAGTCCATGCTTCGAACGGTTCAAAGTGGTTGGTTGCGGCGTTAATGAAAAACATTCATAGAAACTTCGAGTCTACAAGAGCTGGTGTGGATCTTTCGTCCTGGTCATGCAGGGGTATGTGGTAATGAGAGAGCTGACAGACTAGTATCAAGAGCACCCACAGTAGAGACACTGGATATGGATAAGAGAGAGATGCTGAGAACAATTAATGATCACCTGATAGAAAATGACTCTGCAATAGATAAATCATCAAGGTTAAGACTGTTGGAATTTGGCATCAAACATAAGGCTAGCAGAGATGGACGTATGAGAGGATGCATCCCTCGTGTTTAGAACCAGCGAGCTACAGGAACAATTAACATTCACACTCTTCGACATATAGTGATGGAGACTGAGCACCTATGGGTTTGCCCGGTGTGCAATGATGTCAATTCTGTGCTGAGAACAGGATAGTATGTGAAGATATGATCAAAGTAATAGTAAAAAGTGGCATCATGGAGAAAGGGCATGGGTACTTTGTGAGCTCTCCTTCTGTCTACGCCTCTGAAATATCTGACTCCAGGTGCGCGCTGCTCATTGCCTAAAAAATTTAAAAAAAATAACGGGATGAATTTCAGGATGAAACTGACAACTGCCGACTTGGATGTCAAGAGCTAACTGAAGATAAATCATGATTTTCTTGGCAAGGAGAAATGTAGGAGAAAAATGGTGTAATTGATAATAACTAGAAAGTTGTCGATTATTTGAATGTTTACAAAACGGGAATGAAAATTTAATCAGTCGTGAATCTGCAGTGTAAACATAAGGACTAGTTTTGTTATTTGTATTGGGAACGAAGATCACACAACTGTGTTTGATGTTATGAGGAACACATATGTATGATTTGTCTTTAGATATACCTGTATAGTCATGGTGTGGAACATTAAACATTGTCTACATCTGGTAATAGTAAACTTCGTTCTACTGGTTCTACTGATCACGTGGTGTTATACTGAAACATTTTTTTGGTCCGTGATTGTAACTCCCGAGGACTGTATTTTTATGATGTTAGTTTGTATTGATTGTGTTCACATGAAGACACAGTGTTAAAACCACAGGAAATGTATATTGGAGCACTTTAATGTAATAAAGTGAATATGTTATTGTGATGTCAGCTCTTATACTAAAGAACATTAATGTGATGATGGAAGAAACTTGACTTTGTCTTTATCGATGAAAAAAGTATGTGTAATACAGTTGTCTATAGAACTTATCATTTAATACATTGACACATTAAAGGAAGAGATAATATGTTGGTTATGATTATTCTACAGCAGTGCATCTGAACTTTTTTGAGGTCTTGTGCCCCTCTTTAGCATTTTGAGAATCTTCGAACACCCTTTTCTTCTAGCTCGTGAAACGTGCCAGATGTGCGAAAAAGTAAGTTATTCTTTGCAAATGTAATGATAATAAAAATGTCATTTTTTAATAGACATTTACATAGTGCGTGTAATGAGTCTGGAAACAGGGGGAAATGTTCGTTTGAGGCCCTACTGTAGGCATAGTGATCTACTTGAAGAAGTAAGTACATTATATTCATAACTGTCCGGTTTGGTTCTCTGAGTCCATTTTTTAAAACATTAAGAGCAGGATTTTGTACATAATACTACATATTAAACTTGTTCATTTTTTTTCTTTAACCAGCGGCACTTGAGCTTTCCAGCTCTTTTGGTCCAATGACATGTCATTGCGAGGCTGGGGGGTCAGTGGACTTTCCTTCCAACCTGGTCAGGAGCTTCGCTCCTTCCCATCCGCACGGGATTTATGTAAACTTGTTCATTATAATATAAACTGAGTTTTATTGAATATGAATATGTTCCTAATCAGTGCAGTGTGTGAATGGTGTAAGAAGAAATAATTTAACCACAAATTAACATTGTATCCGCGTATTACCGGGGGCCTTAGGAGTGCAGAGAAAACTAAACACTATTGCTTACTAGCATTCATAAAAAAACAACTGAAGATGGTTGGGCCAGGGCTGGTTACTCCGTCATGTTGAAAATATAAGCCACAAAATCTTCAATGTCAATAGACAAGCTCATCATCAATCATCATCGCTTTTGTATGTACTCATTAGGAAGCGTGGAACCACCACTGTAGCTGTCCTCTAGCAGGAAGTCTACCACAAACACTCTGTGCTCTTGCAATAGTAGTTTCTGATGCAGTTGTTTTTACATAATGAGGCTGCCAGTCCCATACACAACCTCGTATTAGTCACATTGTATGACATGTCTAAGGGTGCTGTAGTCCCAGTCCTGTTTTTGTCTCTTCAGAGAACCTAGAACCTACATGGGCCACAGTGGACAACCTAGGACCTACATGGGCCACAGTGGACAACCTAGGACCTACATGGGTGACAGTGGACAACCTAGGACCTACATGGGCCACAGTGGACAACCTAGGACCTACATGGGCCACAGTGGACAACCTAGGACCTACATGGGCCACAGTGGACAACCTAGGACCTACATGGGCCACAGTAGAGAACTTAAGTAAAGAAAACAGTTCAGGTCGGTCATCTAAGACTGAAGATTGTCATCTAGTAAGGATATGCACGAAACAACTAGGAGAAAGCCGAAAAGAGTCTTGTTTGCTGACTCGCGTTTCTTCTACAAGGAACATTTTTAAATATGTGACAATTGGATTTTTGTACATTAAACAAACAAGATAAAGTTCAACAAGGGTGGGAGAAGAAATATGAGACTAACAGCTAAGTTAGGGTTGTGTGAAACAAGGTGGAAGGGAGTAGAAAGGAAGACACTGATAACAAGAAGAATGGTACTGTCATCAGTGTGACCGTGCAATGGCTGCATGCTCCATCTGCAGCATTGCTTTCAGATAAAATATAGCTTACTATAATAAATCATAAAGATAACTTCTAGTGTGCAACAAAACATTTGCAGTAATATTTTCTCACATTTATTTGGTACACAACTGAAACTAGTTGACACTGGGGTCGAGAGCTGTCAATCAAAAGGACACTTAAACCAAATAATATGCATAATGCAGTACTGCACATCTGTGCATGGGAAAGTTCACGTGGTACCTTTGAGTGACAGCTACTCTAAGTTGTATACGATGGTTCTCACACATTTAGAGAGCACTTAAAAAAACACAAAACAATATATATATATATATATATATATATATATATATATATATATATATATATATATATATATATATATATATATATATATATATATATATATATATATATATATATATATATATATATATATATATGTAATGTGTTTCATTAAAGGAATAATTGTGCCCCTAAGGGTAACTATGTAATTATGTATAAGGTGGAGGGAATTCTTTTAACACAGAGTGTCACAAATAGCTATTTTCTTCGGTTTTACATTACAGCCTCTGTAGTGTATAATTTTTTCTACCTGTACAGTTGTTTTAATTGATTACTTGTGTACTGTATGGTTACTTTTAACTCAGTTAAAGATTTCCCAACAGTAGCCTTATATGTTGTGTCATATAGATGCTTAAAAATGTAATGAGATTATATGTACTACAGCCTACTTGGCGATTGTGCTTTAGGCCAGACTGACATATGTTATAAGGTAATTTCTGCGCCAGCTAATGGCCAAGTTTGTTTATATATCTAAAACCCTCTTGTTTATATATCTAAACCCTCCCAGCGCCAGTCATAGGTAACCTGATTGCGCAAAGGTACGAGTTTAGCAGTAACGACTTCGATTCCTAGCAGCACTATACCCTGTAGAATGCAGTCAATTGTTCATGACCAAATCTACAGAGCAATGAAAGATTTAATGAATGACTAACTTTAGGACAGATTCATTATCTGTATCCAAACGTGAGTGACAGCTCACGAGTGAAGCCATCTTGGAACCAAAACATGTAGTGACTTTCAAGAAGAGAAAAGGGATGCCCGTATTATCGCTTGATTAGTCCAGAGATCACTGCTACACATGAGAACCCATTGCTAGCGGTTCAATATTATTATATGGAAAAAATATGTGCTGAACATTATGTTGGAGAATCGTCGCTAGACGAGATTAGGTCTAGAAGCCATCTGAAATATTATTTATAAGCTGACGTGCTCAGTCAGTGAAGTCAGTTGATATATATGTATGGGCGATACTGAGTGCTTGGCTACTGACAGTCCATTATACAATTATTCTACATGAGTGCCCATGTAACATTGCAAGACCATTTATCCACTGTACTATGATGTATTATGCCAACCTGTGATTTGTCACTATCTGTGCTGTCGAGTGTATACGTCCAATTAAACTGTAGAAAGGTACACAGTCGTTGGTGTCGATGACTTCCAGCCATACATGAGTGTGAGAAAAGAACATTTGTCAACACCACGAACCCTTATTATCATTCGCACATTATACACTCAATCCATGTCTACACACCACTGCGTAGGTCAAGTTGACATTCCATACACTACAGTGGAGCAAACAACACCATAGAGATCTTATCAACTGATGATGATGATGATGATGATGATGTCTGCTTCCATCCACTTATATTTATCTTTTGGTGGATATCACTAACTGGAATAAATAGAGGACTTTATCAACTGGTGGACCAGCTTTCTGGGTTTGACCTCGCAGAAGTTCAGAAGTCAACAGATTACCGATACCAGACCGTTTCCTGTGGCTGATACGACATACTTGCAGTATTGGTTTGCTATTTGTCAACACTTTGTCACGTGACCTGTCAAGTGAATGCAGTATGTAGGTCAGCGTTGTTGACATTTTTACATTAGACATTACAGAGTTTCACAGAACAGTTGGATCAATTCTTGTCAATATTAACAGGAAGACAGTATGAGTGAACTAAGAAGTCCTATTTTCATCGATGGATCTTCTTGTTTTCTGTATATGAACTTTAATATTTAAGGCCAGAATGTTTAATTGAATAAAGTGGCAGTTTGTTTATTTTCATAAAAATAACTTTGCCATTACTGTAAAACTGAGCCTATTTTGCAACACATACTATCATACACATAATTTATATATATTTATGTTTACATGTTATTTGTTTGTATAGTATGTTAGTTTCTATGTCAGCGGGTTGTGTTTAAGGTTGGGCGGCGTCCTCACAACAGTATATCCCACGTCATAGAGGGTCCGTTGTGGGCGTTTTCTATAGGTGCAATTTTCTTGATTGAAAATTTGCTGCGACAACTGTTGCTTTTGTGTTAGCTGTGAAGACTGTAATTATTGTTATTTTTGTAATATTTCTTTGTTCTTTAGTTTTGTTTTGATTTGTTTGTAATTTGTTGGTCTAACCTTTTCTATCTTTCAGTTCTATTCACAATTTATATTCATATACTGTGACGTCATTTGTGTTGTTATTCTTTGCAGATTCAGTGATTATTTTCATTGATTTCCCTATTTGATTTATTTTGATTTCTGCAAACGTTCTTGTATTGTCAGTCCTATTTGTGCTTTATGTATTCTGTTGGTTGACATATTTTTTATATAGGTATATTTCATAAGACACAATTGCCTGTGCACTGCACTTGGATTATGGTATAAACCAGTACCTGATTATTATTACTGTTATACAAGACCTTATTAAGGCTTGTGACCCACAGATATTGGGATAGTATACTGATTAATCAAGTCATTAAGAACTTGTGGTATTATTATTATTTCAGGTGATTAGTATTATTGTTAGACACCATGTCTACATTAGAATACTTCATTATACAAGGGAAAGCCCTTGATAAAACTGGTCAACAATTAGAACAATGGGCTGTTGCTCAATATGACAAAGCATTAGCTGCAGAAGAGAAAAAAGCTGCTGCAGAAGAGAGAAAAGCTATGGCGGAAGAGAAAAGATTAGAAAGAGAAGCTGAGGCTGCTGCTGAACAAAAGAAATTGCAGATGCAGGTGGAGGAAAGGAGATTTGAAGCTGAACAAAAAAAAAATTAGAAAGAGAAGCTGCTGCGGAACAAAAAAGATTAGACAGTGAAGCTGAACAAAAAAGATTAGACAGGGAAGCTGAACAAAAAAGATTAGACAGTGAAGCTGAACAAAAAAGATTAGACAGGGAAGCTGAACAAAAAAGATTAGACAGAGAGGCTAAAGAAAAAAAAGCAATAAGAGAACATGAATTTGAGTTGGAGAAATTAAGATTGACAAGTATGAGTAATGTTAATCAGGCATCTAGTGGTAATGGTAAACCTTCTACTTACAAGGTTAAGGTTCCACCGTTCAATCAGTCCAGTGACGATATTACATTCTGGCTGGATAGATTTGAACGTTCTTGTCGTACACATAATGTGGATAAATCACAATACGCTAATCAATTATCAGAAAACTTGAAAGGTGAATCTTTGACTAGATTATGCCTTGTAGGAGAAGCAGATAAGGATAATTATGATGTCATTAGGGCGGCTTTGATAAAAAAATATCAGCTAAGTGAGGAAGGCTATCGCCTTTTATTTAAAACGATGGTGCCTGAGACGGGTGTAGAATTCTCAGAATTCACTGCAAAGGCACGTCTCACAGTTGATCGTTGGATTGAGCTTTCCAAAACAGAAAAAAACGTATGAAGGACTTATGGATTTGTTGCTCAGAGATAAGATTATGTCATGTGTGAACAAACCTTTCCTTGAATTTATACATGAGCGTAAACCCAAATCTCTAAAAGAAATGGAAGAATATTGTTCCCAATATGTCACTGCACACCCCGACGTGACTTTTGGCAACACTAAGATTAAGGAGAGTATGCCAGTTGCTTCAGCAACACCATACAATCCCAATTATTCACACAGATTTCAGGGACCTCAAAACAGATTTGATAAAAAAGGTAACCCTAATAGTTATCAAATCCAAGGTAACCCCTCATTCCTGGGTCTTTCTTCAAAGAACTGGAGACGACCTGATAGCTCTCGACACAGGGGTGGTCATAATTATAGGAATTTCCGTAGAGGAAGTAATTATAGAAACTATCAGGGTTATCCGTCTTGGAGTCAACAAGATCATAATTACAGAGATACTCATTATAATGAATATGATAATGGTAACCAAGGGAACTATGACTCAAACCCAAATAGGGGTTACAATAGAGGTAACAATAACTACAGAGGTGATAATAACCGAGGTAGATCTCAAAACAAAAGACATAAACCACATTTTCAGGCAAACTCTGTACAACAAGAGTCCCATGAAGCCTATAAACAGAGTAAAGATAATAATGATGCTAGTAATATGGCATGTGCCGCTTTTGATTTTGGGAGAGCATCTCAGTGCCCCCAATGCAAAACGTTATTTGAGCCAACCACAGTGTCTACTTTAAGCTGTGGCCATCCTCTTCCTGCTCTTCCGGCATCAGTCGCGCATGATGGAAGAGGTTCTCTTGTCTTACATAAGGGTTTAGTGAATAACAATCCAGTCTCTGTGCTATTTGATTCTGGATGCACCACAATTGGTGTTAGGCAGTCACTCGTAGATCCTTCCCGTGCCACTGGACAAGTAGCCAAATGTGTAACATTTGGCGGCACATTAGAGAAATACTCTACTGCTATCATTAGGATTGCTACTCCTTTCTTTACAGGAGATGTACACGCATGTCTTCTTCCGAATCCGATCGCTGACCTCATCATCGGTCGCATTCATGGAGTCAAGGAATGCACTCCGCAACAAATTTCCACGTGGGAAAGGCAAAACATGCAGATTGCTAACGCTGTAGTCACTAGAGCTCAGGCTCTTAATATGCCTAAAACTTCATCTACTGAAGATAATGAAGTGCATAACCAAGATAATCCCTTGGTAATTTCTCGTGACTCGTTTATAAAACAGCAAGAAGATGATCCCA